>CM068963.1:55711138-55732463 GCA_035128595.1 Eptatretus atami
TTGGTTTACTCTTGTTTTTCAGCTATTTATTACCTCTCCCAATCACGGAACAATTATTAAATTAAATAAACAACAACAACAACAACAACAACAACATTTCCCCGCCCTCTTCGCTTCGCACCGCCTTTGGACGTCGGGAAGCGGGAAATGTTGACGTCGCGATCATTTCCTCGTTGAAGTTTCTGGCGTTGTGAAGGTGTGGTTGGTCAACATCGTCCGAGTGGTAAGCGGTTAAACGATTGTGTCGTACATCGCTGTTTTCTCTTCAGGATAACACGTCACGCAAGGAGCTTGAATGCGGGAGGAGGCCATTTGGCCCATCAAGCCTACGCTACATCTCCGCTACGTTCATTCGATCGTACTGTAAGGAATTATCATGTGGAGAGGGGGAAACTTGGTAATTATTCACTATCCTGGCGTTGTGTCTCATCATGGAGACAGGATGGCCCAGGTGCGCACTCCCTCCCCTCTTTCCCTTTAAATTTTTAGTGTATCGGGAAATAATATTATTGTCTGGAGAAAAAAGAGTGAAGGTGAGCAGTGATTCGTGATTTTGGTAGTTTTACCAGAAGGGGGTTGCTGGTGGACCGTTGAGCGCCCTGTGGAAATATGGGGGTGGGACATATAGCAGACAGAGCGGGGGGTGGGGGGGGGGGTGTGTGAGACCAGAGAAGAGACAGTGGAACACAGAAAGACCACTGACTCCCTGCGGTGAGAGAGTGAGAGACCCAAAGACTCAGCCTCAATTCAAGAGATGCCAATGATTCTAAATGCCTTGGTTTCCACAGCATGAAGCCGAGAAAGGTGGAGGCAGGAGCACCAGCCCAGAGGGGAGAGCAGTACTCCATCAGGCTGTGGACGAAAGCTTTGTATGTGGTCAGAGCTCAGGTGGACCGAGGAAGGACTTTGCACGACATGGGATTCCCAGTCAGTGACTGGCTTTGGAGGCCAGGTTGGAAATGTGGCTTTCCCAGGAAAGATCATGGCAGATAGTGAGACCCAGAAGCTTGAATGAAAAGGACTTCTTCCGGAGGATTGTTGAGGAATTAGATGGGGGGGGGGGGGGTTCCCAAACGGTCCTTTCGGCAGAGACATTGTGAGAGTGTGAGATTTGTCCGGATTGAAAGACATGTTCCACGTGTTGGACCAGTTTGTGATTTTCCCAGATCTCCAGAGAGTGATGAAGTTGCTGCTTGCCGGTCTGAGGGATGACCGATGGTAAGCTAGAGGGTGGAGTCATCAGTAAAGAGATAAAGAGGATTTTCCAGAGGGGCGGAGAGATCATTGATGAAAACCAGAAAAAGAACAGGGCCCAGAACGCTGCCTTGAGCCCAGCCTGGACAGGAAGAGGGGATGAGAGAACTCCATTTAGGGCCACACGTTGGCTGCGACAGGAGAGGAAGTCTACGAGCCATGAGTGGAGAGCCTTGGATACCATAGGAAGAGATTTTGGTGAGCAGGGCCGGGTGCCAGACTGTGTCAAAAGCACACGATGTTAGACAAATTATTTTGAGAAAGATTCTAAAAAGAGGGCAAGATATAGCTATTTTAAATTGTGTTACTTTGTGAAGATCTGTATTAAATCTACTTTAGTCCAGATGTTCATGTTTATTGTAAATATTACTGGAAGGGAAAACAAGATCTAATGTCTGTTCCCCACTGTTTTGTCCTTCCCTCTCCCGTGCCCTCTTGTCTCATACCCCCCTTGCTGTACGTTGTGTGTTAGCTCTCATACGAGCCTCGACAAGGTATACAAAAAAACAAACAAACAAAGTCACTGGCTATTGTATCAGGAAAAGTGAAATGAAAATGCAAAATAACCAATCAGCAGTCCAAATATAGCATGGGAAGCGGTCGCCGTAACTGGGAGACAGATGAACGCACTGACAGAGACCACTATATAAATATATATTGCATAAACAATGGTCACTGTATATAATATATATATATATATATATATATATATATATATATATATATACTAGCGATACCCGTGCGCATGCACGGGATAGCAGTACAACATAACTGGTAGCAGACGACTGACCGTACACGGGGAATGACAAAAATACGCATTGTGCAAAATGCAAGTGGTACTATGGAACGCCAAGACTTCCCAAACATTGTCAGCATGTCCGCTAAGTGCCACAGCAATTTCATAGGGATCGTGTGAAGGCGAGCCGAGTTTTTGGTGTGCAAGCTTGGTATTATAATAGAGATATGGTATATGAATTTGTGGTTGTGTGCTACATAGCTCTATGGCAGCAATGTGAACAAGCCAATTTCTAAAACTTGTTTTCACTTTGGCATTATGGGGTATTTTGTGTATATCGGTGACAACAACTTTAAGTTTAATCCGTTTTAAATTAAGGCTGTAACACGACAAAATGTGAAAAAGTCAAGGGTTGTGAATACTTTCTGAAGGCACTCCAATCCACAAAATGATGGTTTGATGCCATTGTAGTAATTTTTCTGGAGTTGGGTAGTGCTGTGTTTTGTTCTACATTTTGTTTGATTTACAGTCAGGGTGTGTTCTCTTTCTCCCAAGGTGCAATCGTATTCCTTTCCTGCTTGCAAATGGCGAAAAGCAGCTTTGACTTTGTGGAGGGAGCCATTGTCCGTATAAAGCTCAAAAACTTTGTGTAAGTATTGGTACGTTTATGGGGTATGGGGCAGTAGTTTGGATATAAGACCTTGACACCACTTGTGTTCATGTGGTGTATTGGACCTTTGAACATGTATTAAGGACATGTGCTTGGGAGAATTTGCTGGTGTATGGTCCATGCGAGAGATTGCCTTATCAATTTTAGAATTGAGGATAAGGATGGTTCCTCTCGTGAAACTTGACGGTCATTGGGCACATCAAGCTCCAAAACTTTATGCGAGTATTATTGTTAGGATTATGTTTCAGCTGCCAACTTGTCCTAACTCCAAAGATATGTTGCATTTAAATTTTGTGACTGGATTTTAGTCTGTGATTCCTTAAGCCCAATACCTCTCGATTGTTTAAAATAAAAATAAAAATTTATACATAAGTTAGAAATGTGACGGGATGGTGCATTGTTAGCACACTTACCTTTGAGCTTTTTTTAACCTGAGTTAGATTCCCGACATGACTATAAACTCAAATTGGTGCTTATCAAGCAGGCCGTTTCATCACAGTGTGTACCTTCCCTCGAGCGGACGTTAAGCCAGTTGTTCCATCTGCTGGCATTAGTTGGTGAGCATTAAAGATCCCGCGGTACCTTTCATGAAGAATAAGTGAGTTATCGCTGGCAACCTAAACAAATTCCAAATACATGTCGCCTTCAGTTGAACATCATGCTTGGCCAGCCATTTCAAAAATGACTTGGGCCATGCATACATGCTGTTTGAGCCATAGACCATATCTTGTTGAGATAATGACATAAAGAGGAGAGAGTAATTTGTATAATATTGGCTTAAAAGATTTTATGAGTCTCTTTCATTGTCATTAAAATGCGTTGTTTCCTTGTAACCTGTATGCAGCACTTTTGATTTGTGTGAGCTTTTTCCTGGACCCAACCTCAACATGATAATTGGGCCAAATGGCTCGGGGAAATCCTCTATTGTGTGTGCCATCTGCCTTGGCCTTGCTGGGAAACCTTCTTTGCTGGGACGAGGTGATAAGGTACTGTTGTGAAAAAAAACTTGACCCGATCAAGCAATCACCAATACTCTGAGTTGAAATATTTATTGTTACATATGTACGGAGAAACATTGAAGCAGCAAAGTACAAAATCTCTGTCTTTCTCGGACAGAACACTAATTTATATAGAATGTAGTTATGGGAATTTTCCTACCTGAGGAAGCATCAGGAGATAAGAAAACAGGGAATGGTAGTCATCCCGTTCTGACAAAGCATTCACCAAGACTTTGTGAAATCTTAGTAAAACAACATATCACTCAATGTTCCTCAATTTCTTAATTAGCAGAACACCATTTATGGTTTTAAACCCATTCACAGTGTGCGAGCATGGGAATTCATCTCCCACACATTCGTGGTTTGATTACAAGCAAGCAATTTGATTCACAGAACAATGGACTCGCTCATCCTCAGGGCAGTACATGTTGCAATTGTGCTAAGGCAAACGTCTGGGCTGCTTTCTCTCTTCAAGGACGTAATAAACGTATTTCGTTTCTTATACAACAACACTTTCATTTGCTTCGACTCTGGGTCAGATCTTTTACCCATGATCCTTCTTGGTGAACAACTCCATTTGTGGTGACAAAACGACTTCAGTTCATTACAGTGCTTTGCAACAGACTTTATACCTTTATAAGCATTTAAAAGCATTTGAAAGCATACAAGAGGAAATGAGTACATGTATTTGTGGACAAAGAGCATCGATCTCACTATGACAGCGTGATTAATGCAGAACACCAAGGCTTGGCGATAGTCGTGTGATCCACAGAGCTTTATCATCACCTCACATGACAGGAAATGGTTGGTGCAGCATATTATGCATTTCACAAGATGGAATTAATTCTTTTTCTTCCACAGCACCTTGTCGCCAAATTGTGCCATTTGTAAATTGCCCTTCCACCTCTTCTCTTCTGCGACCACTGTTATAGACCAGTGTCGAATAAAAAGTCCAATTTTCTTTCCTTCCTTTTCATTGCTTCAATGTCGATTCAACTTTATTTTCATGCTTTGTTTACCAGCGGGGTTTGTGTACGTTCATTCCGATCCCAGTGAAAAGTCAGTTTGAACTTTGAATCAATTTGGACCAAGCAGTGGGGCTTGGAGTGGAGCCCCTCCCTACTCCTCAGCAAAACTTGTATTTGACAAAGCTGATCCAAATATGAGAGCGAAGCTTTTATTTGCCAATAACTCCACATGGCAGATAAAGTGATTGCGGATTAGGACGGACCTCAGATTAGAACCAGTGATTTTTGTTTGTTTGTTTGTTTGTTTTTTTCTGTTTCAAAAAAGTGCCTTTTCCATTTCCAAAAAGGTGTACATATCTACTCAGATATTGTTTGCATGCCTCTTCAGGTGTACATATATACTCTATTGTTTGCATGCCTGTTCAGGTGTACATATCTCCTCCATTGTTTGCATGCCTGTTCAGGTGTACATATCTACTCCATTGTTTGCAGAAACCTACTGTAATGTTTGTAGGGGTAAAATGAAAGTATCCCTGAATTTTTTGAAGGTTGTGGTGGTGGAGGTGGAGGTGGATTATGTTTTAATATCAAGAACACTAACCATGCTCGCGTCTTCTTTTGTTCACTTTAATTTTTCTTAATTAGACGTCCTCCTTTGTTCCCTCTTGTTATCTCCATTACTGCTTGGAACTTTCTTTCATACCTTTCTTTACCTCTTTGAATGGTGTATCTAAAATAATGCAGTGTATTGTTTTGTTTACTTCCAAATTTTTCTTCTTTCAGCTTGGACATTTTGTGAAGCAAGGAAAAGAGAAAAGTATGGTGGAAATCGAACTGTACGTGTTGCACTCTGATTTGGTTTGATTACTTGCGTTTTTTCATAATGTGGAATTTAAAAGCTATTATAAAGAAGAAACCTTATTGTAAATAGTAATACCCACTCGCTGGGAGCGAGACGATTGTTTTTCAGAATTGGCATCGTTTCCCCACCTGCAATACCCCCTCCCGCCGACATGTCAGTGGTTAAAGCACTTACATTATTTCGCTTATCCAGGTGATAATCATTAGTTGTCTCCCCATGCTCGTGGAGATAGGTTATTTAATGCTCATAATCTGACCCTGGGTGTCCTGAGCTCAGCCGTTGGTGGAGATTGTTCCAGCCGTTTTTGATTCTATAATTACACTGGTCGACAAAATCGAACTTTTTTTCTTCTCTCGTCAAAGATGTACATACACTTTTCTAGACCAGTTTTGCACGCTGATTCCAAATCTGTTTTTAGTTTTCTTATGGGGCATTTTGTTATCAAAATATGACTCGCATTAATTTCAACACAATTTAGGTAATAATCACACATTAGGCAGTTAACGTTACAACTTTCTTCATTTTTCAATATTGTCGCGCGGGTGGCCGGCCCAAGTTAACCCCCGACCCAAATTTGTGGTAGCCAGGCGGTTAACACCGACATCCCCCGGACAGCCGAGTGGTTCCTTGTTAAGAGGAGGCGGACACATTGATCGACATAGATTTTAACACGTGCTCGAAGGGTATGGTGGAGGGCAATAGCGGACGGCGAAGGAGTACTCGGAATGGAACGGATACACGGGGGTTTAATCCGCGAACCCACTACAATTAAACGAATACAATTTCTTCAAAAGGAATACATTTAATGAATACGCAAATATTTACAAGACGATAATTCAAACAGTAATAAGAATGAGATGAAATAACTAAATCCTACGGTTGAGGCCTCGCACATAGACGCAAACACAGACAAGGGGGTGACAAAATGAAAAGAAGAAAACCCCCTTTTGCAGTACACTGGTACTCAGCTTGGGTCAGAGCTGATCCATGTCGAACCCAGAATGGAGGCGCCTCCACCATCCACCTGCACGTACGCGTGCAAAATGGCGCTTCTCTCGTCGCAGGGCAGACGTACACCAGGCAATCCACAAGCAGCTTTCCACACGCCGGCTCAAGAAAGTGCCAGCCTTCCTCTTCCAAATGTGCTACCTGCCTCGTGCAGTCCTTAAACCGACCTCGTGTGTGTACTCTGCTGAACTCCCGTCCTGAACAGACGGAAGCCTTCCACAATCCCCACGTGCAATGCACCAGCCTCTCCTCAATCCACCTGTGCAATGTGCCTGCCTCTCCCATCTCTTCAATCACTCCTCTCTCCTCCTGCGCTCTATATCCTCCGCCTCTGGGGCGTGGCCCGCTTGGCCCCCAAACCAGGGAAAGGCGGGGCTTCTCTTGTTTGTTGTCGTTTCAGGGATGCGTTTCCCAGCTTTACTGCCTGGCTTAAAATATAAAAAATAGAGGGTAATCAAGTCCAGAGGAACTTATTTTTACTCCCTACGGCCTAGGCTAATTAATACCGCACCACCCCTCGTGTGGTGACACGTAATACTTAAGCTCAGATTCCCTCACTTCGTTCCATCGAGATGCTTTCTAGTCGTCCACGAACCGAGCAACTCTACACAATGCTAAATTCCCTATTAAATCCTTCCATCTACCCCCACAACCGTAACAATATAATTCCCATAAACATTGTACACACTATACACTGGGTTAAATTTATACAGTATTTTCAGATCCCGATATTCACGGTTCAGTGATTCGCGGACCCCGCATATTCGCGCTTCATAAAATGTGACCTGCTTCTACATTTGCATTTTTTTTTTTTTTTGCTGGTTTTTTCACATTTTCGCGTTTTTTCACGAGCGTATTTGCGGTTTCTCTGACCTGCTTCTACATTTACGGCCTGTGCTTCGCGTATTCACTGATTTTCGTGGGCGTATGTGTGTTTTTATTTTTTTTTATTTTTGTGGACGTATTTGCGGTTTTTCACATGATTTTTTTTTTTTAATTTGCCCTCATGAATCACAAACCGACAGGAACCTGTCTCCATTTTTATTCCTCCACTGACGAGGTCGCCAGGGCTATTATGTTTTCGTGTTGTCCGCACATATGTACCTACGTCTGTCCGTCCGTGCTAAATCTCGTTATTGTGATATCTAAAGAACCGTGGAATTGATTTTGTTCAAACTTGGTTGCAGTATATATTGACACAACAATGATTTGATTAGATTTTGGGGTTATTAGGTCAAAGGTCAGAGTCCGTGTTAGGTTTTCGTTACCACGATAACTTTAAAAAGTCTGAAGAGATCTAAGTCAAACTTGGTACAAGTATATATAATGATGTATACATAAACTGATTAGATAATGGAGTCAAGAGGTCATAGGTCATGCCAGGTAAAAATGTGATGTGTGAGAACAGCTGAAGGGATTTCAATCAAACTTGGTATAAGTATGTATCATGATGTAATAATGTAGGTGGAGGCATGTCTGTCGAAATATCGATATCACAGATTGCCGTTGTTCTTGTTCCCATTGAAACAATCCTCGACATTCGCGGCGTTTTTCAGGAATGTAATCTCCGCGAATGTCGGGTACACACTTTTGTCGGGTACACTCGGGTACACACTAACAGTACACACTTTTGAAAAAAAATATATAACAACTTAAAAACGTTGCAAGTACGATATTCTTTTGTTAAATTTGTCTGGATTGTCACAATACAACATCCAGCAGTAGTCTGCCAGCATACTTTTGGTCCGAAAACCTTGGAAGCGATTTTTCTATTGCCTGAATGTTTTTATGGAAGCGTTCATCCTGTTCGTCAGTCACTCACTGTGCCAAGATTTCCGGGAAAGCAACCTCGATGTGAATGAAAAAAAAATGTACTTTCAAGGACATGTGAAGGCCCATTTTTTTATATGCATCGAGCAGTTTCTGGACTCCATCTTTGTGTGCGGGAGACTTGTGGTTACCCAAGAAGTTTCCACAAATTTATTTGAAAGCCTGCTATGCTTTTAGTTCTAAGATATTGAGGCTTTCTTCAAAGTCTTCATCCTGCTTCTACAGGATTCTCTGATTTGGGGCCCCACAAAGATTCCCCCCTCCAATTTCGTAACACTGATGTTTGGATATTTCTCAAAAAGGTATTTAAACCCTCTCAAATTCTTCTTACCCATCGCTTTCACAAATTTCTTCATTAAACCGATCTTGATGTAGAGAGTTGGCAGGAAAATCTTCTTTGGATCAACTAAAAGAAAATGCTCGACACTGCTTGTTCTTGGCTCGTGTGTGCTTCATTGATGCCAGTCACATCTGATTAAATGATCTGTGGTAGCACGACTGTCCCATAGGCATAGGAAACAACAGTATTTTGTGAACCCTCCTTGCATGAACGTCCTCCATTAATTATAATTGAGGCAATAACCTTTCACATATGACCAGTCTCATCACAAAAACGAAATGTGCTGAAGGAAAACCAAAAACAGATTTTGAATCAGCATCCCAAGAGCTATCTAGCCCACCTGTAATTATGTGATGAAAATGACTTGTTGGCCAGTGTTATTAGATGTACAGGGAATTGCCTTATTTTGTATAGTGGGATGTGTAAGACTAATGCAGAAATATATATATATATATATATATATATATATATATATATATATATGTACTATACAAAATATTTGCATTTTGAATGTAGATTTTGTAACTGTTTGTTTTCCAGTTTTAAGGCCCGCAAAAATGTGATAATTATTCGGGAGATTGTTGCTTCAAGCAACAAGTCCACTTGGGCAATAAATGGTGTCCAGGTTAGCCTCAAGCAGGTGGAAGAACAAGTGGAGGCTTTGAACATCCAAGTTGAAAACCTCTGCCAATTTCTTCCACAGGTGAGTGCGAGTACTCCAATACTGGTTATGAGTTAATGCATTGTGTGTGAACTTGTCCTTACCAGCTTTAAAAAAATTTTTATTTACTTATTGATATATACTGCTGTCAAAACTCTGTAGTATCTCTGGAAGACACCGGAAGTATGTGCTAGGTTTTAATTGATCATTACTTTTGCCACATTGAAATTTATGGGAAGTTCTGTCAAATCAAACCTTTTATTCCAATTGACTCTAATTGAATGCGAGTTCATAAAACCAAGACTTGTCAACCTTGTCACCCTCGCCAAAGGAGAGGGTATTATTGCATTTGGGTCTGTTTGTCTGTTTGTCTGTCTGTCAGTTTGTTTTTCCGCACAGAACTTTCGTGTTTTTCTCCACAACCACTTGTCGGATTAAGACATTTTTCACCATGGGTGCGAGTACTCATGTAGATTGTTCTAATGATAATTATGATGTCATAGGTCACGTGGTGTGACAGCCATATTGGAAAGACTTTGGACCTCTATCTCTGAAACCGCACCAAGGAAAAAATGAAACTTGGCACATAGTAAGTACTCCTCCTGGGGAATGAGACTGATTTTTTTAAGGAGGTCATAGGTGCCCTCGTTATGACGTCATCATTGCATATGTAGAACACCACATGCGATCAGTATGAAAATTTTTGAGGGTCATCTAGGGATAAAATGGTCCACAGAAAAAGTTTTCATTACGTCATCAGTCACGTGATTCAGCAGCCATATTGTTTCAAAAAAAAAAAAAACCTTTCAAAAATCTTCTCTCAATGGCTGAACAAATTGAGGTGAAACTTTACACGTATGACCGCCTGTCCATGAGGAACAAAAGGTTCACACATATGATATAGGTCACATGGTTGGCAGCCATATTACCCAAAAACCCATAAAAATTACCCCACTCAAAAGAAGTCCTTGCAAGGGTCTGCAATATCTGATTGCTCTTTTTCTTGTCTATTATTATGATATTGTTGCATTCATTTCATGGGGAGGGAGGGGGTAGAGGAGCATCAGTCATAATTAAGGTATCGCCCTCAGTTTACATTGACAGTTAGGATATTGTGTTTTTATCCCCCGCCGCGTGGCGGAAGGGGGATATCGTTGTCACCCGGGTCGTCCGTCCGTCCGGCTGGCTGGGCGTCAACATTTATAGCTGTGAGTGCGATAACTCATAAACTGTTCGCCATATCGATTTGAAATTTGGGTCACACATGCACCACCTGAAAAGGAAGAACCCTATTGATTTTGGGCGTGGCCGGATCCAAGATGGCCGAATGGGGCGGCCATCTTGAAAAAAGTGTTTCAATGGCGGGGGATTCCCCATCTCTGATGGGTATATTTCTACCATGTAATAAGGACCTGTTACATGTTTACGTCCTGTTTGTTTGTGTACTACTGGAATATGGTGCTTTGACCTGTAGTGTAGGACAAATAAGGTGTCGTCTTTATTCTTCCTGTCTGACCGGGGCCTGGTCAGGGATGGCCGAGAGAGGGGAGCATCACAGTCCATGCCCGTAGGGTGCCCCCCCACCTCTCCTTTTTTTTATTACCCTGTGAAGGGGTGGCTGCTCCGGATCAGTGAGCAGGTGGTGTGCGATTGGCACGTGCTGCTTGCCTGTGGCAACACTGATTAGTGCAGAATCACCGCCGTCGATTGCCCACCACTGTTACCATGTGTGAGTTCACCACACGATTGGCTGGCTGTTGATGGTAATGTCTCAAAAAAGCAAGGAATTGGAGGAGGGTGGAAGAGCTGCCTTGATATGGCAGTCGACGGATGAAGGACTGGAGGGCCAGTGCATGCAAAGTGCTCTCATGCAGGCTGCGTATTTGGCCTTACAGCATGTCCTCCTGCTACACTGGATTCTGTTGACCTGGGAATTGCTTATTCTGTCGACCCGGGAACATTACCACCTTCCTGCTACTTATCAATCTCTCCCAGTTTTTATATGAATGAATGTTGAAGGAATGTGGTGCCTTGGTTTTATTTTCTGTTTCCTAAAGTGTTTGTTTATTTAGCATTGTCAATGTCTATCTTGGAAGGCTTTGCATGGGCAGGGTGAGGAGGAGGTTTTGAGGGGATGGAGTGAGGGGGGATGTGGAAAGGGGGGTGGGGGGGGGGGGGGGGGGGGACATAAAGTGGAGGTATGCTGATTCCAAAATTGGACAAATGGAGATAAAGATCATGGTATGGGTGGTAAGAATTTGTGTTTAAGGCATGGAGAAAGGTGGTGCTGTATGTGCGGGAGGAGGGTTGATTCGTTTGTTTGTACGCAGCACAATGCTGCAGAGTAGTATCATTAGCTGAGGGCATGTCCATGCTGCTCATGCAATCTCTACTAGTTAGGGCAGGAATTTTGACTTTGCCTCTGGTGCCAGTGATAGCTCACCTACTCTTCGTGAAGGACACCGTGGCATCTTTAACATCCACCAACGAATGCTGGCAGATGGGACGCCCGTTTAACGTCCATCCAAGGAACGGGACTCGCATTGACGAATCGCCTTGCCTGTGAGGCAAATGAATGACAGTTTATAGCTGGCTCAGGATTCAAACCCAGGCTAGACTGCTTTGAGGTGATTGTGCGTCCCTCTCGGCTTTCCTGTACCTCTAAGCTCAGGAGGGCTGGTGGACAAAGCACTTAGCTGATGGACCGTTTTGAAAAATACTCCTTGTGAAGAAGACGAGGAGCACGTATATCATTGTGAAAAAGAATATCACGTGGGGTACTCTCTTGATGGAGAAATATGGAAAGTGAAGCATTTTAAAATGTTTTTAATCGCTTTTAAAGTAAAAAAGAAGAATCATTTATGTTCAATGAAGATTCAGTTTGGAGATATTGAGAAAAGGGAGAAACAAAAAAGGAACGGAGTACTTGAAGTATAGGCAGAAGGAAATTCAAGTAGAATGAGATCATTGTGGAGTGAGAAAAACAATAATTTTGAAGCGAGGAGGGGAAATAGGATATAACGTTGAGGATGTAGAAAGTACAATATTTTGTAAGAAGAAAAATGAGGAACATGGCAACAAAAGGGAAACAGAATTTTCACAATGGCTATCCGTGGAATTGTCCTCGACAAATACAGCATAACAATGTTCGATTTAACACAGGAAATTGGACAGAAACACAGGGATGAAGATATAACAAAAAAAACTCGACGAATCCGTTTTGGAAAACTTTGATTTAATGAGGTGGAAGCTGCAGATTCAACCAGCATGTGGAAAAATCCCCGAACTGGAAGTCAGGGATTTGCCTCTACGGTAGTAACCGAGATGAACAGTTGAAAGCAGAGCTGCTTTCAATCGTTCATCTCAGTAATTGCCGTAGAGGCGGCATATGCGTGTGATTGACAATATTAAGATCTTTGTTCACATTCTTGTGCTTTGTTTTTTTCACGTACTTGAGGTCGGTCATGCATCTTCAGCACTCACTCTCAGTTTTCTATGCTGAGAAGAATGAAGTTTCCATCAATGTTTGCAGGAATAGCCGTGACAATGAAAAATAAAATGATGACCATCTAAAAAAACAAAAAAAAAACATTGAGCATGAATGAGGACGAACATGCGATTTGGCTGTGCAGAAGTAGAGTACAGCCGGCTTAGCTCTCCCTAATTGTGTGATACACATATCTTACATCTAAGCCTCGCTCATGCAATTAGTGGTAACATTGTCCACATTAGCAGGGAGTAAATGCTCCAAAGTCTTTGTCTTAGTTGTCCAGGTGTTCGCTGATTCAGGGTGAATAGGGAGTGACAAATGGTACATTGTTGAAACATCCTGACAGTGCAGGTGTCTGCCGATTATCGGGTGCATAGACAACACATAGTTGACAGTTTTTTTCTCAAAATAACAATTGTTATTGGCCTCTCTTCTTGTGGTATTGTATAACAACTAGATGGTTATGCATTATTTCATTTTTATATATAACCCTGGCCTACTATATAATGCATCATGCAATTGTAATTTTATTTTTCATCAATTGCTTTTGTTGTTTGTAGGAAAAAGTTGGAGAATTTGCTAAAATGACGAAGATTGAGATTTTGGAGGCAACAGAAAAATCAGTTGGACCAACTGAAATGTATAATTGGCATTTGCATTTGAAAACTCTGCAGCAAAGCAAGAAAGAGATAAAGGTATTGGGTTTTAAAATGCAATGGAAAAACAGAAATGTATATTATATTATAGCTGGGTGCTTGTGTTTAAGGGTAACAGACACAATGCAATTTAAAAATTTTTTTTTTCTTCAAAGCAAATTTTTGTTTTTTTGTATAAGATTTCAAAGTGCATAATGCTGAAAAAGTGCAATTTTTCTCAGTGGGGTTAAAATAACATTATGGGGTCAAGCCCACCATTCTGTGTCCCGCTATATCTATCTCCATCTCTATACATATCTATCCATGTGTATTTATATATGTATACATATATATCTCCGTCCATCTACCTATTTTATTTGATAATACCGTTTAAAGAAGTGGAATTCCCCCCCCCTATATATATACTATAACTCTGTATCATTCTTTGCATGAAACTTTCTTCAAACAGTGGTTACAGGTAGCAGTTTGCTTTTTGTTGTTTTGTGATTGGACGTGCAATGCATTGATGTTTGTGCTTCTTGGAAGGTGAGTTTGGCAAGAAGAGTTCCTCTGATTCAAATCTCACAAGCGGTGTGTTGTTGTGCTATTTCAAGTCATAAGCATTGTGCTGTTGTCAATAGCATTTTAACTATGCCATTTCAGAAGCTTGGCTTGATTTTTTAACCTCGTGAAATTCCGACAAAGATGATTCTGAATAACATTTAAACTTTGGGTGGCATGTGTGAGTCCTGTTGGATTTCTAGAACCATAAAACAAGAAGAAGAAAAGAAGAGTATTTCCAAAGATATGCCCCTGTCATAGGAATATGTTAAGAACCATAACCAACAGAAACAGTAGTAAATAAGAAGGCATGATAACATACTTTGTCTTTCATGTCAGTGAGTGGATTTCACTATCTCTCACACTTCTGACTTGTACATTGAATGAAGGTCAAAATCTATTTCTGTGCTAATAACATCCATGCTACGAAACCTTTGATTCACCTTTTTTCCCTTGAATTGGGTAATTCTACCTCTGCTGTTTCACAGTGTAATTATAAAGTTACTAAAATTTTCAAGGAAATATCCATCCATCCATCGGGACCATACTCTGTGGAGAGCGTTGGTGCTTCCTAAGCAGTCTCCTTGGCTATTGGGCATAATCCTAGACAGGTCGCCACTCCGACACAGGATACCAGCAAACTGGCACTCATTTTGCCAACCTCGGAAGGATGACAGGCAGTCAACCCCACCTGGTATTAATTCAACAGCCAAGTGGGAATTGAAATCGGGATCCGAGGATGCACCCAAACCATTAAGCCAACACCAGGCATACAAGGAGATATAAAATGTGATTAATGAATTAATCGGAATGGCAACTGCCTGGTATTAATGAAGATGTTGGCAAATGTCTCACAGTCCATCATGGAATTAGAGTGGTGACATCTGAAAATTCTTCTTTTTTTTAAAATGATGAAATGATATTCTGGAAGATCTACTGAAGGGGAATATTCTGCTTTAATGGTGCATTTCTTTTTCATATATAGTACCATCTTTTTTGGAGTACAAGTTGATGCTTTTTTCCTGGAAGTCTGGACCTTGACCTATACTCACAATCTACTTATCTATGGTTTAACACATAATGCTTCTGTAAGTTGTTTAAAAACTGTACCTCTATATGATAACAAACATGTTGAAAAATTATTATTCACGTTCCTAGTTTATCCGAAAGGTCGCCCCACAAAGTTGTTCAAATATTATGCACAAAACAGCTGATTAATATTCATTCACTAGAAGCACCCGCTCCCTTGTTTGAAAGGGTCTTAATAAGGTAAGATGTGTCTTAGGGGTCTAACAGGGTCGTCATGGTCTTGGGTGGTCTTCTGGTTCTAAGAATCTAAGGGCTCTAACGGTGTTCTTAAAGGGTTTTAAGGAGTTTTAGGGGTCTTAAATGGTCTCGAGTCTAGAGGTCTCAAGGTCTAAGGGGGTCTGAAGGGTGTAAATGTCACGGTCTAAAGGTCTTCAAAGTCTAAGGGATCTTGGCAGTCAAAAGGGTCTAAATATTTAAAAGTTACGTTCCAATTTTACTTAATTAATATACCGAGTCACAGTGCAAATGACGTTCAAACGGTAGGTAATTTAGAGACATATTCACGTGTGTTAGTGGGTGGACATACACTTGCTCCATTATATCGTATGTAGATGAATGAACCTTGGGAAAAATGATGGTGTGTATATAAATCAACCCTTTAAATTGGTTCCCAAAATACTTTGTTCAGGGCTGTCCACTTACTATAGCTTGAAATACTGTTAAGGGGTGACAATTTGAACTATTGGTAGAAGATAAAAAAAGGCAATAAAGCATACTAGCGATACCCGTGCACATGCACGGGATAGCAGTAAAACATAGCTGGTAGCAGACGACAGACCGTACACGGGGAATGACAAAAATACGCCATTGTGCAAAATGCAAGTGGTACTATGGAACGCCAAGACTTCCCAAAATTGTCGGCATGTCCGCTAAGTACCACAGCAATTTCATAGGGTCGTGTGACGGCGAGCCGAGTTTTTAGTGTGCAAGCTTGGTATTATAATAGAGATTCAGTTTTTGAATTTCAATATTGAATTTTTGGTTGTTTTAATCTTGAAGAACAATAGGACCATTAGTTTAAATTTTTTTTTTAGAAAAATGTGATGAAAAAGAAAAGCACATGGAGAAACTTCAGCGTCAAAATGAGAGAAACAGACAGGAAATGCAACGCCACAATGAATATCAAGATTATTTGGATCAGATTACTTTGTTGGAAAAGAAAAAGCATGTTTTGGTAAGTGTTGCTCTTTGGCTGTACATGCATGTGCAGTTTGTGTTCATATGATTAGTATGCAAGTTATTTCAAACTCGTGACTTTTGTCATTTGGTTCCTCTAATTTTTACTGTTTGCAAAAATTTGCTTGTGTACAGATTTAATCTTTTTTAAGAAACAGGTTTTAGCATCCAGTTTGTGCATCCTGTCTCCCCTCCCTCACCCCCATCTCCATCCGCTTTGCCTTATCTCATTCTTCTTCTTTCTAAGTGTCCCTCTTCCTTGCTGTAGTGTGTTTCCATGTTTTCTATTAATTGCTCTATTTGCGTTTTAGACAGAAACTGTTGTAGCACAAAATCTTCCATGAGCCTCGACATTGTGAATCCCCTCACCTCCCCTCCCTCCCCCCCAAAAAAGAATATACACTTGTGCATCATTGTAACTGTGTGTATGTTGTATCATGCAACTATTGTTAATGGCATTCTGCTCTTCAGTATATGTTTTATAATTCTGTTCATGACAGTCATTCTTAGATCTTGTGAGTTTCTGAGCAATCGGACGGTTTACTCAGCATCTAATTCTATCAAATGGGATGTGGTTAATTTTGCTGTTTTTGGTATTTGCTATTGTGATATTGTTTAAGGTGTGATGGGTTAGTTATCGTTTAAGGTTTCAGTTGACAGACCTAAATTGGGATTTACAATATCCATCTACTCTAATCATGCAAAATATAATTAATCAGCTAATTAATCCTTTAACCTTTAAGAGTCCGTTTCTGTTACAATACCTTTTTGCAATTCATCTGTGTATTTTTGGATGTATGCACAAGTTATCTCAAATATTGTGAAATGACTATTTGTTGCTCCCCTGGCAACTTCAGTGCAGGTACACCATTATGATGCAAGAACATCTTGGAAGGCCAAGCGGTCTTAGAGATTCCGCATTCGCAAAATTGAGTGATGACCAAAAAACGGGTTATTTTTTCAGACCAACATTTTAACCTGACCTTTAATCTAGAGGGGTATGATGTAGATTATGCATAAATGCGCCTTGCTCTAGGCTATCTTAAGCGGGCAACTTTGTTCCGATTGAACAAACCTTAGTCAAGTTATGGTAAAAAGCGTTATGTCTATAATTGGGTCATGACTTTAAAATTAGGTCAAGGACAAAAAATTGTCAACCCCGCATACTTTTTATTCACATTATTGATGTAAAATTTCATTCTGAAAGTCCTTATACATTAGCAGAAAAAAGGGGAGAAAAAAAATCTAATGTCCTAAATGGTGGTTTAGTACTCCAAGGAGCTTAAGACTTTGACCTTTAACCCGAAGGGGTCTGATGTAAATAAAGTGTAAATTCATCGTGCTCGAGGCTATTGGGAGGCGTCAAATCAGAGGGCAAATTCATTCCGATTGGGCAAACCACGGTCAAGTTATGGTGAAAAATGTTAAAATGTATATAATTAGGTCATGACATTAAAAATAGGTCAAGGTCGTTACAATGTTTTAGCTCTCATGCGAGCCTCGACAAGGTATACCAAAAAAAAAGATTTAAAAAAAAAGGTCAAGGTCAAAAAACAATGTCATCCCCATACTTTCTATTCACATTATTGTTGCAAAATGTCATTCCAAAAGTTCTTGCCGGCTCAGATACAGTTCGGAAATTGGTAGTGTTGAGAGTAGGAAGGAAATGTGTTTTTTTTGAAGTGGTGGTTTAGTACTCCGAGGTGTCGAAGAAACTCTGTAGTACTATTAAACTTGGGAGTGCTAATTGTGGAAACAAATTCTGCAACAGCAGTAAGCCTTTCCCTATCCTATAGGGGGAGGCTTAATGATCACGCAAACAAACAAGCAATGTGGACAAGCAGATCAACAAGCAAACAAAGAAGCAGATGTTGACAAGCAAACAGACCAACCACAAACAAGCAGACACAAACAAACAACTAATGGAACACAGCCACCGTAAAGCAGAGTGAACAAACAACCACAAACAGCAGAGGTGAACAAACGACCCCACAAACAAGCAGAGGTGAACAAACGACCCACAAACAGCAGAGGTGAACAAACGACCCCACAAACAGGCAGAGGTGAACAAGACGCCCACAAACAAGCAGAGGTGACAAACGACCCACAACAGCGAGGTGAACAACGACCCCAAAACAAGCAGAGGTGAACAAACGACCCCACAACAAGCAGAGGTGAACAAACGAACCCACAAACGAGCAGAGGTGAACAAACGAACCAAACGAGCAGAGGTGAACAACGACCCCACAACCAGCAGAGGTGAACAAACGACCCCACAAACAAGCAGAGGTGAACAAACGACCCCACAAACAAGCAAGAGTGAACAAACGACCACAAACAAGCAGAGGTGAACAAACGACCCCACAACAAGCAAGAGGTGAACAAACGACCCCACAAACAAGCAGAGGTGAACAAACGACCCACAAACAAGCAGAGTGAACAAACGACCCACAAACAAGCAGAGGTGAACAAACGACCCACAAACAAGCAGAGGTGAACAAACGACCCACAAACAAGCAGAGTGAACAAACGACCCCACAAACAAGCAGAGGTGAAAAAACGACCCACAAACAAGCAGAGGTGAACAACACCCACAACAAGCGAGGTGAACAAACGACCCCACAAACAAGCAGAGGTGAACAAACGACCCCACAAACAAGCAGAGGTGAACAAACGACCCCACAAACAAGCAAGAGGTGAACAAACGACCCAACAAACAAGCAGAGGTGAACAAACGACCCCACAAACAAGCAGAGGTGAACAAACGACCCACAAACAAGCAGAGGTGAACAAACGACCCCACAAACAACAGAGGTGACAAAACGCCCCCCCAACAACAAGCAGAGGTGAACAACGACCCCACAACAAGCAGAGGTGAACAAACCGACCAACACAACAAGCAGAGGTGAACAAACGACCCCACAAACAAGCAGAGGTGAACAAACGACCCCACAAACAAGCAGAGGTGAACAAACCCTCCACTCCACCTCTAATTATCACAGAAATTTCTTCTTTTAAAGAACCAAATAACAACGTCAGTCTTTGCTGTGTGTGGTGGAGCAGAATCCCTCTTGTTGTCTGTGATTGGATCTGCTCTTGTCATTGTTGGGGTTCCTGCCATTTATTGGCAGAGTATTCCTCATCTGCTTGAATTCTCTGAATTTTTTGTTGTGATTGTTTTTGTTTGATGCACATCATACTTTTGTTCATCTCGTGTCAAATTTTTGCTTTTCCTTTTTCTTTTCTTTTTTCATTACAGGATTACGAAGCTCATAGAGTCAAGTTTGAGATGCTGAGAGAGCAAGTTGCCAAAAAGAAAGCTGAATTGGAGAAAGCTAAAGATGACGTGAAACCAAAAATTCGACTTATTGAAAATTGGAAAGCATTTTCTGAAAAATGTCGACAAAACATGGTGGAGACGGTAAAGTTGTTCACATTTTACAAAATGTTTTTAGTCTTGGAGGCAACAAAATTTGTGATTACATTTGTTTCAATGTAATCCACAGACCTTTTATAATGATTTGAAATTTCTCCAAATCAAACTACATTATAACTGACTGGCTGATTGAAGACTGTAAAATTACAACTTGTATGCTATTTCATTATGAATGTTGTCATCGTCATTTTTGTTGGTCTCTTGTTGTTTTTTTTGTTGTTGTTGATAACTCTGGTGAACATTTCCCAACTGCAGATTTGTAGTGATTTAATCCAGCTGAGCCATATAGATGGGTTACGTGTGCGCATAACTTGAGTTTTCGGATCGCATCACATCTTCAGGAAAATGGACGGCTTTTCTTAAGGCAAATGTTTTTCCACATATTGACTTCTGTTTTTTAAAACTCGTGTTCTGCCTTTTTAGGACATCAATATAAAGAAGCTCTCACATGTCTGTAAGGTAAAACAAGATTCATTATACAAAAAGGATGATGAGGTGAGTTTGTAGATGTTATAGTTGAGTTATTGTGCTTTATATATATTCAAAATCATCAGCTTGTTGGAGTAAATTCACAGTGGCAAGTCAAAACAACCAAAAGGGTTTAAATAAGTGAAGCATAAAGCTTTGATTTGAAGATTGTAAAAAGTGCTTCGGGAGATTACACTGATCATTCATTTTTGTGAATTGCATGCTCCTAGCGAGTGACCAAAGCTGTTTACTTGCATTACTTTTGTACCATTGGTCATACTCTGGCAGCTATTCAATCAAGATATTTAATTGAATTACTTTTTAAGAAATATAATTACAGTACTCCACTTCATCCACACATGTCAGTGGCCTTTAATGTTTATTCATTATTTTTTGTTGTTTTTACCAGATTGAAGAGGCAAGACAGAGTTTAAATCAGAAAAAATCAGAGTTTGCTGACTGTAAAAAGAAGAAGCTGTCACTTAGGAAGTTGCTCGAGCAGTTGGAGTTAGAGAGGACTTCTTTGGAGGAGGAGCAGGATGTTCAGCTGGAGCTACGTGACACAGATGCTAACTTGTCTCGCACCTGCGATAAAATGATGAGACTTGAGCTTGAGCTGCGGCAACTCCAGGATGATTTTAAAAACGCTGAAGATGAAAGGAAAGGTGAGATCTGTTTAAATGTAGTGTGGTGTTGTTAATTTATTATTATTTTTTTAATCCAAACTGATATTTGATTTGAACTGCCATGCCTTTTATTCAAAAAAAAATTCACAAGGTAGTTTATCTTAATTTGTTTAGGTATACAGCAACAGATCCAGATTTTGCAAAACCAAGAGAACATGAGGCTGGAAAAACTTCGTTTGAAATACCATGATACACATGAAGCTGTGATGTGGTTAAAGCAAAATAAGGGACGTTTTCAAGGACAAGTGTTTGAGCCAATCATGCTGTTGGTAAGCAAATGCAAGAATATTGAAGGGGGATTTTTTTTAGTTTTGTTCATCGTCTTCTCATGCCTTTGCAATTTATGTAAAAGTACACACAAACTGTATCCTAAAGTTATTTTCTTTAATATAGTCCTCTATGCTTAAGCGTAAGATCTTCATTGAGCTTAAGACGTTGTAGAAAATATAATGAAAGG
>CM068963.1:55736680-55754397 GCA_035128595.1 Eptatretus atami
GAATGTCAAGATCTCTGACCTTGATTTCGCAGATGATGCAGTCTTTGCGGAGACTCTAGATATCCGTTTGGAGGCCTTCGAGGTGCTGAATGAGGAGTCGGAGCCGCTGGGATTACGGGTGTCCTGGGTCAAAACTAAGATCCAGGCTTTCAATGACATCTTGGATGCTGCTATCCTGTCTGTACCTGTTTGTGGTGAGGATGTTGAGGTCACGGACAGAGTCACTTGCCTTGGCAGTGATATTCATGTCTTTGCTGGCTGTGAGCCAGAGGTCAACAGACGTCTGGGTCGGGCCTGGGGAGTCATGGATTCATTGGATCATGGGGTGTGGCGCTTTCAGTACCTGTGTGGGAGGACGAAAGTCTGAGTCTTCAGGTCCTTGGTGCTTCCAGTCTTGCTCTATGGATGTGAGACTTGGACTCTGACCAGGGATCTGAGACGGAGACTTAATTCCTTTTGCACCAGGTCTCTTCGGAGAATCCTTGCCTATCGCTGGTCGGACTTTGTGTCCAACGAGCAGTTGCTGAGAGAGACTCAAATGAGATTTGTTAACTGCATAGTTCATGAGCGTCAGCTGCAGCTGTATGGACATCTGACTCGTTTTCCTGATGCTGATCCTGCTCACAGATTCTCTCAGCGAGGGAGCCTCGTGAGTGGAGGAGGCCAATGGGCCAACCACGTGCCTCGTGGTTGCAGCAGATTGATCAACATCTCAAGGAGATGAGGATGGGCCAGGCATTTGTCTGGGGTTGGCGAGACGGAGGCCCTTGGAGTACTGGCGGAAAGTGGATGCAGTGACGCGCTGCTCCGGCACATGTTCCCATACCTGACCCTGACCTGACATGCATGTGAGAAAGGACAAAGTCCAATGTGGGGGAGATTGTTGGAACGGACCGATGGGGTATTGAAAGGAGCAGATGATTTTGAACAGACCGATGGGGCATTAAAAGAAAGACTGAAAGGAGCAGAATTGGTGGGATTGTTGGAACAGACCATTGGTGATTGAAAGTAACAGAGGGTGAGGCAGAGGGAAGACATCACACCAGGGAAACACAAACTAACATCAATGCATGGCCCCCCCTTCCCCCCACCAAACCCTTAAACAAGGGGCAATGGCCCACCTATATGTGGACTATTTAAATATCTCGTCCTCTGCTCGCCTACGTGATCATATATGCTCTCCCCTGGGGTGCATTTCCAAAACCATCACAATATAGATGCTGAGCAAGGAAGTAGCATATCCAATATTTCAGGTGTGGTATGACTGTCAGAGTCAGAATAGGACTGCTGACCTTAGACTCTGAGCAGATGTTTTAATCACAATGCCATTCAGTTCATTCATCTTCAGTTGCGTTGAAGATGAATGGAAATGACACAGTTCCTTTTGAGATTTATTTTTTTCCTGTGTAAATCTGACAAACCAGGGCATGCGTTTTGTGTTACCTATGATGCAATAATTTGTTGTTCCAAGAGGTGTCTCGAGTTTGGGGCATGCAACAAAATCTAAACAAACATTTTGTCAAATGATAAAATAAATTAATTTTAGAAAGTATGCAAATGAAGTGTCCTGAAATTTCTTTAAATGCACCCAAGAGCATTATTCCTCCTTCAGCTTCTCATTGCCTGGGTGATACGACTCGCTTTGCTCAACATTCAGGTAGCAGTTAAGCAGATTTTATTGCATCCTGTTCTCGTCACGACTTTTGAATAGCACTTGCTTCCTTGAGTACACAATATATTTCCAAATGGCAAGGAATATCAGAAGCCGTTCATGCTTTCTTCATGCACGTGTTCTGTGCTGTTCAGATGCGCGACGAGAAGCACCTTCGTGTCAACGCAGTGAGGGCTCCAGGTGTGCCATCCAACTCTTTCAAGCCATCCTACTCACTGGATGATCTCAAGAAAAGGTATGCCTTGTGTTGCACACTGTGCCAATCAAACTTCCTGGAAGTGCAATTAAAAATAAATCACACCAAGCAAATTTTATGCCTAATGAGAAGGGGTGATTCAAAGCAGGTCAATTTATTTCACAAAATTATCATTAATGCTCACTTTATAAAGTGACTTATAGGTACAATATGCTGTGTTTGAAGCTATAAACATGTGCACTGGGTATGGATGTCACCAAGAACCACATGCTGCACCATCTTTTACCGAATGGATCTTTGTAGTCTGTGTAGCATGAGGTTTATCTTTATTTTAGTTGTAATTTTCCTGACTCTCTCTCTAGAACCTGTTGATGCTCATCACACAGATTTGTGGCCTCTTTGCCACAGCCTCTGCACCGGTTCTTGTACCCCTCTCCTCTTTAACCTCTCCAGCTTTCACACCTGATTCGAGGAAAGCGTCTCCTTTTGAAACTCCCAAAATCGAGGGTTATTGTTCACCTCCACACGTTTGATTTTTGTTTGTTTGTTTGTGTTGTTATTCTTTCACATGTGGAACCATCCTGAGTCTGTTCAATTCCACTCTTTTTCTCCAGGGCTTTAAGTTGCCAGTTCATAACCATCTCAGGTCATCTTCCATCCCTCTCTGTGATCTTACTCATTAAAATACACTTGCATTTACATTTAAACCACCATCTCAGATGAACTCTCCCCTTTGACTTGCAAGTTGCTGTATCCTTCCTTCTCTTGTTTGTTCATCTCCTTGTTCCATCTATGTATTGTCCCACAGGACCACTATGAGTGCCTTACCTTCTACGAGTACCTTCTGTCACCTCCATCTTCCTTGAGCCTAGATTTTGTACACAAAAACAAAAGTATACTCCTAACTTTTTGCTGCAGTTTCTATGCCTGTGCATCAAGTTAGCAATCTTTCTCCCAATGAAGACACATTGTGAGTTTCTGCAGTGGAGGAAATGAGGAAATGAGGAAAAATGTTGTCTGTTATTACCATGTCTTGGACACTATCTTTTCTGCTTATTCTTTGCAGCAACAATGAATCTCGAGGCTGGAAGGTTTTCGTTTTATAATGCACGCTTTTTCATTTTTCTCTTCAGTTGACTTACAATTTACTTGCTCATTTTGTTGTCATACATCTTGAAAGTAAAAGAACAAGTGTGCTTAAATGTTTTAATTTTTTTTTTTCATTCAAAATCAAAAGCCTCTGTTTCCAAGGATTGATGATACAAGCATAGTACCCGCCCTATGGGTGATCTTGTTCCAAGCGTGCAACACGTTCTTCTGACACATCCCTTTATTTTGGTGATGTACTTATAGGCAACAGACTGCTGCCTCTCACTCCTGAAAATCAAAGTAATTCAGTTTACGTATATGTACTTCATGTACGCCACCCCCCACCCCCTTCCCAAAGGAAGAAAATGCCAAGGTAGGTGAAAAAAATACTTTTTTCAAAAGTTGATTTGAATCAAACAAAATTTGCACAGGCACAGCTTCAGGGTGCCCTTATGAATCCCTGTAAGTTTCTGCTTCCTTGGTCAAATCCTCTCGGAGTAGTACATACATTACATTACATTACATTACATACGCCATAGCTCCATTATAGTATGATGATCATGATTATGATTATTTATGCAAATATTTTCATGTTCAAATGAAGTACCAATGATTTGTGAATACTCAATTTGATTATCCTTCACATTGCTTCCTGACAGACCGTACTGCTTTGTTAGCTACCTTCGAGAGCTGTTCGATGCTCCTGATGCAATCGTGAGCTACCTCTGCCAAAGATATCGAGTGCATGACGTGCCTGTGGGTACCCAAACCACCAAAGAAAATGTGGAACAGGTACACCACGTGCAAGGTTGCAGTCAGGTGTCATCACATGACTTTAGATGCTTGCATTTTCTTTGCCTCCTCTGTCCTGCACTGTAAAATAAGCTTTGTTAAAGGTGTCTGCATGTACACATTCACAAAAATGAATAACATTTCGACCAAGAGAAAAGTTGAATGTAAGAGACAAGGGGAAAGGATGATAAATATGCAGAAAGAAGGCTGGATACACATCAGCATCATGCTGCACCTACCTACCTGCCTACTTATCCCAACCATTTATGCGAGGCAAAAGCTGCACGCAAACCCAACAGAGTTAGTACGAACTTGTCAAAGTTTGGTGGTGTCTCAGTTTTTGTTGATCCTGGACTTTGCAGGTTGTGTTTGGTGAACTTTGTTCGGGTGGAACTTTAAGTGCACTTGAAGTTTCTTCCATGGGCATGAGCATGTGAACTCTCATCAGGTTGATCTCACTTTCACATTATAAATGTGATGTTTGTTGTTGGCATTTATTACATTTTCAGAGCTTTTATCTCTTAAAAGAGAAAGCAGAAGTATTAATTTGAGTTTTGTCATTTTTTTTGCTTTTCATTTATAATTTTCTTTTCATCTGCTTTGGTGGAGGGAGGGGGGGGGGAGAAAGAAGAGTGAGGTGGAGCTGTGGCTTGGAGGAACTTATCAATTATTTAATACTCTGTGCATGATGCAACATAATTTCAGATTTAATCTCTGCATCATTGTGTTTGTCTCTCTCTCTCTCTCTCTCTCTCTCTCTCTCTCTCTCTGATTGTACCATACTCTTCACAGAGCGTTGATGCCACCAAAGTAGCTTATTGAGTGAGTTATGCTGGGTGGTATACCATTCCTTTTCCAGCAATAGTTCAGGGCAGGAATTTGCAATTTGTTCTTGGTGCCGGCAATAGCTCGCCTACTCTTTGTGAAGGACACCGTGTTGTCTTTAACATCCACCAACTAATTCCGGCAGACGGGGCGCTCATTTAACGTCCATCCGAAGGACGGCACACACATCGACGAATCACTCTGCCTGTGAAACATCAGGATGGCAGTTTATAGCTGGGTCAGGATTCAAAGCCAGGCTAGACAGCTTAGAGGCGAGTGTGCATACCTCTTGGCCGTCCTGGCCTGCATTTTTGTTTGTTTTGTGTGTGCAAGCGTTTGCTTGTTGGTTGTGCAGGAACCCTTTGTTCAGTCAAATCAGTTTTTAGATGTCCGAATGCTGACAAACCTGAACTGAAGATTTTCTCAAATGATATTGAAGTGAAAGCATTGTGAGTCTTGTAGCCCAACACAGTCCGAAGCAATGAATATTGCCCAGCACTATAAATAGTTATTGGAAAATAGCCACAGATTTCAGACATTAAGTGATTAAGGCCTCAAGTCTGAATACTTCATATACACACAGTGTATATGAAGTGGCTTTGGGAGTTTTTACATCAGATTGTCGCAGTGGCTTTGGCAGTTTTTACATCAGATGCCATTGGCAGAAAAAATAAGCGAGGGTTTGATTTCCTGCCGAAGATGAAGGTTGTTATCGATGCTCGACAGAGGTTTTTTTTCAGTGTCATTTGTGCAATTTTTTTCAACTTATTTAAGCATGTGTGTATGCTTACCATTGATGATGAAAATGTTTTTTTTTTATTTTATTATTATTTTTTATTTTTTGGTAAAATAATTCTTCAGCAAAAATATTGGTTTCCACCCAAAATTAAAATTAAATAATATACATATACAGTGGTATCATTCTAGTATGATAGAAAATTGTAATTATTTCACATTGTCTGCATTACTCCATCGCTATCCATTTGTCTGCAGCCACCTCTTCTTTATATTTTTATCTGTATTCAAACATTTTGCTGTGAAAATGTTGAACTGAAGCTTTTGGTGTACATTACATCTGATAGATTTAATCAGTCCTAAGCTATTGCTGTGAACATGGTTGAGGGGATGGGATAATTTAATTTGATTACTTGGCTATCTGTGAATGGAACATGAGAGTGTATGTGTTTTGATTTGCTGTCCCGTCAATTACCCCAATTAGCATTGCCAGAGACTGGGTGTTTAGATAGCACCACATCATCCTTTAGTCCCTCTGTGTTGTTTCACCATTAAATGTGTTATATTTTCCTCGAATTACCCCATTTGAAGTGTCACTCTGGTGCGGAGCTGGAGAGGCTTGTCTTCTTCTGGTGGCTCTGAGTTTAAGAAGAAGTAGATGATCCTCATCATCCTCCCCGCTGCAGTCCTTCGACTATGGAAGAACTCCAGATGGCAGACTCGAGCAAAGGCACAAAGCCATGCTCCTGGAAATTACATTACATTCTTTCATTTTTTTCTGATGGAGATTCAGGTAACTCCAGCCACCTGCATCTCTTACTTGTACTTGCTGGACACATTCAACTCAACCCTGGTCCAGCCATCTACAGCTGTCCTACATGCAACGTTATAATCACCAACCGTCACTACTCGGTTCTCTGCACTGGATGTAACAGATAACTCCATCACAAACATACAAACCTACCTTTATACAAAGCTTATATTCAGCTTGCAATGGACCTGTGGCTGTCCAATACACCTCTCTGCAGTCATGCAATCCACCACACAATCATAATGCAATAAATTCCATGTGAACATTCTACAGCTCAATATAAATGGCATTCAAAACAATTCAACAGAACTTCAAAATTTCATCAACAAACATAAAATAGACATATAATAGCACTCATTCCAGAGAACAAACATTAACAATGCCTTCAAATTCTCCCACATCTTTCCAAACCACTCTTTCATCAGAAAGGATTGACCAGGCAGTAGAGGTGGTGGAGGACTTCTCACCCTCATCCACAAATACATATTTTCCAACACAAATACAAAATATCCCTGACTTAATTGGAGGCAGCTCTCAATGCAAAAGATCCCTCCTGGTTAACCAACCAAAACCAAAATGTAAGAGGTACACTAATTTCAGAACAAGACCATTTAAATATCCTGAATGATCACAACTCTCCCACTGGACTCCATCTCCGCCCCAAGGACTCTCCCACATTCCCTGATATATATCTTATGCTCTGCCATACTCAAGACTACCATGTCACTATTCTGACCTTTCATCGGATCACCTACCCATCATCATCATCATTCATCAACTCAACCCCAAATACATTGTTAAAACCACAGAGAAATGTATCCTAACTTTAACAAAGCCAATTCACCTAACTTCGCATACATAGAACAAGCTTTTTACAAATTATGACTTCCTTGCATTCAAGTCAATAGCTACAGCAGCACAACATGTTAACAAAATAGTAAGATGCACCCAAAAATTCCCTCCCAAAAAGCCACATTCTAAATTTAAATCCCAAATTCACAACATAAATAAAACATTTAATTAACTCTTTGAGGACCACAAGCATCTTGAAAGTAATTATCAGATACAAGTCCAATTTTATTATTCGTTTGGTTATAGTAATCACGAATATGAAGTGCAATTCAAGAGTGTGCATGACGAAAAAAGTTTTGCTAATTGAAACCACAAAAGCTCTCACCCAGTTCGAACCCAGCATCATATTCGCCCATTTCTCTCTTATGAACCCCAAGCAAAATACTGGAAAGGCTCATCCTAAATAAAATCTCCCCTTTTGTTCATCTCGCCCCCATCACAGCATGGCTTCCCTCCACACCACTCAACAACCACCCACCTCTCTACATTAACACAATACTTTATAGAAGGCTTCAGCCAAAAACAACCCCTACTTAGAACTGTTCAATCGGCAAGAGACATAAATAAAGCTTTTGACACAGTACCGCACCATATTCTCATTGAAAAAAATCCCCAACACCAATGTGCTTACCAACAATATGAAATCACTAGGAAACTTTGTCTGGTCATTAAGCTCAAATAAACAATTACCAAACCCTCTCTTCCTTCATACTTCTACCTAATGGTGTCCTAGGACCTAGAGGACTCTGTACAATCTCCCTCGCTCTCCTAACTATCCCTCTATAATAACCCCTCAAGGACACCCCTCAAGCCGACTCATCATTTCTTGCGTATGCAGATGATGTAATCATTGCCTCACAACGTTCGAATTTTGTCCAGACCACCAACACCCTTCAGCAATATCTTTACAATCTTAAAAAACGGGTTCATACTGAATTAATGACTTCATCTCCACCCAAATCTTTTGTAACCCTTCTCACCCCGGACAGACATGAACCCAATGCACACCCAACCATTACCCTTTTCAATCAACAACTTTTTCTCAACAGACATCCAAAATTACTGGGCATCACCTTGGATACCCAAATGACTTTTACACAACACACCGATTTACTCACTGCCAAGGACTACCGAAAAATCAAGACACTAAAAGCACTCACTAATACAACCTTATGACAACACAAAGAATCACGTCTAACAACTGACAAACAGTTTATCCAGATTACCATCAATTATACCAGCTCTCATTGGACCGCCACTCATTCAAACAATGATATAAAAATATATTTTTGAAAAATACAAAACAAAGCTCTCAGGATAGCAACTGGTTGAACAAGATCTCCAAGCATAGCCCACTTACATGCAGAAATAAAAGTACTTGCAATTGTAATCCACCTAAATATGAAAGGCACTCAATTCATCGCCTCTGCAGCTCAACATCCCCCTCATCCATGTCACTCTACGACTATCCATCATCCACACCAACGACATATGAAATGTACAAATGCTCACCATTACTCCAATATCCTTGATATAATACCTCCTGCCCCACAAAACACCTCCAAGAGCCGTCACATTCACATCTATCTATCGTCGCAGTCCAGAGAACATCGTCCCACAAACAATATCCTCAACAATTCTCCCCCCAAAATTTACACTTCTGAAGCAATACTCAATCGTGAAATGTGTCCATCTGGCTAGACTCTGGTGTGGACACCACCCCTCCCTTATCAACATAGGCACCAGCCCACACTAAACCCAACATGTCCCTTCTGTCTAACTGCCCCACAAACCACCACACATATTATGACGAGCTGCCCCTCCCTGGTCCAACAAAGATACCTCTTCAACATCTCTTCTGCACTAGATCTCTGGGAGCATCTGGTGGTTACTCGGAAGATAGTAGGGCAGTTCGCCACCACAATGAGAGAGCAAAGCAGATGGGTGCCACAGTGATATATATATATATATATATATATATGAGAGAGGATCAGCACTGCAATGAGAGCAGAAAGCAGATCAGTACCACAGCGGGAGAGGAGAGGAGAGCAGATTGACGTCGTGGCAGCGGAAAATGAGAGCAGGTCGGTGGTGCAGCGGGAGAGTAGAGTAGAGAGAGCAGATCGGCGGCGCAGCAGGAGAGGAGAGGAGATCGGTGACACCGCATCCCTCCTGCAGAATTCCTGACACTGGTGGACTATGCCACAGCGCATACAGTCCGTACTGGCCACACTTGGTGGCCCAACACACTATTAAGTGACTTTACATTGGCGTTTGCTTTTTTTGTCCACTACCTGCATGTGTGTGTGTGTGTGTGTGTAAATGATGATTCATTTCATTGAGATGCCCTGCTTTTATATATCCAATGAACAAATTTTGTCATGCTAATTTTGATGACATTGTTGTCCCTTTGTTGAATGTTGCTGTTGTGCAGGTTACCAAGACCTTTTCACTGAGGAATTTTTACACTCCAGAATCAAGGTTTGCGGTTAAGAAGTCTTTTTACTCAGGCCAGATAATTACAAGTAACACTGCCTTGAGGGAGCCAAGACTACTCACAGAAGCCCTGGATGTTGAGCAGTGTCAGCAGCTCCAAAAGCAGCTTCAGGTTTGATAAATATGGATCCACAAACTCATTGCCTGGATAATTTTGTGATGAGGAATGTAATGTTTTTATTGCACACCTGAACATATCACCATCTCTATTATAATACCAAGCTTGCACACTAAAAACTCGGCTCGCCGTCACACGATCCCTATGAAACTGCTGTGGCACTTAGCGGACATGCCGACAATGTTTGGGAAGTCTTGGCGTTCCATAGTACCACTTGCATTTTGCACAATGCGTATTTTTGTCATTCCCCCGTGTACGGTCTGTCGTCTGCTACCAGCTATGTTGTACTGCTATCCCGTGCATGTGCACGGGTATCGCTAGTTTAGTTAATTTATGGGTTACAAGTAAATATTTTTGTTTGTCAAAACATTTTCTCAGGGTGCTAGGAGTTGTTTCATTACTTTATTTATTTTTTGCTTCCTGAGTTTTTTTAAATTTTTGTTCTTCTTTCTTCACTTTTACCTTTTGCAGTTCTTGGACTCACAAATAGCTACCAAGCATACTCAAATTGATGACCTCGATGGAAAACACAGAAACTTATCTCGAGAAGACAATGAGCTTCGGAAGAGAAAGAAGCAACTGGGAGAGAGGAAGAGCAAGTGCAGAGCACTGGAACAAAGGATACATTTGAGGAAGGAAAGGTAAGTGACACCCTTGACATAGTTCAACTTATAAATCACTAAGAACACATTGGGGAGGGTGGCGACATGTACAGTGCTTTCAGAAAGTATTCACATCCCTCGACTTTTTATCTGCACAGTGGGTGGAAATCATCGCTGTGCTGCACGTGTACCGTGCAGTGTGGGCATTTGGTGTTTTGTTCCTTTTGGTCTTCTGTGAGGACGCACTCGTACGGGAAGGGCGTGGCCGTGGCTTTTACAGGCGGCTGCGGCTTGGATTTACACCAGGAAAGGAGAAAAAGAGTAGGAATAATGTTAGAGATATAATCAGACCTAACTATGAGATTCACACAACGTACTTGTCCCGTTTGTCCCATTAGACAAGAGGGAAGGGACTATCTGTGCGTATATTAATGAAATAACTGTCTGGGGACCACTGTATGATGGATGGCATTGCGTTGGAGGGATGCGGTTTCCAGAACCGCAACAATATATATATATATATATTTGACCTGCCGGGTCAGCGGACCACGTGACTCGAATCGCGGCACGTCGCCTACCGGAGGACATTCTGTCGTGACCCTCTCGGACTAACGCGGGAGCTAGTCACGGTGGGCTTTCGACTCACACGATCGTGCCAATCGGCACCCGCGTGGATAGGTTGTTCGCCAAACTCGACCTACCTAAGTACCCACGCGGATGGTAAACCGGGCGATCGTACCTCGACGCAGGTCGACTCCGGACACGAGCCGCTTGGGCGGCCCGTTCGTACTATCGGGATAACCGCGGTGTTATCGTCGGCCTCGACGGTTCCGATTAATTACCGGGCGTATTAAGCCCACTACGAACTTTACGTGAAGCAGGATGGAGTCAATTAAAAGGAAGGAGACTAAGCAGAGTGGGAACAGTTCAACATGCAGCACTTTATTACACGACACACGGAGAGCACACAATACAGCCATAGAAGGGAAAATGCACATATAGCAATAAAACAATTATGCACAAAAATCAAATGTAAAACGACCGACTAACGCGTACACACGGCAACACTTATACAGTTCTACTTTACAAGACACGGCGCCACAAGATCCATAAAAAACCCCGAAAAGAAAAAGGTGACTTCCTTTGGGGCCGTCGAGTCCCTCTCCCACGTCCGTCGGCGTGGTCGCCGCCGGCCCGACTCCGTGCCCTGGCGTGGTAGGCGAGTCCTTCTCGGCATGCATCGCGCCGGCACGTGTTGCCGCTCGACGCCACGGGCGGGGTTTCCGGCGCTATCTCCGCGCGGATAGAGAGGGGGGGGGAAACGTGGATGCCCGAGGTCGGGAGAGAGGAATGGCGACGCTCCTTCCGCCAGCGGGTCTCGGGACCGCACCACAGCAGACCAGGCCAGCGGCCACCACGACGAGGAGACGAAGAGGAAAAGGCGGAAGAGCAAGCCAGTGCGGCCCGCCCGTGTCCGTCTTTTATCGCGCGGGACTCCGCCCTTCCGCCCGCCCCGTTTTCAGCCCCGCCTCCCTTCGAGCTTCTTGGAGAAGCCTCTCGAAGGGGGCGTGCCCTCACGCTTTCCCTCCACCCCGCTCCGTCCGGGGCCGAGGGAGTCAGTTTTTGGCTTGGAGCCAGAGCATTATTCCCCCAAAAGAGGCCCCACCTTTTCTCACCTTTGACCTTTGACCTGCATCGCTCTTCGCCACTCCAAAGTGCGGGGAAGTCAACGGAAGAAAGGCGGGGAAACCTGCGCATCCTCGCAGTTCCCTCCTCGCGCCTTTGTTTGCCGTTCGTAGTGGCGAAGATGTAGTAGCGTAGATGATGGAGGTGGCGTGGTGGCAGTGTGGTTGGCGCTGTGATGGGGATGGCGTGGTTGTTGAAATGTTTTGTGTTTGAAATAAAAGATAGAAAAGAAAAACGACTGACTCAAAGCGTCGCAGCCGAATGAATCACATTAATTCCCTCTAAACAACGGGTTTGGGGCTAACTACACATGTACTTAGAGATATCTCACCTACGGGTCCTGAATGGTGGTTTGCGAATTTCCACAGCCGTAACAATAGTATATATATACAGTCATGCGCCGCATTACAACGTTTCGGTCAACGATGGACCGCATATATGACGGAGGTCCCATAAGATTATAATGGAGCTGTGAAATTCCTATCGCCAAGTGATGTCGTAGCCGTCGTGGCGCTGCCAGTCCTATAAAAGTACAGTATAGTACATACAATTATGTGCAGTACATAATACTTGATAATGATAATAAACAACTATGTTACTGGTTGATGTATTTACTATGCTGTATTTTTACAGTTGGTCAGAGTGTACTCTTTCGACTTATAATAAAAAAAGTTTACTTGTAAAACAGTATGCCGTGTTACGCAGTGCAGCCTCATACATGTGTTTACCGCGTCTCTTGATTGCATCATTTTTCCGTGTGCTTGATTTAATCTCGTGTTGTTTGTCAGTTCAAGTCCCTGCTGTCAGTACAAGTAAGAGAAAATGTAAAAGTTTCACAGCCAAATCCAAACTGAAAGTTCGTCAGTTTGCAGAAATGCATGGCAACGGATAAGCAGGTCATATATTTGATTTAAGGAATACGGAAGACCATTTACCGGTCCCTGAAATAGCTTCAGAAATATATATATATATATATATATATATATATATATATATATATTTAACGCGTAAAATACGCGAAAGAACTAAACAACTCCAATTAAAGGTATTACAATTATACTTGCAAAAAAACCTGCCTCTTTTTGTATCTCCTTGTGATTTAAATCAGCCCTTGTACTGTATTATGAAATGCTGTATAACCTGCACATGAGTATACCTGCAGTTGGAATTTTTGGAACCAATTTAACATATAGGCCGTGGGTTATTGTGTGAAAATACGGTAATCAGCCTTGGAGACTTGGGCTAAAACTGAAATTACCAAACAAAGCTTCATTTGTTACACAAATTGCTCATCCCTTTATTTGGGCAGTATTTTGGCAACAGACCGCTGCCACGATCCTCACCCCCCCCCCCCCTCCGACAATAATAAAAAAGACGTAAAATGTCATAGCCCCGTTTTACTCATGGTTGAAAATGCCCAATATTGCTTTTCACAGAGTTTGACACTCATTTTGTACCTATAGTTCAAACCCCACTATACTACTTATGTGCATATACAGTACAGTATTATATAATATATCGTGATTGTGTAGCTCGGATGATTCCAATGACACCAGAGGCCTGAGGCCTATGTGCTTATACAAAATGGTGGACGTATTTATTTAATTTATTTTTGAGGTTACAATTGTGGGTGGAGTTGGGCCAGCAGTCGAACTGATGGGGCGAAGGCACTCTGACCACACATACATGCATACATAGTCCAAAAACTAACTGGCTTTTATACAGGGTGTGTCAATAAAAGTTTAACCATTTCAAAACTTTATTAACCAAAACATTTGGTAATAAAACAAAAAATTAACTCGAATTTTTGACGCAGAAAGGCCATTGTTTCGTTGGCTGTATGCGGGGTAGCACCGTCTTGCATGAACCCCTGTCACCAGAGGGCTGCAGTGCCCATTGATTTGCTTCAAGTCTTCGTTAAATGCGTTGACAATTGACCGCTATCGTTCGTGATTGATGGTAACAGTTCTTCCGTTTTTGTCTTCAAACCAGTATGGCCCAAACACACCTCTGTAGCTGACAGACACGAAAGCAGTGACTTTCCGACCCTTAAGCGATTTCTCTTCAACCTCATCTGGACATTGACTTCCCCAGAAAATGTTCTTGTGTGAATTGACAGCACCATTGACATGAAAGTGTGCCTCGTCACTAAACCACACATTCTGAATCCATCACTAAACCACACATCGTGTTTGGGTTTGCCTCCATCTTCTGCTGCAGCATCTCACACATAGTGACTCGTGTTGCTTTATCTCCATCAGTCAATTCATGGGCTGTTGCGATGTGGTAAGGAAAGAGGTTTAAATCTTGTTTCATTATTCTTCTGATACTGCTGGGAGTGAGACCCAGTTCAGCCGATCTCTGTCGATGCGGTTTCTTTGGACTTTGCATGACTGACTCCCGAACTCGTTCCATGTTTCCTTCACACCGTACACTTCTTGGGTGACCGGACCTTCCCTTGTTAATGTTGAGAATCGTCCCTTCACTTTTGAACGTTTTCACGGGTTTCCAAATGGCTGGCCTGCTTGACTTGTTTCTGCGATGCACTCCATCTTCAGTTCAGAACCTCGTCTGGATGGAAGCAATTGATTTGGTCTCAAAATACCACTTGACAATGTTTACTCTTTGCTCGATAGAAAACGCCATTTTTCCCGTAGAATACTTTGGTTATGCTTGAATGACTTCTCCAAAGATCATTGATCACCCCTATAAAACCCCAAAAAATTAAGGTGATGATGAAAAGTACAAAGGTCATTTGAAGTGGTTAACCTTTTTATTGGCACACCCTGTATGTATTCGATATCTATCGCAGGAAAAAAAAATCAACTTGCAATGCACATAACTCTGTTGCATCTTGTAGAGATTCAAATATCAATGCGAAATTGTGCTTGCTCATTGTTTTCTTCTCCAGTTTGATGGCCTTAGAAGCATCTAAAGACAGTTTGGAGGATGAAGAATTGCGAACAAAACAGAAGATAAGGAAAATATTGAATGAAAAAGGTCCCATTCTTGTTAACTTGGTGGAGTTGAATAAGGTATTTTTTTATTCTCTGCTTTTATTTTTTATTCCATGCTTTTGCTTTGTAAAGATTAGTCCAGTCTTTTGTCTGGTAGAGCTTGAAGATCCATTCTTGGAGCTTGAAATAAATGCAGTCCTTCCTTGTCTGTATAATCAGTATCGCTCTTTCTCGCCATTCAAACCAAATTGCCTCGACTTTAAAATTATGATCACAAGTAAAGAACCTGTCCTTACTGACAGGATAAATTCCACCAGAATTATGGATGGAATAATTGCCCAGATTTGGCATATTTTTGTCCAACTTGTATTACCCTCTCCCATGGGGAGCGGCACTATGCCATACATATTTACATCAAGAGAATCGGTGTCCTCCCCCCCTGAACCCCTGGGACTGAATTTGTTTTACCGCCATCTTCCCATCAACGAATTTAGTCCATTCTGTGCACACCCTGAGTATAATTACCTGTTTTCAACTCATTCCATCCACCGGTTCAGGAGTTAGTGGCACACGCACAAACAGACACTTCTCGAATTGTAGTATTATGATACCAGGCAATTTATCATCACCTGTTTTGTGTATAATTAATTGATCAAGCTGCCAAGCCTGCCTGGTTTGGTCTGCATGTAATGTCAGTCCACTCTTTAAGGTTGACTCGATGCTCTCAGTGTTTGGAATGGGCACTAAAATGCTACCTGTGAAATGGCAGCACTAGTCAAAATTCATTTAACCAAATAAAAATTTTTTTTGGGGTTTTTGGAGGAAAATATTAAAATTTTTCTTTTGTGTCTCCATGTTGAAAAAACACGATGTGCTCCACTTCTGTTATGAAATCAGAATGGAGCCTTTCTTCAAAATAAATACATTAATAAATGAGAAAGCATCTCAAAATGCAAAGCCCGTCCACATCCGCTTTGTACTCAAACTAAACTTGACGAAAATGACAGTTAAAAAAAAAATTGTACATTTTATTTATGTTCTCCACCATCTCAAAATAAAGGTTTGTTGAAGATTTGATGACAAAAGCTCTGTTGCTCCTGATCCAGGCGAGCTTCAGGATTCGCGGTCCTATTTTTTTTTTTTAACCAACTGTCATTTAAACCCCCCGCAGCCCACTTTAGACCCTGATTTTTTAAATATTTTTTTCCTTAATGCCATTAGTACAGGTGAGCTAAAAATGTTACGACCTGGCCATACACATTGAAATTCAATGGTAAAGAAGGATTTTGATTGAAACATTAATGGCTGGACTATTAATTCACTGATGACGTCATCCACACAATCCTTTGTTTCCCATTGGGTGAAGAATGAGTTGTGCCAAGTTTTAAATTTTTTTGCTGAGAGGTGTCAGAGATACAATGCTTTAATTTTTTGCATTTAATCCAAGATGGTGACCATAATCACATGACCTATGACATCACAATTATAATTAAAATATTCTCCATTGGGGTGGGGGGTTCTCCTTTCCTGAAAATTTTGTCAATTGGACAAGTGGTCGCTGAGGAAAAAAAAAATGTAGAAATATAATTCAGCAAAAATAGGGTTGAACAGTTATAATAATGAAAAATATTTCAACAAAATGATTAATTTGTCTTCTTCATTTTCTCATGATAAAGCTTTGAAAATTTGATGACAAAAGCTCAAATGGTAACAACGTTATGGCTCGGACAGACAGACATACAGACAGACACACACAAGTGAATGCAAAAAGCCCGTCTTCCGCTGTGCGGTGGACGGGCTAACTAGAAGTGCACTCGGTAGAGCTCATACCTCCGCCATGCAATGCCTGATCCAGTAGAACATATCGAGCCCAATAAATTTTTGAAAATTGCTCCATATCGGTTTAGCCCTATCTCTCAATGGTGAAGAATCACTTAAATTATTATCGGATACACATTCGGATCTTCACCAAAATTGAATCAATTCTTCCTTGTCACACACTCAATGTGTCTACCAAGTTTCGTCCGAATCCGTACACAACTTTTTGAGATATTGTGCTATATATCGTTCTTGGCCCTATCTCTTAATAGTGAATAATCATTTTTAAAATTCTAGTCGCCAGATCTGGATTTTCACCAAAATCTAATCAATTAGTCCTTGTCACACACCCAACCTGTCCACCAAGTTTCATCCGAATCTGTTCACAATTTATCCTACTCACAGACAGACAGACAGGAGTAAAAACGTAACCCCCCGTTCACCTTCGGTGGTGGAGGTAACAATAGGTCCTTTTAGTTTGTGGCACAGTATTTTTGTGCAACGCTGCCACCTCGACGATAAATTCCATGTCACATGCATTTGGATACAAGTATAACAGTTACTGTTTGGTTGTACAATTTATTGTAAGTTCAGAATTGGTGTTTTTAGTGATTGGAGTGATAATTCTTACAGAAAAAGCTACCGCTGCTTCAAGACAAGTCATGCAGTGACCTAAGCTACAGATCTGCATTGTTGAAGCAAATGAAGGAAAAGGGAGAATACGAGGAGGTGTTCAAGGTCATCGCCTATTTGCAGGTGAGTGAGAGAGCGATTTCATTTTAAAGAATTTGACTTGAATAATACGATATATGATACTTCTGTAGGCTGAGATAGTTGGCATATATATGGCTAATTTCAGCATTCATATTGGGCAGGTTCGTATTAAATTATCGTGCAATGTGTATGGCACTACACTCATTTCTGCACTTTTTGACCAAAGTATTGGTCATTTGAAGTGTGCAAATCTGAATGAAAATGCATATCAGGGGAGTGGGTAGAGTTACAATCAGTGGTTTTAATGTGATATTGTTGTGGGCTGGGGGTCGGTGGCGAGGAACGACCGCTAGA
>CM068963.1:55785699-55800307 GCA_035128595.1 Eptatretus atami
TTAATGTTTATTTTCTCACCTGCATGTTACTGTGTGTTCAAGTTCGGTTTTGTTCAAAATCGTGCTATTTTGTGGGTTTTCGTCGACCTTGTCTTACCGAGTGCTTGAGGCCTTCCCATCGTTCCCCTCAGATGTACGATCGTGTTTATTTCTATTTTCTCCCCATTACCTTCAATTTCTATCTTCCCCACTTTCCCACCGTCCCCCATCCCCCCAACTAAACACTCTATTTATTGTCCTTAAATCAAAAAAAAAAAAACTACTTATCTCCTTGCACACTCACAAGTCTCGATTCTTCTTCTCTTCTTTCTTCATCCTCCTCTTTCCTCCTGCCGGCACACCATCTTTATTCTACTGAGCTGACCCTCTCTCGCCATTACCTTCACAATTTCTTCGCGATCTACAACCTTCCATTCCCGAATCTTACCTGTTCTTAAAAAATACATCAAAAAATAATTAATCTTCCTTGTCATTTCTATCTCTACACCTCCTGTAACCACGTGTCTCTCTCTACTCCTTCCTTGGTACTTTTCATCGACCAGCAGCTTCACACTGCGTTTACCGTTCCAAATTCACCACACACTTCCACAATTTTACTTCAACCTTCCCTTTCCAAATGTTACGCAATCCTTATTTAAAATAAATAATTTCACTTTTGACTATACACCTCCAGAGCCAAGTGCTTCTCCATAACCACGTGATCTGTTTAGACCCCCTGCGTTATCGATCCAATCTACAACTCTTCATTCACATTCACCTCACGATTTTTTCGACAACACTTCCATGGCCTAATCTGATGAAAACTCTCTCAAACATAATAATACTAATAAAACGATCTCTTATAATGCTTCATCTTCCTCTCTTCACACGTGTGGTACTCTTTACTGTATCATAATGCACTATCTTCTTCTATTTAAAGAGATGCTCTCAATCGACCTTTCCTTCATATCTTGCCTAAAACTCCAACTGTTCAGTGTTTCTTCTCTTCATTCTCTGATTCCCCTTTATTGCATCCATCAAGAAACGTGTTTAATCGCATCTCTGACCTAAAACTTTTTTAAAACCCAGTTTGCTAATGAATGTTCGCTTCCATCAACCATTCTTTTTTCCAATTTCAGTGCCAACACACCCCTCTCACCCCTCACTTCTCAAAGCAACCATCAACTCCTCTCCCTCCGAGCCTCCCTCTCACCTCTCTCAAAAACTCCCCTCACCTTTCTCCCACCAAATCACCCCCCTCATCATCCTTCTCAAGTTGCCCCCCCTCTTCATCCACAAAGCTGCCTCCACTGCCCTCTCACCTCCATCTCTTCACTCACCTCCTCAAATCCCTCAACTGCCTTCTCCCCCCCTCTCTTGTCCCCCCTCTCCCCAGCACCACAGAGCCTTTTCTCCTCCTCATTCGCCCCCCTCCCCTAGCTATCTGCAATTCCCACACTCTTTCAACAACCCCCTTTACCCCCCCTCGTCCCTTTGTCCTATCCTCCCTCCCTCCCACCCCTGCACCCAAAGCCTCCTCCCCTCCCTCTTCATTAACAGTGTGGACCTCAAATATCCGGGGCCTTCGCTCAAACCTTTCAGATCTTTCCATACAGGTTGCCACTGACAAACCAGACATAATCTGCTTAACAGAAACTTTCTCCCCCAAGACTTGTCTGACTCCCAAGTATCTGTCCCTGGTTACTCCCTCCTCGTATGACAGACCTGAGCCTCGTCCTGGTGGAGGAGTTGCTCTCTTCATCAAAGACTCTATTCTCACTCTCCATGCACTGCCCTCACTCCCCCACACCCCCAGAATACCTCTGGACTACGGCTTCCCCTCCACCCACTCATGTTTCTATGGTACTGTACCGTCACCCACAGTGATGACTCCATCTACATCTCACTATCCGAAAACATGGACCAACTATCTTCTCATCCAAACTCTCTCTTCTCATATGTGGCGACTTCAATTTCTCATCATGCAGTTGGCTAGGTGTGGGTACCTCTCTCACCTGTCATGGCACTTCAGCAAAAGCTTTCTGCGACTCATTGGGACTGACTCAATCGGTCACATTCCCAACCCGGATCTCAACCAATGGTACTCCATCTCTTCTGGATCTGATTTTGACAAATTTCCCTGACAATATCTGCTGCTCTTCCTCCGCTGCAATCGCGTTCTTCTGACCACATCCTTGTCAAAGTGGACATCTCTCTAGCTATTATCAGAGAACCACCTCACCGCCGCTCGAGTCTGGCATTTCACTCAATCCGACTGGCAGGGTCTCCAAGCAGCATAAAAACTTCTAGACTGGTCTTCCTATCGCTACTTTCTCAACATCAAATCCTGGGAATTCTTTCAAAGAAACTTGTTCTCCCATGCACAGATTTATCCCCTCTCGTCTTTAGTTGTCCTACCCTTCTCCCGCCTTGGTTTCACTGAAGCTTGTGGCGAGGCAGTTGTCCTGAAACAACTTGCCTTTGCCTCATGGAAAGCAACCCAACTGAGGTAATCTCAGTTCCTTCCATAAAGCTTGGAACAAGTGTGTATCGACCCTCAGGAGAGCCAGAAAAACAACATCTTTCTAAGCTCAAGTCTGAACTTTCCAAACCTCTCTCCCTCCTCAAAATCCTGGTGGCATCTAATCAAAATGTTTTCTGGTGTATGTTCCCCCTCCATCCCCTCCCTTACCTCAAATGGCCGCACTGCTGATACCGCATGTGAAAGGCTGAATGCCTAAACTCGGTGTTTGCAGCTAAATCTTGTGTCCAAACCCATTGCTTTCTCTCTACCCCTTACCCAGTCACACAACTGTCCCTGGACTCTGTGTCCTTTCTCCTGACAAGGTGGAGAGCTTGCTGTCAAACCTCGACTCAGATTCTGGCATCCGGTCCAGACGGCATCAGCCCACGTGTCCTAAAAAACCTGCTCTTTGCTCTTGTCTCACCCTCTCTCTGTTCTATTCACCCTCTCCTTGCTCAAAGTCATCTGCTTGGAAATCAGCAAACATTACTGCCCTGCATAAAAAAGTGTGCAAAAACAGATCCCTGCTACTCCAGACCAATCAGCCTTCTCCCAATCATCAGCAAGGTTATGGAATCCATCATCGCTTCAGACATTAAATCCTTCCTCTCTCCCAATTGCTTGATTTACCGATCATCAATTTGGTTCAGACCAAGGTCACTCTACCCTCGATATGCTGCTTCTGCTCTCCAACAAGTGGATGGAGGTCCTCAATGCCAAACATGAAATCCGAGCCATATCCCTGGACATATCACGTGCTTTTGACATGGTCTGGCACCCTGCCCTGTCACAAACTCTCCTCCTATGGTATCCAAGGCCATCTCCACTCATGGCTCGCAGACTTCCTCTTCTGTCGCAGTAACGTGTGGCCCGAAATGGAGTTCTTTCATCCCCTCTTGCTGTCCAGGCTGGAGTTCCTCAAGGTAGTGTTCTTGCAGCCCTGTTCTTTTTCTGGTTTTCATCAATGATCTCTCCAACTCTCTGGAAAATACTCGTTTATCTCTTTGATGACTCCACCCTCTCCGTACCATCCGTCAATCCCTCAGACCAGCAGGCAGCAGCTTCTTCGCTCACTGCAGATTGGGTAAATCACAAACTGGTCCAACACGTGGACATGTCTTTCAATCCGGACAATCTCACACTCTCACGATATCTCTCTGAAAGGACCGTTTAAACCCCCCCCCCCCCCCCAATCCACTTTCTTCAACAATCCTCTGGAAGAAGTCCTTTCTTTCAAGCTTCTGGGTCTCACTATCTGCCATGACCTTTACTGGGAAAGTCACATTTCAAACTCGGCTCCAAAGCCAGTCGCCGACTGGGAATCCTCGTCGTGCAAAGTCCTTCCTCGGCCCACCTGAGCTCCTGACAACTTATCAAAGCTTTCGTCCGCAACCTGATGGAGTACTGCTCTCCCTCTGGGCTGGTGCTCCGCCTCCCACCTTTTCGGCTTCATGCTGTGGAAACCAAGGCATTTCGGATCATTGGCATCTCCCGCATTGAGGCTGAAGTTTTGGCCCTCCTCACTCTCACCGCAGGCTGGTCAGTGGTCTTTCTGTCTTCTACCGTCACCTCTCCAGCCTCGCGCCCCCCCCCTGCTCTCTCTGCGATTTGGTCCCCACCACATTTCCGCAGGGCGCTCAAGGTCCGCCAACAACCCCTTCTGGTAAACTACCAAAATCACGAATCACTGCTCACCTTCACTCTTTCATTCCTCTTTTTTCCCACCTTGGAATGAACTCCCTCACTCTATTCATCCCATTCTTCCTCCAGGCCTTCAAAACAACTGTTCACCACCACCTCTATCATCCTCCATCCAAATCCTCAATCTTTTCTTCCCCCGTTAATCCACTCCAAACCCACCTCCTTCAAATTCCCTGCTTTCCTTCCTGAAGTCCTGTAGTGTCCATCTTGTTTACCCTGTGTACCCCGCCTCATCCGCTCTCCCTTCCACAGATCCTCGTTCTCTGTTCCACACTGTTTGTCCTTCCCACTCCTCTTGTCTCATGCCCCCTTGCTGTGCGTTGTGTGTTAGCTCTCACACGAGCCTCGACAAGGTATACAAAAAAAAAATAGGCAGGACAACTGAAGACGAGATGGGATAAATCTGTGCATGTGTGAGAGCATGTTTCTGGAAGAATTTCTCAGGACAAGTTGATTTTGGGAAAGTAGAGATGGAGACCAGTTGAGAAGTTTGATGGCTGCTTGAAGACCCTGCCAGTCAGCCTGAGTGAAACGCCAGACTCGACGGCACTGAGGTGGTTCTCTAATAACAGTCAGAGAGATGTCTACTTTGACAAGCATGTGGTCAGATGTACAAGTGGAGCGGAGGAGAACAGCAGATATTTTCTGGGAAATTGGTCAAAAATCAGATCCAAAAGAGATGGAGTATCGTTGGCTGAGATCCGGGTCGTTAAGTTGACTGATTTAAGTCGGTTCCAATGAGTCGCAGAAGTCTTTTGCTGAAGTGCCATGGCAGGTGATGGTGGTACTCACACCCAACAACTGGCATGATGGGCAATTGAAGTCACCACATATGAGGAAGAGAATTTGGGATGAGAGGATAGAAGTTGGTCTGTTTTCGGATAGTGAGGTGTAAATGGAGTCATCACTGTTTGGTGGATGGTGCAGCACACATATAAACATGAGGTGGAGTGGAGGAAGCCATAGCCATAGGTGTTCCTGGGGGTGTGGGGGAGTGAGGGCAGTGCATGGAGAGTGAGGAATATAGTCTGTTGATGAAGAGAGCACCTCCGTGCCAGGACGAGGCTCAGATATGTTCATACCACAGGAGGGAGTCGAGAAGGAGAGATTGGGACCATACTTTGTGCAGAGTGTTTGGTGCTGCTTAAGCAGTCTCCTTAGCTATTTGGCACAATCCTGGACGGGTCGCCACTCCGACACAGTATATCAGCATGTTGCTCTCATTTTGCCAACCTGGGAAGGATGCAATCTGAGTTTAACCCCACTGGTATTAATTCAACAGCTGAGCGGATTTGAACTCAGGGTCCCTAGGATCCCAAGCCCACCACCTAACCATTAGGCCAACCAGGCATACAGGAGGGAGTAGCCAGGGAGATATACTCGGGGTCAGAGACGTCTTGAAGAGGAAAGTTTCTGTTAAGCAGATTTGTGTCTGGTTCTCATGGCAACCTTATGGAAAGATCTGTCAGGTTTTAAACGAATCCCTTGAAGTTCGAGGTCCACACTGTTGAGGATGAGGTAGGGGGAGGAGGCTTTGGGTGCAGGGGAGGGAGAGCGAGGATGAGGGAGGAGGGGGGAAGGGAAGGAGATTGTGAAAGAGTGTGGGGGAGGACCGGATGAGGGGAGAAAGCCTTGGTCGTGATGGGTTGAGGTGCAGTGGGGAGTAATAAGAGAGGGGCAGAAGGCAGTTGAGAATTGAGGAAGTGTGAGTGATGAGATTGAGGAGAGAGGGCAGGGGAAGGAGGCAGCTTTGTGGATATGAGGGAAAACTGAGAATGGGGAGTGAAGGGGGGTGATGGTGGAGGGAGAAGGTGAGTGGGGAGAGTTGAGGAGGAAAGTGAGGGGGGAGATTTTGAGAAAGGTGAGGGTAGACTGAAGGTTGCTTTGAGATGGAGTGGTGAGAGGGTGATTGGCACTGAAGTGGAAAAAATGGATGATTGCTGGAACACGAACATGCATTGCAAACTGGGGATTTTATTTTTTTAATTTTTAGGTCGAGAGATGTGACTAAGGACATTATGTGAGGGATGCAATAAAGGTGAATTAAGAGAATGGAGAGAAGAAACGTTGTAGTAGTTCGACTTTTTAGACAAGGGATGAAGGAAAGGACGAATTGAGGAGCATCATTAGGAAATGGAAAAGGTAGAGATGGCCAAGAACCCAATGACCGCTCTGACGAACTCAGAGTTCCTTGCTGAGATGGAGAGCAGTCTGTTGAAATAGAAAAAAAGTCGTGAATTGTGATACAGTAACAAGAACCACAGTGTGGAAGAGGAAGTTGAAGCATTATAAGAGACTGTTTTTATTATTACAGCACGGCGACATCGCGCTGTTATTAATTGGCTATTCTGTCCTGTGTCTTCTGTCACACTTATTGTTGGGTGTGATGTGGTGGAGATTGCGTGTGAATTGTGGGCGGGGTTAATGCGGAAAGGAGCGCGTTTTTTTTGTGCTGGAATCGTTTTCTGTGTGACGCGGCAGTTGATTTTCTGAGCAGGAAGTGAAATCTTCCTGTTCCGTTAGTTGTTGACGCGCAGCGTCTGTAACTCTCGTTCTTCATTTGTTTTCACTAGAATGTTTTTAAAACGTCTTGTGGAGGGGATTTCTTCCTCTTTTTGGTGACAGAAGTGGTTATTTACAGCGTGGCGACATCGCGCTGTTATATAATTGGCTATTCTGTCCTGTTTTTGTCACGTCTTCTGTCACACTTATGGCAGTACGTCCCTTGATCTGAGGGCTATAAATATAAATTTGTCCAACGTCACAATCTTCCGCATCATGCATGCTAATTCACTGTGTCTACATTTAAATTTTATAACTGCAAATTGTTTCATCATTCTTAACCTAGACTTTTACTGCCCCCAAACGCTGCGATATCGAAGTATTCGCTTTCTGTTGTTTTATTTTATTTTATTTTTTTTTGATAAGGATTGCAGTGAATTTATTATTTATTTATTTATTTACTTTATGTTTATAAGGATTGCGTAGGATGAGGTAAGAAAGGTTGAAGTAAAATCGTGGAGGTGTACGATGAATTGTTGGATCGGTAAACACAGAGTGGAAACTGATGGGTCGATGAAAAGTAACAGGACAGGAAGAGGGTAGAGAAACATGGTGTTTCGAGAGGTGTATCATTAGAAAGGATATAAGGAAAAAACTTTTTTTGATGGATTTTTAAAGATTAGGTAAGATTAGGGAATGGAAGGTTGTAGAAAGAAATTGTGAAAGTGGGTCAGCTCAAATATAAGGAAGATGGTATGACGCGGAGAGGAAGAAGAGTCAGTACTCGTGGAATGTGGGGAAGGTATGGAGGGAGAAGGGGGTTTTTTCAGTTTTTTTGTTGATATTTTTTTAAAATTTAAGACAAAAAAATAACAGAGGGTGTAGTTGGGAGGGAAGAAGGGGGTGGTGGGAAAAGTGGAGAAAATAGAACTGATGGTAATAGGGAGCAAATAAATTAAAACGATCGAGCATCTCGACGGGAAAGACGGGTAGGCCTCAAGGAAACCAATAAGACAAGATCGACGAAACTCACAAAAATAGCACAAATTTTGAAACAAAACCGAATAGGAACACACCGTAAAACATGTAGGTAACAAATAAACAGTCAAAACGCGACAAAGAACGACGATAACTAACTCTGAGAGAGTCCGCAGAGACCCCTGAGAGAACAGCCGTTGCTTCAAAACCCGGAACCGGAAGCCAATTGTTCAAGTTTCAGCGCTGAACACCGGTAGAGCTGTTATTTGCAGCGTGGCTTTGACAATTCTTTACATTATGCAGAATGAGGTGCTGGACCATTAAATGCACACGTGGAGAATAGCTTGCAACATTGAGCCAGTCAGCCTGCTTCAAAGTTTGCTTTTGACAGTTCTCATGGTATTGGCTCTTCTCTCAGGCCATGTATTTGATACAGGCAATGATGCAACTATCTCGGCGATATACACAAGATCATCAAAAAAAAAAAATGCCGTTTGTGTTATTCTCAAAATGTGAGTCGGCAACCATTCAGTAGCAGTCATCACTGCGTTCCAGGCATCAATCTTCAGGCACATTTGGAGACTCTTGTAATGTTGTAATGTTTTTTGGGAGGAGAATGATGTTTTAATAACTCAGCCCTACTAATTCCAGCTTGTACATTCCACTATCCCAGATGGCTGAATCGTGTTTTCACTTTGCTGCTGCCAGACCAGAGAGGGTCATAAAACAACATTTAGAATATCTTTATATAATACCAACTTGCACACTAAAAACTCGGCTAGCCGTCACACGATCCCTATGAAATTGCTGTGGCACTTAGCGGACATGCCGACAATGTTTGGGAAGTCTTGGCATTCCATAGTACCACTTGCATTTTGCACAATGCGTATTTTGTCATTCCCCGTGTACAGTCTGTCGTCTGCTACCAGCTATGTTGTACTGCTATCCCGTGCATGTGCACGGGTATTCGCTATACAGTATATCATCTGGGAGATGAACCAATTATTAACTGAAACAAGTTAATATCTTGATTTAATGTGTGTACGAGAAAAGTATACAATGAATTTATTTGGCATACAAATCTCAGTTCATGGAAAGCGAGTTAGAATACACTCCATACTTGCACTGTATTTACGTCAAGCTACACAGAGGGAAATTTGGAAGAAAAAAAAAAGTATAAAAATCTTGACTCGTGGAACAGTTTGAAGACGTATTTTACAATCGCACTGTCATTCCACTTGCACTCGAGAGCTGTTGCTGTTTAAATCCTGTGAAAGTCATGCCAAGCCAGCTCCATGATTACCTCCATGATTTAAAAAAAAAAATTCTTCTTCTGGTTGGTCTACCTCTTTTAATCCTGAAGATTCTTGCAGAACTTGTTTTGCTGTGCAAGCTTGTGAGCCATGAGAGCAAGTTCAGTGTGAATGAACTTATGGCCTCTCTGTCAGTTACAGACAAAAGGCTCGGCCGACGGTGCTGTCATCACTTCAATATTGAGCGCATTCCAGCCTTCACTGTTCTGGGAAGAAGAATGTTTATGATAATATTATCATTATAATCGGTCCTTGATTGTGGAATCTTGGTAACCTCATGTGCATGCACATCGCTTGTTGGTCTTCTTACAGGAGTGGTGTATGGTTACTGTCAAAGGCGACCAGGTTGTGTATTTTGTACCTTCTGACCACTGTTAGCGGCCTATGCAGGCATGGCTCAATCGGCCGTAGATATCTGCAGCTGAGTTGTTTCTCCTTCACAGGGAATTTAATCACTGCCTGCTGGCCAAACGATAGGTCATTGATGGTCATTTTGTCACAATGGATTGTGGGAACACCAATGATGTTACTTCGCCGAGCCTGTGTTTATATTGGGGTGGTTAGATGTTAATAACTCGGTTGTACTATATTTGGCACAACGAGTGGATCCACTGATGCTCTTGACTTTTGGTACGGCCCTTTCACATCGTCACGGACCTGGGGATTTTCTCTGTTGTTGAATTGTTGTTCAACCAAGTTGCTCTTGCATTGTTGAAGCGATGGTAGCGTTGTGACACAATAGATGTGCATGGGGCCGATTCAAATTTGCATTTGGCTGCTCGTCTTTATTTTCTTTTCTTTTTACAATGTCAAAGCTCGCAGAAGAGACCAGAACACAGAATGGACCAGGACACAAACACAGCAAAAGGAACAGCAGGGAGAGAAGGGGAAAATGCCAACAGCAGGGTGGAGACGGACAAACAAGGGAACGCGGGTAACGATGAGGGGTTGGCGAAATGCAAGGGGTGGTAAAATGGATATAGAAGCCAAATTTTGGGAGGGATGTGGGGTGGTTTAACGGATATATAGAAAAGATCCTGGTTTTGGATAGGGGATGATTTGAGATGGTGGTTAGGAGCTGTCTTGAAGACCTGGGGGAAGAATGAGATTGAAGAGAGTGTGGAAGTTTTGTTCTACAAGTGGGGAAAAGAGGAACAAATGAGTGGAGGCAAACAGTGGTTCTGATTTGGGCAGTTTCAGAGGATTGGGTTGCTTGTCACCTTTCCATGCGTTCCTCAGTTGCCTTCAGAGCTCATCCTTGCGGATCTCTTGCTGCTCTGAGCAGCTCAGCAATGAACATCTCACAGAGCTTGACAAGAACGAGGCTCAGAAGCCAAGGAAGAAGTCGCTGAGGTGGAAGCCCAGGAAAATTAACCACAGAAGGCCTGGCTCATGCATTCAAGATGATTGAAACGGTTGGCTGAGATTTGAAAAAAATGAGCTTTACCAAAGCTTCCAAGGTAGTGGGGATAGCCTAGCTGCACAAGCTCATACTGCGAGGAGAATAAGAGGGCCTTCTGTCCAGACGTCCCCTCTTTTCTTTCATGAGGGTATCAATAACTGTGATTGATGTACATTTTGATTTATTTAAATGCCTTCATACTGTTTATGTCCATATTACAGTGCCTTCAGAAATATTCACACCCTTGACTTTTTCCCAATTTTGTTGTGTGTTTCAGCCTGAATTTCAAATCGATTGAACATAAAAAAAATTTGTCACTTCACTGATCTATACACATTACTCCATAATGTGAAGGTGAAATTTTGTTTTCAGAAACCTTTACAAATTAATGAAATATAAAAAGCTGAAATGTTTTGAGTCAATAAGTTATTCAAACCCCTTTGTTATACACTGTAATTGAGCTCAGGTGCATCCGATTTCCCTTGATCATCCTTAAGGAGTCTCCACAACTTAATCTGAGTCTACCTGTGGCCAATTCAATTTGATTGGACATGATTTAGAAAGAAACACACACCTTTCTATATAAGCGTCCAATTGACAGTGCATGTTAGAGCGAGAAACTCTACCACGAAGTCCAAGGAACTGTCCGTAGAACTCTGAGATATAATTGTGAGGAAGCGGAGATCTGCTGAAAGGTGTAAACAATTTCGTGTTGAAAGTTCCCAAGAGCACAGTGAGCTCCATCATTAGGAGATGGAAAGAATATAGAACTACCAGACTCTTCCTATAGCTGGTCGTCCGAATCAAACTAAGCAACCGCGCAAGAAGGACATTGGTCAGGGGTGGCCAAGATTCGAATGACTGTGCTGACAGACTTAAAGAGTTCCTTGGCTGAGATGGGAGAACCTGCCGGAAGGACAACAATCTTTGCGCACTTCACAAATCTAGGCTATATGGGAGAGTGCCAGACGGAAGTCACTCCTGAGAAAAGGCACACGACGGCACACCTGGAATTTGCGAAATGGCACGTGAAGACAGAGAGCATAAGGGAAAAGATTCTGTGGTCGAGTGGACGAAAATTGAACTCTTTGGCCTGAAGTGAGAAGCGCTACATCCAGCGGAAACCCAAGCACAGCTCATCACCCATCTAACAGCATCCTTATCATGAAGCATGGTGGTGCAGCATCATACTTTGGGGATGCTTTTCAGTGGCAAGGACTGGGAGACATGTAAGGATAGAGGGAACTTTGAATGGAGCCACATGCAGGCAAATCATTGAGGAGAACCTGCTTCAGAGTGCAAAAGACTGCAGACTGTGGCAAAGATTGATGTTCCAACAGAACAATAACCGCAAGCATACACAAAGCATCTCTTGGAATGGCTTCAGACAAGAATGTGAAAGTCCTTGAATGGTCCGCAAGGCCAGACTTGGATCCATTGAGAATCTGTGGAAAGACTTGAAGATTGCTGTTCACATTCGCTCCCACTCCAACTTGACAGAGTTGAGCAATCTGAAGGAGAATGGGAGAAAATCTCCACATCCTGATGTGCAACTGATGGAAATACCCAAGAAGACTCGAAAGTAATCCGTCAAAGGCCCTTCTACAAAGATTGACTCGGGCTGAATACTTATGTAAATTACATATTTTGGTTTTCCATTTTTCAATAAATTTGTAAAAAATTCTCAAAAAAATATATTTTCACGTTGTCATTACGGGGTATTTTGTTTCGGTTGGTGACAAAAAATGTAAGTTTTATCCATTTTAAATTCAGTCTGTAACACAACAAAATTTGATAAAAGTGGAGGGATGTGAATACTTTCTGAGGTACTGTCTATATTATTGTGCTTACTGTTTTGTATTTACTTTAATCATAACTTTACTCCACTTTATGGTTTTTAATTCTCCTTAATGACTATTTACATTGGTTTACTTGTTTTATATGTGTTTTGTCTTCAATCAAATTCTAGTGTGTTCTGGTTGAGAACCATTTTGCTTTGCGAACAAGGTCCAGGGAATGTAATTGTTCTCAAACTTGAGTTGTCTGTGCTGTCTTGTAAATTACTTATGCTGCCTCTTCAGCGTCCCATTTTACAAGACTATTTACTCTGACATTTTCCCCGTTTACAAGAGTATATCTGCGGCTACGTGAATCACATGGCTGTACTGCACTTACTACCATTCTAACTTGGATCCCCCGCACCCTTCCACTTAACTATATTCTCAACACTTGAGGTTTGGACTTGACAGCTCCATTTCACTGTTTCTTTGGGATTATTGGGTGATGAAGAAACGATTAGGGGATTCCAGTGACTCATGAGTAGAGAGAGTAGTAGTAGTAGTAGTATCACATCACATGACATGTGGGGCTTCTATCGCTTAATGTACTGACATGGATGAACTGCTGACTGCAGACTTCACTGAAGCAAACTGGACCTGCTGAGGTGTGCGCTTCCATCGTGTTGCATACCATATGACTGATCTGTCTGTCTATTGTGCTGTATTTACGAAGTTCAGGCCAATACTTCCAGCATGAAACCACAACTTGCAGAACCATCAAACTGAACGCCCTTTGATTTCCACGTGACAGCGCTTGTCACTGACACCACTAGGATATTTGGTTCCTGGGAATTTCAATTCCAAAAGAATTAAGTATTCTCTTTAAAGAGAAATAAATTCCTAAGATACATACCAACTAATGCTGCACCTGAAGCTGCAAAACCAAACCAAAATTACATGAGTCCAACGATTTCATAATGTCGAGCAACACAGCATGTCCAGCCATCACACTATGCCAATGCAGTGTGTCCGGCCGTGTGCAGCAGTCCAGCGAGATAGTCAGATCCAGGAAAAGGGGTAGGCCTCATCGCCTCGACTACTCGGTTAAGTGTACGGGATGTGCAGAACAGCTATTTGAGGCCACGACTTTGTGGCCAAGATTTCAGGAAACGCTCTTTCAGAGGTTGGAGATTTAAGACCTGTAGTCTCATTCATTCCTCGTCATTCCTCTTGTGACCTGATCCTCGTTTTCTGGTCTGGTTCACGATGCCAGACTCACAGATGGCATGCTGTCCATGATGCCACATGTACCTGCAGCTTCTAACACATGCCCAGCCATGTATATCCCCACACTTAAAAAAAAACAAAAAAAAACACGCGGATATTGTCACCAGCTCCTCTTTCCGTGAACGCTTTCTCCTCCAAACGGTTGTGCAGAATTCACCAAAACTTGCTAGTTATGATCACCACATGGCAGGAAGGTGAGAGAGCAGTATCATTTTTGGCTCCACCTTGGAGTCCTGGTTCGGGTCAAAAGGTCAAATATGAAAAAAATGTCATCACTGGCACTTTTAAAACATTTTTAAATAAAACTTTGTGCAGTATATGCAATCAACACTGCGAGACGAATGAAATATGAACGATTTTTGGGATTTGCCCCTGGTTCATGCCCCATTGGGAGGGTATTGGGTCATACGGGTCAAACAGAAGATTTTTTGTTTTTTTTTACTCAAAATTTGATATTGGGTAATTCCCGTGGACATTTTGCCATCTATAAATTTTGCTTGAATTGGGAAGTGCGGGATTTGCGATGGCGCACCATCGACTTCACTCTCGTTACCTCAGCCATCTGCGATGACGGAGGGTATGTTTTACCCGTCTGTTTGCTTGGTTGTGTGCAAGATTTCACAAAAGTTGTGACTGATCGGATGAAATTTGGTTAAGTTTGCGTTTGTGACAAGGACAAATGATTCAATTTTGGTGAAGAAACGGAACTGGATACTATAATTTTTTTAATTACAAGTGATTCTTCACCATTGAGAGATGGGGCCAAAACTACATACGAGGTGTGTTCAAAAGTATCCAACCTTAATTTTTCGTGCGTAAACAATGAAGCTAGGGAGGCGTGTTTGGTGGCACGTATGTAGGCGCATCCTAATCCGTATGCGTGAATATTTTCCTGCTGCAGAAGCTGTCAGTCGCCGGACAGACCGCCGATGAGTGAGGAAGTGTAATGCAGCGCGTTGGATTTGTTTTTGACAAAATTCACTCTATTCAATCCCATTCTTCCCTCCAGGCCTTCAAAACAACTGTTCACCACCACCTCTTATCATCCTCCATCCAAATCCTCAATCTTTTCTTCCCCCGTTAATCCACTCCAAACCCACCTCCTTCAAATTCCCTGCTTTCCTTCCTGAAAGTCCCTGTAGTG
>CM068963.1:55800332-55814395 GCA_035128595.1 Eptatretus atami
ATGATAGCAACCTATTTTCAATAGGCGCAAAATTACTAAAAACTCTCCTTAAAATCAATCTTTGAGCACAGCCTTGTCAAAATTACAAGCATTAAAAATGTTATCATCCTGTTCTTTAAAAAAAGAAAGAGTCCTGCTTTCCACCAACCATCATTTGTTGAAGGGGGGGGGGGGGGGGGACGACAACAAAAAGAGACCCACAAAAATTTTTCACATTCCAAAGCTCAGCGAGATGCAATTACCTTCATTTTCAATTAGTGAAATCAACCTTGTCCAACACAATCCATGCTGGAAAAGAATGAGGAAAATTTTGTTTATTTCATCCACCAGCAGCTGTAATGGTGCCACCATTTCTCCTTTGCCTGTTACAAAATGAAAACAAGGAAAAGGTCTCTAACGAATACATCCACTAGGAAAAATGCTCATGAGAGTTTTAAATGCACGTACCGTAGTGTGAGACGTTATAGTGTTTAAATGTTTGAAACCCAAAGATTACTACATCAAATCGAGTGCTTTCGTGGATTATTAAAAACAAAACACCGCAGGGGATGTGCTTAAAAATGCAGGAGTTCTTTTTGTTTTTCTCTGCATCAAAAAAGAGGATATCGCCTGTGTGAAATTGCATATGAATAGCATCAAAATAAACGTTGACGTAGAACGGCACTCGGTTAGAGCCAACACCACCAGGCTGAAAGGTTAAGTTTTTATCTCATGATAGGTCGGATCTGCATTTGGACCTTAACCAAAATCGAACCGGCTTGTTCATCATCACCCAACGAACTCATCACCAAGATTTCTTCAATCCGTGCATAACCTTTTGAGATATTCACGCTATATACGAGGTGTGTTCAAAAAGTATCCAACCTTAAGTTTTCGGCGCGAAACAAATGAAGCTAGGGAGGCGTGCGTTTGTGCACGTATGAGGCGATCCTATTCTTTGTATGCTGTGGAATATTTTTCCCGACCTGCAGAAGCTGTCAGTCGCCGACAGACCGCCGATGAGTGAGGAGTGTAAGTGAGGGCCGTCGATTTTCGTTTTTGACAAAATGACGGAAAAAACTTGAACAAACGCTACTGCATCCAAATTTTGTGTAAAGTGGCGTATTCCCAAGTTGAAACGATCTGCAGATTCAAACAGGCCTTCGGGAAAGAAAAGAATGGGCACCACACAGATAAAGGGGTGTACAACCGCTTCAAAGATGGTCGCAATCAGTGGAAAGTGAAGTACGTTTTGGTGGCCTCAACATCCCGAAATGAGATGTCATTGACCAAGTGAGACCCTGCTGATGCGGATCGTCAAATCACGATCAGAGACCTTGCAGACGAGGCGGCGCACATTGATCCGTTCATTCCATTTGACTGAGGATTTGCTTAAGGAGAATCTCAGCGAAGTTCGTGCCAAAGCTGCTAACACGAGCAGAACAACTCCGTTTGGAGATCGCACAGGACATGCTGGAGACTGTGAACAGCAATCCCACTTCTTCAACACAGTGATCATGGCGATGAGACCACAGTGATCCTCATTTTGTCAAAAACGAAATCCAACGCGCTCACTTACACTTCCTCACTCATCGGCGGTCTGTCGGCGACTGACAGCTTCTGCAGCAGGAAAATATTCAGCATACGGATTAGGATCGCTACATACGTGCACCAAACCACGCCTCCCTAGCTTCATTTGTTTACGCACGAAAAATTAAGGTTGGATACTTTTGAACACACCTCGTATGTAGTTTTGGCCCCATCTCTCAATGGTGAAGAATCACTTGTAATTAAAAAAATTATAGTATCCAGTTCCGTTTCTTCACCAAAATTGAATCAATGTTGTCCTGTCACAACGCAAACTTAACCAAATTTCATCCGAACAGTCCACAACTTTGGTGAAATCTTGCACACAACCAAGCAAACAGAGGTGAAAACTACCCTCCGGCCATCGCAGATGGCTGAGGTAACGAAGTGAAGTCGATGGTGCGCCATCGCAAATCCCCGCACTCTCCCAACTCAAGCAAAATTTATAGATGGCAAAATGTCCACGGGAATTACCCAATATCAAATTTTGAGTAAAAAAAACAAAAAATCTTCTGTTGACCCGTATGACCCAAAGTACCCTCCCAATGGGGCATGAACCAGGGTCAAATCCCAAAAATCGTTGCATATTTCATTCGTCTCGCAGTGTTGATTGCATATACTGCACAAAGTTTTATTTAAAAATGTTTTAAAAGTGCCAGTGATGACTTTTTTTCATATTTGACCTTTTGACCCGAACCAGGACTCCAAGGTGGAGCCAAAAATGATACTGCTCTCTCACCTTCCTGCCATGTGGTGATCATAACTAGCAAGTTGGTGATTTCTGCACAACCGTTTAGGAGGAGAAAGCGTTCACGGAAAGAGGAGCTGGTGACAATATCCGCGTGTTTTTTTTGTTTTTTTTTAAGTGTGGGATATCATGGCTGGGCATGTGTTGAGAGCTGCAGGTACATGGTGCATCATGGACAGCATGCCATCTGTGGTCTGGATCAGTGAACCAGACCAGAAAACGAGGATCAGGTCACAAGAGGAATGACGAGGAATGAATGAGACTACAGGTCTTAAATCTCCAACCTCTGAAAGAGCGTTTCCTGAACTTGGCCACAAAGTCGTGGCCTCAAATACTGTCTGCACATCCCGTACACTTAAACCGAGTAGTCGAGCGCGATGAGGCCTACCCCGTTTTCCTGGACATTATCTCGCTGGACTGCTGCACCACGCCGGACACACTGCAATTGCATAGTGTGATGGCTGGACATGCTGTGTTGCTCAGACATTATGAAATCGTTGGACTCATGTAATTTTGGTTTGGTTTTGCAGCTTCAGGTGCAGCAGTTATTTGGTATGTATCTTAGGAAATTTTATTCTCTTTAAAGAGAATACTTAATTCTTTGGAATTGAAATTCCCAGGAAACCCAAATATCCTAGTGGTGTCAGTGACAAGCTGTCACGTGGAAATCAAAGGGCGTTCAGTTTGATGGTTCTGCAAGTTGTGGTTTCATGCTGGAAGTATTGGCCTGAACTTCGGTAAATACAGCACCAATAGACAGACAGATCAGTCATATGGTATGCAACACTGGAAGCGCACAACTCAGCAGGTCCAGGTTGCTTCAGTGAAGTCTGCAATCAGCAGTCTCATCCATGTCAGTACATTAAGCGATAGAAGCCCCACATGTTCATGTGATGTGATACACTACTACTACTACTACTCCTCATACTCATGAGTCACTGGAATCCCCTAAGTTATCTTCATCACCCAATAATCCCAAAGAAACATGAAATGGAGCTGTCAAGTCCAAACCTCAAGTGTGAGAATATAGTTAAGTGAAAGGGTGCGGGGGATCCAAGGTTAGAAATGTAGTTAAGTGCAGTACAGCCATGTGATTCACGTAGCGCAGATATACTCTTGTAAACGGGGAAAATGTCAGAGTAAATAGTCTTGTAAAATGGGACGCTGAAGGAGGCGCATAAGTAATTTACAGACAGCACAGACAACTCCAAGTTTGAGAACAATTACATTCCTGGACCTTGTTCGCAAAGCAAAATGGTTCTCAACCAGAACACACTAGAATTTGATTGAGACAAAACACATATAAAAAGAAACCAATGTAAATAGTCATTAAGGAGAATTAAAAACCATAAAGTGGAGTAAAGTTATGATTAAAGTAAATACAAAACAAGTAAAGCACAATAATATAGACAGTACCTTCAGAAAGTATTCACATCCCTCCACTTTTATCAAATTTTGTTGTGTTACAGACTGAATTTAAAATGGATAAAACTTACATTTTTTGTCACCAACCGAAACAAAATACCCCGTAATGACAACGTGAAATTATTTTTTGAGAATTTTTTACAAATTTATTGAAAAATGGAAAACCAAAATATGTAATTTACATAAGTATTCAGCCCGAGTCAATACTTTGTAGAAGGGCCTTTGACGGTGATTACTTTCGAGTCTTCTTGGGTATTTCCATCAGTTTGCACATCAGGATGTGGAGATTTTCTCCCATTCTCCTTGCAGATTTGCTCAAGCTCTGTCAAGTTGGATGGGGAGCGAATGTGAACAGCAATCTTCAAGTCTTTCCACAGATTCTCAATGGATCCAAGTCTGGCCTTTGGCGGACCATTCAAGGACTTTCACATTCTTGTTCTGAAGCCATTCCAGAAGATGCTTTGGCTGTATGCTTGCGGTTATTGTTCTGTTGGAACATCAATCTTTGCCACAGTCTGCAGTCTTTTGCACTCTGAAGCAGGTTCTCCTAATGATTTGCCTGCATGTGGCTCCATTCAAAGTTCCCTCTATCCTTACATGTCTCCCAGTCCTTGCCACTGAAAAGCATCCCCAAAGTATGATGCTGCACCACCATGCTTCATGATAAGGATTGTTAGATGGGTGATGAGCTGTGCTTGGGTTTCCGCTGGATGTAGCGCTCTACATTCAGCCAAAGAGTTCAATTTTCGTCCACTCAGACCACAGAATCTTTTCCCTTATGCTCTCTGTCTTCACGTGCCATTTCGCAAATTCCAGTGTGCCGTCGTGTGCCTTTTCTCAGGAGTGACTTCCGTCTGGCCACTCTCCATAAAGCCTAGTTTGTGAAGTGCTGCAAAGATTGTTGTCCTTCCGGCAGGTTCTCCCATCTCAGCCAAGGAACTCTGTAGGTCTGTCAGCACATCATTGATCTTGGCCACCTCCCTGACCAATGTCCTTCTTGCGCGGTTGCTTAGTTTGATCGGACGACCAGCTATAGGAAGAGTCTGGTAGTTCTATATTCTTTCCATCTCCTAATGATGGAGCTCACTGTGCTCTTGGGAACTTTCAACACAAATTGTTTTACACCTTTCAGCAGATCTCCGCTTCCTCACAATTATATCTCAGAGTTCTACGGACAGTTCCTTGGACTTCGTGGTAGAGTTTCTGCTCTAACATGCACTGTCAATTGTGGACTTATATAGAAAGGTGTGTTTTCTTTCTAAATCATGCCAATCAATTGAATTGGCCACAGGTAGACTCAGATTAAGTTGTGGAGACTCCTTAAGGATGATCAAGGAAATCGGATGCACCTGAGCTCAATTCAGTGATAAACAAAGGGGTTGAATACTTATTGACTCAAAACATTTCAGCTTTATATTTCATTAATTTGTAAAGTTTCTGAAAAACAATTTCCACCTTCACATTATGGAGTAATGTGTATAGATCAGTGAAGTGACAAATTTTTTTATGTAATCGATTTGAAATTCAGGCTGAAACACAACAAAATGGGAAAAGTCAAGGGTGTGAATATTTTCTGAAGGCACTGTACATATGGAACATAAACAGTATGAAGGCATTTAAATAAATCAAAATGTACATCAATCACAGTTATTGATACCCTCATGAATATGAAAAGAGGGACGTCTGGACAGAGGCCCTCTTATTCTCCTCGCAGATGAGCTTGAGCAGGCTAGGCTATCCCCACTACCTTGGAAGCTTTGGTAAAGCTCATTTTTTTCAATCTCAGCCAAACGGTTTCAATCATCTTGAATGCATGAGCCAGGCCTTCTGTGGTTAATTTTTCCTGGGCTTCCCCTCAGCGACTTCTTCCTTGGCTTCTGGCTCGTTCTGTTGTCAAGCTCTGTGAGATGTTCATTGCTGAGCTGCTCAGAGCAGCAAGAGATCCGCAAGGGATGAGCTCTGAAGGCAAACTGAGAACGCATGGAATAGGTGACAAGCAACCCAATCCTCGTGAAACTGCCCAAATCCAGAACCACTGTTTGCCTCCACTCATTTGTTCCCTTTTTTCCCCACTTGTAGAACAAACTTCCACACTCTCTTCAATCTCATTCTTCCCCCCAGGTCTTCAAGACAGCTCCTAACCACCATCTCAAATCATCCCCTATCCAAAACCAGGATCTTTTCTATATATTCCGTTAAACCACCCCACATCCCTCCAAAATTTGGCTTCTATATCCATTTTATCCACCCCTTGCATTTCCGCCTACCCCTCATCGTTACCCGCTTCCCTTGTTTGTCCGTCTCACCCTGCTGTTGGCATTTTCCCCTTCTCCTCCTGCTGTTCCTTTTGCTGTGTTGTGTCCTGGTCCATTCTGTGTTCTGGCTCTTTCTGCGAGCTTTGACATTGTAAAAAGAAAAGAAAATAAAGACGAGCAGCCAAATGCAAATTTGAATCGGCACCATGCACATCATTGTGTCACAACGCTACCATCGCTTCAACAATGCAAGAGCAACTTGGTTGAACAACAATTCAACAACAGAGAAAATCCCAGGTCCGTGACGATGTGAAAGGGCCGTACCAAAAGTCAAGAGCATCAGTGGATTCCACTCGTTGTGCCAAATATAGTACAACACGAGTTATTAACATCTAACCACCCCAATATAAACACAGGCTCGGCGATGACATCATTGGTGTTCCACAATCCATTGTGACAAAATCACCATCAATGACCTATCGTTTGGCCAGCAGGCAGTGATTAAATTCCTGTGAAGGAGAACAACTCAGCTGCAGATATCTACGGCCGATTGAGCCATGCCTGCATAGGCGCTAACAGTGTCAGAAGGTACAAAATACACAACCTGGTCGCCTTTGACAGTAACCATACACCACTCTGTAAGAAGACCAACAAGCATGTGCATGCACATGGTTACCAGATTCCACAATCAAGGAGCGATTATAATGAATAATTATCATAAACATTCCTTCTTCCCCAGAACAGTGAAGCTTGGAATGGCGCTCAAACTTTGAAGTGATGACAGCACCGTCGGCCGAAGCCTTTTGTCTGTAACTGACGAGAGGCCATAAGTTCCATTCACACTGAACTTTGCTCTCATGGCTCACAAGCTTGCACAGCAAAACAAGTTCTGCAAGAATCTTCAGGATAAAAGAGGTAGACCAACCAGAAGAAGAATTTTTTTTTTTTAAATCATGGAGGTAATCATGGAGCTGGCTTGGCATGACTTTCACAGGATTTAAACAGCACAGCTCTCGAGTGCAAGTGGAATGACAGTGCGATTGTAAAATACGTCTTTCAAACTGTTCCACGAGTCAAGATTTTTATACTTTTTTTTTTCTTCCAAATTTCCCTCTGTGTAGCTTGACGTAAATACAGTGCAAGTATGGAGTGTATTTCTAACTCGCTTTCCATGAACTGAGATTTTGTATGCCAAATAAATTCATTGTAAACTTTTCTCGTACACACATTAAATCAAGAGATTAACTTGTTTCAGTTAATAATTGGTTCATCTTCCCAGATGATATACTGTACTAGCGATACCCGTGCACATGCACGGGATAGCAGTACAACATAGCTGGTAGCAGACGACAGACTGTACACGGGGAATGACAAAATACGCATTGTGCAAAATGCAAGTGGTACTATGGAATGCCAAGACTTCCCAAACATTGTCGCGAGTTCCGCTAAGTGCCACAGCAATTCATAGGGATCGTGTGACGGCTAGCCGAGTTTTTAGTGTGCAAGTTGGTATTATAAAAGATATTCTAAATGTTGTTTTATGACCTCTCTGGTCTGGCAGCAGCAAAGTGAAAACACGATTCAGCCATCTGGGATAGTGGAATGTACAAGCTGGAATTAGTAGGGCTGAGTTATTAAAACATCATTCTCCTCCCAAAAAACATTACAACATTACAAGAGTCTCCAAATGTGCCTGAAGATGGATGCCTGGAACGGCAGTGATGACTGCTACTGAATGGTTGCCGACTCACATTTTGAGAATAACACAAACGGCATTTTTTTTTTTTTGATGATCTTGTGTATATCGCCGAGATAGTTTGCATCATTGCCTGTATCAAATACATGGCCTGAGAGAAGAGCCAATACCATGAGAACTGTCAAAAGCAAACTTTGAAGCAGGCTGACTGGCTCAATGTTGCAAGCTTCTCCACGTGTGCATTTAATGGTCCAGCACCTCATTCTGCATAATGTAAAGAATTGTCAAAGCCACGCTGCAAATAACAGCTCTACCGTGTTCAGGCGCTGAAACTTGAACATGGCTTCCGGTTCCGGGTTTTGAAGCAACGGCTGGTTCTCTCAGGGGTCTCTGCGGACTCTCTCAGAGTTAAGTTATCGTCGTTCTTTGTCGCGTTTTGACTGTTTATTTTGTTACCTACATGTTTACGGTGTGTTCCTATTCGGTTTTGTTTCAAAATTTGTGCTATTTTGTGGATTTTCGTCGATCTTGTCTTATTGGTTTCCTTGAGGCCTACCGTCTTTCCCGTCGAGATGCTCGATCGTTTTATTATATTTGCTCCTATACCATCAGTTCTTATTTTCTCCACTTTTCCCACCACCCCTTCTATCCCTCCCCAACTACACCCTCTGTATTTTTTTTGTCTTAAATTTTAAAAAAATATAACAAAAAAACTGAAAAAACCCCCTTTCTCCCTCCATACTCTTCCCCACTATCCACGAGTACTGACTCTTCTTCCTCTCCTGCGTCATACCATCTTCCTTATATTTGAGCTGACCCACTTTCACAATTTCTTTCTACAACCTTCCATTCCCTAATCTTACCTAATCTTTAAAAATCCATCAAAAAAAAGTTTTTTCCTTATATTCCTTTCTAATGATACACCTCTCGAAACACCATGTTTCTCTACCCTCTTCCTGTTCCTGTTACTTTTCATCGACCCATCAGTTTCACTCTGTGTTTACCGATCCAAATTCATCGTACACCTCCACGATTTTACTTCAACCTCCTTTACCCATCCTACGCAATCCTTATAAACATAAATAAATAAATAAATATTAATCATAAATTCACGCAATCCTTATCAAAAAAAAAAATAAAATAACAACAACAGAGAAGCGAATACTTCGATATCGGCGTTGGGGGCAGTAAAAGTCTAGGTTAAGAATGATGAAACAATTTTGCAGTTATAAAATTTAAATGTAGACACAGTGAATTAGCATGCATGATGGAAGAGTTGTGAGTTGGACAAATTTATATTTATAGCCCTCAGATCAAGGGACGTACTCGGCCATAAGTGTGACAGAAGACGTGACAAAAGACAGGACAGAATAGCCAATTATATAACAGCGCGATGTCGCCACGCTGTAATAACCACTTCTGTCACCAAAAAGAGGGAAGAAATCCCCTCCACAAGACTTTTAAAAACACTTCTAGTGAAAACAATGAAGAACGAGATTACAACGCTGCGCGTCAACAACTAACGGAACAGGAAGATTATTCACTTCCTGCTCAGAAAATCAACTGCCGGCGTCACACAGAAAACGATTCAGCACAAAAAAAACGTCGCTCTTCCGCATTAACCCCGCCCACAATTCACACGGCAATCTCCACCACATCACACCCAACAATAAGTGTGACAGAAGACACAGGACAGAATAGCCAATTATTAACAGCGCGATGTCGCCGTGCTGTAATAATAAAAACAGTCTCTTATAATGCTTCAACTTCCTCTTCCACACCTGTGGTTCTTGTTACTGTATCACAATTCACGACTTTTTTTCTATTTCAACAGACTGCTCTCCCATTCAGCCAAGGAACTCTGTAGTTCTGTCAGAGCGGTCATTGGGTTCTTGGCCATCTCTACATTCTTTCCATTTCCTAATGATGCTCTCAATTCGTCCTTTCCTTCATCCCTTGTCTAAAAAGTCGAACTACTACAACGTTTCTTCTCTCCATTCTCTTAATTCACCTTTATTGCATCCCTCACATAATGTCCTTAGTCACATCTCTGACCTAAAAATAAAAAAATAAAATCCCCAGTTTGCAATGCATGTTCGTGTTCCAGCAATCATCCATTTTCCAACTTCAGTGCCAATCACCCTCTCACCACTCCACTCAAAGCAACCTTCAGTCTACCCTCACCTTTCTCAAAATCTCCCCCCTCACCTTTCTCCCTCAACTCTCCCCACTCACCCTTCTCCCTCCAATCACCCCCTTCACTCCCCATTCTCAAAGTTGTCCTCCCTCATATCCACAAAGCTGCCTCCTTCCCCTGCCCTCTCTCCTCAATCTCATCACTCCACTTCCTCAATTCTCAACTGCCTTCTGCCCCTCTCTTATTACTCCCCACTGCACCTCAACCATCACGACCAAGCCTTTCCCCCTCATCCGGTCCTCCCCCACACTCTTTCAACAACTCTCCTTCCCTTCCCCCTCCTCCCTCATCCTCTGCTCTCCCTCCCCTGCACCAAAGCCCTCCCCCTACCTCATCCTCAACAGTGTGGACCTCGAACTTCAAGGGCATTCGTTTAAACCTGACAGATCTTTCCATAACAGTTGCCACTGACGAACCAGACACAATCTGCTTAACAGAAACTTTCCTCTTCAAGACGTCTCTGACCCCCGAGTATATCTCCCTGGCTACTCCCTCCTGTATGCCTGGTTGGCCTAATGGTTAGGGTGGTGGGCTTGGGATCCTAGGGACCTGAGTTCAAATCCTGCTCAGCTGTTGAATTAATACCAGGTGGGGTTAAACTCAGATTGTCATCCTTCCCAGGTTGGCAAAATGAGACCAACATGCTGATATACTGTGTCGGAGTGGCGACCCGTCCAGGATTGTGCCAAATAGCTAAGGAGACTGCTTAAGCAGCACCAACACTCTGCACAAAGTATGGTCCCAATCTCCTCCTTCTCGACTCCCTCCTGTGGTATGACATATCTGAGCCTCGTCCTGGCAGCGGAGGTGCTCTCTTCATCAAAGACATATTTCCTCACTCTCCATGCACTGCCCTCACTCCCCCACACCCCCAGGAACACCTATGGCTATGGCTTCCCCTCCACTCCACCTCATGTTTATATGTGTGCTGCACCATCCACCAAACAGTGATGACTCCATTTACACCTCACTATCCGAAAACATGGACCAACTTCTATCCTCTCATCCAAATCTCTCTTCCTCATATGTGGTGACTTCAATTGCCATCATGCCAGTTGGTGGGTGTGAGTACCACCATCACCTGCCATGGCACTTCAGCAAAAGACTTCTGCGACTCATTGGAACCGACTTAAATCAGTCAACTTAACGATCCCGGATCTCAGCCAACGATACTCCATCTCTTTTGGATCTGATTTTGACCAATTTCCCAGAAAATATCTGCTGTTCTTCCTCCGCTCCACTTGTACATCTGACCACATGCTTGTCAAAGTAGACATCTCTCTGCTGTTATTAGAGAACCACCTCAGTGCCGTCGAGTCTGGCGTTTCACTCAGGCTGACTGGCAGGGTCTTCAAGCAGCCATCAAACTTCTCAACTGTCTCCCATCTCTACTTTCCCAAATCAACTTGTCCTGAGAGAATTCTTTCAAAGAAACATGCTCTCCAACATGCACAGATTTATCCCATCTCGTCTTCAGTTGTCCTGCCTATTTTTTTTTGTATACCTTGTCGAGGCTCGTTGAGAGCTAACACACAACGCACAGCAAGGGGGGCATGAGACAAGAGGAGTGGGAAGGACAAAACAGTGTGGAACAGAGAAACGATCTTGGAAGGGAGAGGGATGAGGCGGGGTACACAGGGTAAACAGAGGGACACTACAGGGACTTTCAGGAAGAAAGCAGGGAATTTGAAGAGGTGGGTTTGGAGTGGATTAACGGGGGAAGAAAAGATTGAGGATTGGATGGAGGATGTAAGAGGTGGTGGTTGAACAGTTGTTTTGAAGGCCTGGAGGAAGAATGGGATGAATAGAGTGAGGGAGTTCATTCAAAGGTGGGAAAAAAGAGGAATTGAAAGAGTGAAGTGAGCAGTGATTCGTGGTATTTTGGTAGTTTTACCAGAAGGGGTTGTTGGCGGACCATTGAGCGCCCTGCGGGAAATGTGGTGGGGACAAATCGCAGAGAGAGCAGGGGGGGGGCGAGGCTGGAGAGGTGACGGTAGAAGACAGAAAGACCACTGACCAGCCTGCGGTGAGAGTGAGAGGGCCAAAGACTCAGCCTCAATGCGGGAGATGCCAATGATCCGAAATGCCTTGGTTTCCACAGCATGAAGCCGAGAAAGGTGGGAGGCGGAGCACCAGCCCAGAGGGGAGAGCAGTACTCCATCAGGTTGCGACGAAAGCTTATAAGTTGTCAGAGCTCAGGTGGGCCGAGGAAGGACTTTGCACGACGAGATTTCCAGTCGGCGACTGGCTTTGGAGCCGAGGTTTGAAATGTGACTTTCCCAGTAAAGGTCATGGCAGATAGTGAGACCCAGAAGCTTGAAAGAAGGACTTCTTCCAGAGGATTGTTGAGAAAGTGGATTGGGGGGGGGGGTTTAAACGGTCCTTTCAGAGAGATATCGTGAGAGTGTGAGATTTGCCGGATTGAAAGACATGTCCACGTGTTGGACCAGTTTGTGATTTACCCAATCTGCAGTGAGCGAAGAAGCTGCTGCCTGCCGTCTGAGGGATGAACCGGATGGTACGGGAGAGGTGGAGTCATCAAAGAGATAAACGAGTATTTTCCAGAGAGTTGGAGAGATCATATGAAAACCAGAAAAAGAACAGGGCTGCAAGAACACTACCTTGAGGAACTCCAGCCTGGACAGCAAGGGGGATGAAAGAACTCCATTTCGGGCCACACGTTGACTGCGACAGAAGAGGAGTCTGCAGCCATGAGTGGAGATGGCCTTGGATACCATAGGAGGAGAGTTGTGTAGCAGGGCAGGGTGCCAGACCATGTCAAAAGCACGTGATATGTCCAGGATATGGCTCGGATTTCATGTTTGGCATTGAGGACCTCCATCCATTGTTGGGAGAGCAGAAGCAGCATATCGAGGGTAGAGTGACCTGGTCTGAACCAAATTGATGATCGAAATCAAAGCAATGGGAGAAGAGGAAGGATTTAATGTCTGAAGCGATGATGGATTCCATAACCTTGCTGATGATTGGAGAAAGGCTGATTGGTCTGGAGTAGCAGGGATCTGTTTTTGCACCTTTTTTATGCAGGGCAGTAATGTTTGCTGATTTCCAAGCAGATGACTTTGAGCAATGGAGAGGTGAATAGAACAGAGAGAGGGTGAGCAAGAGCAAAGAGCAGGTTTTTAGGACACGTGGGCTGATGCCGTCTGGACCGATGCAGAATCTGAGTCGAGGTTTGACAGCAAGCTCTCCACCTTGTCAGGAGAAAGGACACAGAGTCCAGGGACAGTTGGGTGGACTGGGTAAGGTGGGTAGAGAAAGCAATGGTTTTGGACACAAGATTTAGCTGCAAACACCGAGTTTAGGCATTCAGCCTTTCACATGCGGTATCAGCAGTGCGGCCATTTGAGGTAAGGGAGGGGATGGAGGGGGAACATACACCAGAAAAACATTTGATTAGATGCCACCAGGATTTTGAGGGGGAGAGAGGTTTGAAAGTTCGACTTGAGCTTAGAAAGATGTTGTTTTCTTGGCTCTGCTGAGGGTCGATACACACTTGTTCCAAGCTTTATGGAAGGAACTGAGATTACCTCAGTTGGGTTTGCTTCCATGAGGCAAAGGCAAGTTTTTTCAGGACAACTGCCTCGCCACAAGCTTCAGTAAACAAGGCGGGAGAAGGGATAGGACAACTAAAGAGAGAGGGGAAAAATCTGTGCATGGAGAACAAGTTTCTTTGAAAGAATTCCCAGGATGATTGATGTTGGAGAAAGTAGCGATAGGAGACCAGTCTAGAATTTTATGCTGCTTGAGAGACCCTGCCCATCGGATTGAGTGAAATGCCAGACTCGACGGCGGTGAGGTGGTTCTCTGATAATAGCTAGAGAGATGTCTACTTTGACAAGCATGTGGTCAGATGTACCAAGTGGAGCGGAGGAAGAACAGCAGATATTTTCTGGGAAATTGGTCAAAATCAGATCCAAAAGAGATGGAGTATCGTTGGCTGAGATCCGGGATCGTTAAGTTGACTGATTTAAGTCGGTTCCAATGAGTCGCAGAAGTCTTTTGCTGAAGTGCCATGGCAGGTGATGGTGGTACTCACACCCAACCAACTGGCATGATGGCAATTGAAGTCACCACATATGAGGAAGAGAGATTTGGGATGAGAGGATAGAAGTTGGTCCATGTTTTCGGATAGTGAGGTGTAAATGGAGTCATCAC
>CM068963.1:55832034-55842259 GCA_035128595.1 Eptatretus atami
TGGTAGGAACAGCAGGACTCTTTCTTTTTAAAGAACAGGATGATAACATTTTCAATGCTTGTACATTTGACAAGGCTTGTGTCAAAGACTTGATTTTAAGGAGAGTTTTAGTATTTTGCCCTATTGAAAAAATAGGTTGCTATCATTACATTGTAAATGTATTTTTCATCTAGTTTTATATTTAAATTGGAATGAAGAACTCGTCCTGCTCGTGAAGGTTTAGGCCTTGCCGTGTCAGGCTGCGTCGGCAGACATGTAGAACAATGGATGAAATCAACAGAACGTTGATTGAGGTACGCATGGGAGGCGAGAAGAACCTGACGATTTGGGCGTTAACCCTTCATCAGCATTCAAATATAAAAAGCTTGTTTATTGGTAATACACATTTTTATGCTTCTGCAGCCAAAGACCCGAAGCATTGTGTTTTAAGATTTGTACATGCATCCGTCTGTCCGCTATCGTTTTTATTTTATTTTTTTGTTACCGTGATAAATTGTGAACCACTGAAGGGATTTCAGCCAAACTTGCCACAGTTATGTACTGTACTAGAATACACGAATGAACTGATTCAATTTTGGATTCAACAGGTGAAATGTCAACGGTCATGTTCCCTTTGAAAATCATTTTGCCGACCATAAATCGAGTTAGAAGTATCTGATGTTTCTCTTCTACTTGTCTCTGTTCTTTCTCATGTTACTTTTGATTTTAATGTGACCTCTCATCAAAGTTAAACTTAAGTGGGTTGACATCTAATGCAGGCAGAGGCATATCCATCCATCCATTGGGACCATGCTCTGTGCAGAGCGTTGGTGCTGCCTAAGCAGTCTCCTTGGTTATTGGGCACAATCCTGGACAGGTCGCCACTCCGCCGCAGGATACCAGCATGCTGGCACTCATTTTGCCGACCTCGGAAGGATGACGGGCAAAGTCAACCCCACCTGGTATTAATTCAACAGCCGAGTGGGATTTGAACTCAGGATCCGAAGATCCCAAGCCCACCACCCCAGCCATTAAGCCAACACCAGGCATAGAGGCATATCCGTCGATGCGTATCAAACTATATGGGCACTCGGTAGAGCACATACCTCTGCCACGCAAAGCCTGATCCAGTCGAACATATCTGTGGGAAGAATTTATTTTGAAATACCATGCCTTATATTGTTTTTGGCTCCATCTCTCGATGGTGAAGAATCACTTTAAAAAAAATTTAAATTCTCGTGTTGTATCTGAATTTGGATCTTCACCAAAATCGAATCAATTCGTCGTCGTCGCATACCCAACCCATCCACCAAGTTTCGTCCGAATCCGTCCACAACCTTTTGAGATATCCCGCACACAAACAGACAGACAGGGGTGAAAACCTAACCTCCTCCCATCTTTGGTGGTGGAGGTAATTATTTAATTAAACTGTGCTGAAGAGAAATTGCACATTTGACCATCCTTGGTAATTTGTCTTGATCATAAATAAAAGTGCAGTCTTGAGGTTGTGTAGCTATGGACAAATGTAAGTTGGTGTAATAGCTTGTTTTCCCACCAGGACAACAGCCATTAAAGAATTTTCTTTTTGTTGTAGGAGGAGTACGACACGTATGGGATTCGTATTCAGGTGAAGTTTCGTAGTGCCTCCAAGCTCGCAGAGCTCACACCATTCCATCAGAGTGGTGGTGAACGCAGTGTTTCTACCATGCTTTATCTTTTGGCTCTACAAGAACTCAACAAGTGCCCCTTTCGGGTTGTGGATGAAATCAACCAGGTTGTTCACTTTTGTACATGTAACAAATGTGTTCATTTGGTGCAGCCATACATAAGCACAAAGTGATCTTAAAATATCTTGACATGTGCGCAAGCGAAGCGAGGTAGTTGATAATGAACAGTGAGGTGGAAAAGCACATTTTCATTTCTGTTGACAAATTTTTTGGTGTTGGTTCTACATTATTTGTTGCTCCGACAGGATTATGCAGAGGTAGCACACATCTTTGGTCTGTCTGCTTCGGCTTTGATTCTCGGCCTGGCTATGAAGTGTCAGCCTAATGCTTCGCAGGCAGGACGTTGCATCAGTGAGTGCACCGTCCCTCAGATGGACGTTAAACTGGATACCCGTCTGCTGGCATTAGCTGGTGGATGTTAAAAATCCCTCTATTGTTAGCAAACAGTAGTTAAGTGATTGTCAGAATCCTGAACAAATTCCAAATTCTTGCTCAAATCAGTTGCAGTTTAATGTCAGGCCCGGTCAGCCAGTTCATGAAAGACTTGGGTTAAATGTTCCCTCTCGGCTGACTGCACAAGATGAATTTAGTAGTAGTAGTAATAGTAGTAAAATGTGTTTATATCTTTCCCTGAAAATGTTACAGTTTATGTCATAAGTCGGATGCATGTCTTAGGGTGGAAGGTGGTGGGGGTGGGGGGGGAGGTGTGAAATAACCTGTTAATGAGACTGGTGCATTGAAGAATAATGACAAACAATTTGCAACTGTGTTTCTGATGAGCAAGTTGTCCTGCTTTAGATTGAAAAATTAAATATGGATTTCTGTTACTTTTTCTGACCTTGGAAAAAAGATATGCATGAAAGAAACCATCTTCTCAATTTCAGCTGGAAAACTTGCTTATTTTCAAATCATATTACCTCTTCTCATTATTTCATTTTTTCATGATTTCTTCTTTAATAGGGTATGGATCCCACAAATGAAAGAAGAGTTTTCGACATCATCGTCAACACAGTTTCTATAAATGAAACGTCACAATATTTCTTCATCACACCAAAGGTAATTACATTTATTCCCTGCAGATGGGGAATGTAATGTTCATTACACGTGGGAATGGGGAATATTCCCCACCTTTGGTTCATGAGTTTTACTACATTTAAAGCTCTCTGTTCCTTGCATAACAACAGACTTTAATGAGAAATGCTGTGCTACAAAGGGGGTGTTGTCTGAGCCCCAAGTGCTGTTTTCCTTCTCAGGGTCTCTTCTCAGATTGTCTTTTGGCCTTCTGCAATGAGGATCACTTCTTTGTGCTCCAATTCTGCATGTAAAAAATACAGATATCTTTTGACTCATTTTTCACCTCGTCCACCAAAGGTGGACGGAGGTTATGTTTTCTCCTCCACCCAAGTCTAAATTCTCTGTCTCTGTCTCTGTCTCTGTCTCTCTTTCTGTCTCTGTCTCTCTTTCTGTCTCTGTCTCTCTTTCTGTCTCTGTCTCTCTTTCTGTCTCTGTCTCTGTCTGTCTTTTTTGTCTCTGTCCCTCTCTCTGTCTCTGTCTCTCCTCTCTCTGTCTCTGTCTCTCCTCTCTCTGTCTCTGTCTCTCCTCTCTCTGTCTCTCTCTCTCTCTCTCTGTCTCTCCTCTCTCTGTCTCTCCTCTGTCTCTCTCTCTCTCTGTCTCCTCCTCTCTCTGTCTCTCCTCTCTCTGTCTCTCCTCTCTCTGTCTCTCCTCTCTCTGTCTCTGTCTGTCCTCTGTCTCTCCTCTGTCTCTGTCTCGCTCTCTTTTCTCTTTCTCTTTCTCTTTTCTTCTTTCTCTTTCTGTCTTTCTGTCTCTCTGTCTCTCTCTGTCTCTCTGTCTCTCTCTCTGTCTCTCTGTCTCTTCTGTCTCTCTTCTCTCTCTCTCTCTCTCTCTGTCTCTTCTTCTCTCTTCTCTGTCTCTCTCTCTCTCTCCTCTCTCTCTCTCTCTCTCTCTCTCTCTCTTCTCTCTCTCTCTCTCTCTCTCTCTCTCTCTCTCTCTCTCTCCTCTCTCTCCTCTCTCTCTCTCTTTCTCTCTTCTCTTCTCTCTCTCTCTCTTTCTTTCTCTCTTTCTCTCTTTCTCTCTTTCTTCTCTTTCTTTCTCTCTCTTCTCTTTTCTTTCTTCTCTCTCTCTTTCTCTTCTCCTCTCCTCTTTCTCCTCTCTTCTCTCTCTCTCTCTTCTTCTTCTCTCTCTCTCTCTCTCTCTCTTCTCTCTCTCCTCTCTCTCTCTTTTTCTTTCTCTCTTCTTTCCTCTCTCTTTCTCTCTCTCTTTCTCTCTCTCTCTTTCCTTTCTCTCTCTCTTTTCTCTTCTCTCTTTTTCTCTCTCTTTTTTTTTCCTCTTCTCTTTCTCTCTCTCTTTTCTCTCTCTCTTTCTCTCCTCTCTTTCTCTCTCTCTCTTTTTCTCTCTCCTCTCCCTCTTTTCTCTCTCTTCTCTTTTCTCTCTCTCTTTCCTCTCTCTTTCTCTCTCTTTCTTCTCTCTCTTTCTCTCTCTCTCTCTTTCTCTCTCTCTTTCTCTTCTCTCTTTCTCTCTTTCTCTCTCTTCTCTCTCTCTCTCTTCTCTTATTTATATATATATATATATATCAACACACTTTCTGATCCCGCTATTAATGAGGATACGTTCCTGGAAAATGCCACCAATGTCGAATCTGCAAATGTCAGGGCATTGTTTCAATTGGGAAAAAGGGGATAGGTTCCCGGCGGTTCGTGATTCATAAGGGAATATCAAAAATCCCGTGAAGAAACGTGAATGTGCCCGCAAAAAAACCCGCGAAAACTTGAAAAAAAAGCCACGAATGCGCAAAAAAAAAAAACACAGAATGCGCGAAGCACAGGGTTGCGAATCATGAAGCAGGTCACATTTTATCAACCACGAATAGCAGTGTCGACAGGACATTAATTCACATTTATATCACCTTGCTTCACTATTTTCAGCATTTTTCAAGTTTCATCTTATAACTTCTTTGTGTCGAGATTCGACTTATTTGCCATGTTTGTTGGCTTGCTTTAATTTTGTGGCATTTTCTGAATTCAAAAATGTTTTATTTGGAATTTGCTTTGCCTTTTCCATTTTCACTTTTATGTACGTCTCCCCAAACAGGAGGAAACCTGTTGTTGATATTTTATCTCCATTTGACTGTGTTTCTTTGGTGGTGATCTCCTTTTTACTTGAACTGGTATAGGCTTTTAGTCCTTGGTCTCTGACCTTTGTATGCGGAAATCTTCTGCTGTTACTTCATTCAGGCCTTTTGAGCTGTACCCCACCCGTGTCCACACTATTTTGCAATTCGTTATCCAAGGGAAATAGCTTGATGGCTATTTGCCTCAGGTGCTGCTTTATACATTCCCTCCCCTGCCTTTACAAGGTCTGATTGGAAAAGGCAAGAGTATTGTTTGTAGCATCCAGGTGCTCCAGGAAGCATTTGTGTCCAGTGCTCTTTCAGTTGATAAACGAATAACCAATGGACACTTCTCACTCGTCCAAATCTCCCACCTACCAAGGCCAGCTGTGGTATCACAACCTGTCCTGTCTACAGCTGTAGGTATGGCCATTTAATGGTACTGTTTTTGCCATATTGGGTTCATGGTGTATCAGACGCCCTTCAGATTGCTAGAGCTTGTGTTAGTCAAAGACTTAACAAGTCTGAATAATGCAGAAACAGTTTGGTGTGAACTGAGATCAGGAAAGGAAAGAATGTCGATTGGAGTTTGCTACAGAAGCCCATCAATTTCACCCCGAACAGGAGGAAAATTTGCATACGACCATCAGGAAGGCATGTCAAGGGCAAGAAGAAAGGGTCGTCTGGATTGACTTCAATCACAAGTCTATCGACTGGAAGACACAGATCAGATGCTAAAGGCCAATCTTTCCTAGATTTGACACTGGGATGTTTTCTTCCTCAACATGTTGACAAACCAACAGGAGAGCAAAACATGCTGGATTTAATCTTCTCTACTGGTCTGAGTATGGTAGTCATTTAACTTAACCAGCAAAGTTGAAAGGAATGGCTATAAGGACGAATATTATGACTATACAGGGTGTCCCAAAAAAATATACAACTTTTCATCTGCAAAGAGGATGGTCATAACATATATATATTTTTTTTTTTTTTTAGATATAATGGACAATGGATAGAAAAGCTGAAAGGTTGAAGGTTTATTGTACCAATGTCAAAATTGCACCAAAATTAAATTTTGGTATGAATCGTCGTTTTCTTAATTCGACCACATGTTCGACGTAGGCTCCACGTTGACCGATTGCACGTGCCATGCAAACGCGTTGTCATGTTCTCCATCACTTTGGGAAACGTTTCCTGAGGAATGTTCTGGATTTCCCAGTGGATGTTTTCCTTCAGCCGATCAAGAGTCTGAGGCCTAGGGTTTCCATAGATCCTGTCCTTGACATACCCCCACAAGAAGAAGTCTGGAGGAGTAAGGTCAGGGGAATACGTGGCCACTCACCGTCTTTGTAGAGGGAGATAAAGCGGCCCTCAAAATGTTGGTTGAGAAAACGCCTTGTTTCCCTGGCTGTATGGGCGGTGCCCCATCCTGCTGGAACCACTGGGTTCTCATCTGGATCAGGTTGTTTCTCCTACGGGCCTGAGTACGTAGCTCAGGCAGATAGAATTCCTGAATCATTTCGCGATAGTTCCTCTGGTTTCCCGTGCAAGTGCGTCCCTGTCATCTTCAAAGAAGTATGGACCAATTATCCCATACCAACCAAGCGCCACCCACATGGTGACTTTGAGAACAGATCGAGGCACCAGTTCAGTTGATGCATTACCAGGATTTTCAGTTCCCCAGTACCGAAAGTTTTGGCTTGTTACCTCCCCGGACAAGTGAGCATGGCATTCGTCCGTAATGTGAAGTTTTTTGAGGAAGTCTGCATCTTCCTCCAACTTTCCTGAGAACCAATTTGCAAAGTCTAGCGTTTGCGTTTCTGTTGATCAGTAAGCACCGTTTCCGTTTGAATTTTGTATGGAAAGGTGAATGTCTTGGCGAAGGATCCTCTGAACGGTGCTCTTATGAATGTTTGTCTCGGCAGAAAGTCGTCGAATCGATTTTTTTGGATTCTGAACGACCGCCTGTCTCACCATTTCCACATTTTCTTCACTACGACCTGTCCTCTTCCGACCACTGTGACCCTTGTGAAGGTCACAGATGGTTCCCACATTGGTAAACTTTGCGATGGTGCACTTTATTGTGCGAAAGTTTGGTGCATGGCGCAAGTGGATACCGAAATGTCTCGAGTAAAGACGTTGCACCTGTATGACACTTTTCGTCTGGTGCCAAAGTTCAACAATTTTGTCCGTGTGTGACGGTCAGTCTTGGCTTTTTTCTGGCGCTTGCTTGGTATCAAAATAAACTTCAGGGTCTCTGCAACAAGAAATGAAGCATTAGTGACAAAATTACTGCTTTTTTAGGATCAAACGAAGCATTTTAAAAGTTGTATATTTTTGGGACATCCTATATATGTGGAGACTACATTCAGATGAGCATTTTTCGATTTTGCATTTTGCTTTTTGATGACGAGGATATGTGGGATACTTTTTGCAAACAGGATGGCATAAGCTCCTGCAAAATTTGCTTCTAAAAAACAAACAAACTATGAAACCAGGAAGGAGATAACCAATATGGTGGAACAGGAGCATTGTACAGGCACGGAGGAACAAGAAGGGCTCTAAATGGAACGACAGAGTTGTTGCAGTCAAGTCCACACCAATATGAGAGGAAATTGACAAATAATAAAATGAACCAGATTCAAGGAGCAAACTCCAAACCAAGGACAGAGTTAGATCATTGAAAGATTGGAGAGGTGATTGAGAATGGTGTGAGATTGACACCAGCTTTGAATGACAACTTCACATCAGTGTTTACCACTGAGACTTTTAATAATATACCCTTGCCAAGGAAGGCATTTGCAGATGCAGAAGAAGAAGAATCCGAAGAAGCTGTTGGCTATGACCAGAGAAAATACAAAGCCCTGACAGTATGTATCACAGAATATTAAAATAAGTTATAAGTGAGATTACCAGTCCCATTAGTATGATATTCACAAAGTCGATGACTGCTTGTGAAGTACCTGAAGAATGAAGAAGAGTGAATGTTTGACTGACTGAAACATTTGACTGACTAATGGATTCGTGACACTCTTGCCTAACCAACTGACTAGTTTTTGTGGAGGAGATAACACTGCTATTTGACATTGGAGCTCCTATATATATGTCATTTATGTGGACTTTTCCAAAGCCTTTGATAAAGTTCTTCATCAGAATCTACTGCTAAGCTAGGAAGTAATGGAACAGGAGAAAAGGTGACAAGCTGGTTATCACATTGGCTGTTTGCGAGAAAGTGGAGAGTCGTCAACAGATGTGCGTCTGACTGATCAGCTGTTGAGTCGGGTTCCACAAGGATCAGTGTTTGCACCAATACTGTTTCTCGTCTATATCGATGACATCGAAGATGGATTAGCCAGCACTATTTTGTCGTTTGCTGATGACACAACTATTGAGAAAGGTTGCAGCAGTAGATTAGGCGTTCATCCAGGAAAGGAAAATTTGGGAAAGCTGCATGCATGGTCCCAAGAATGGCAACTGATTTTCAATGTGGAAAAATGTAAATGTATGCACACAGGTTTAAAAAATGCGAACTTTGACTTCTTCTTGGGTGAGGTGAGAATACAAGTTGTATCAGAAGGAAGGACCTTAGTGTTGCAATACATCATCATCCACTCAGTACCAATGTCCATTGTGTTCAGCAGTCAGAAAAGCAAACAAAGTTCTTGGATTGATAATGTTAATTTATTGTCAACAGAGAAAAGTTTATCACAGTTAGACTTCAGAAATAACTAGCTCGGCCACACTTGGCCAACTGTTATCGATCATGGAGGCCTTAATTACAATGGGATATAGATCTCTTGGAAGGTGTGCAAAGGCGTATGATCAAAATGGGGAAGGGTGTAGAGAACCCAGACTATGAGTCTGACCACATCGGAATGCATAAGGCTTTGAGGGAACCTGATCAAAGTCTTCAAACTGTTGAAGGCTCATGAAGCAATCGAGGCAACAACGTTCTTCCAAGCCAACACAAACATCACGAGGCCATTCTTGCAAATTACTTCAACCCAGATTCTGATTGAATGTAAGAAAGTATACATTTTCTCATCAAGTAATAAATCACTGCAATAATTTACCAGTTGAGGCTGTAGACACTGAGAGCATCAATGCTTTTAAAGGCAAAGTAGATCAATATTTGAGACGAGTAGCAGAGGCTGTACAAAGGTCTTTCAAGACTTCCTGCCTCAGCAACACGAACCACCTTCGCTATTTAGGTCTTTACTGGCAGTGGAGTTATCTTGTCGTCATAAAGATTTGCATCCAGTGGATGTACCAATATCTTCTGTGTTGGAGTTTTCTTCTCAATTTATTGGTTGATTCATGGATTTGTCAGCATTTCTTTCTGGGATTCATGGTATTGCATGAGGGTCACACCCCGTGCGTACCCATTTTCTTCGTTGAATTGAGATGAATGACAATATTCTGAGATGACTTTAGACAATGGACAGTACCTTTCTTTGTTTAAGAATGTGTTCCACAGAGTCTTTGGTCATTCCCATTGTTGAGGCTCTTCTCTTGGGGACCTTTAAATAGAGTAAAATTCCAGATGAAAAAGTAGGGAATATGCCATATTGACTTGTTTAAGGAATATTGGATCTCTTTGGAGAACCGAGGTTGTGTTGGTAATCCAATGTTCTTTCTGATTGCAGCAATGCTCTAAAAAAAAAAATTGGCCTTTTGAAATTGATTTCTTTTTACGTCCGCCACCAAAGGTGAAGGAGGTTGTTTTCACCCCTTTCTGTCTTTCTGTCTGTTTGTCTGTTTGTCTGTGTGCAGGATATCTCAAAAAGTTGTGGACAGGTCCGGATGAAATTTTGTAGACAGATTCGGTGTGCGACAAGGACGAACTGATTAGATTTTGGTGAAGATCCGGATCCGGATCTGACTACTAGAATTTTTTATGTGATTTTTCACCATTGAGAGATCGGGCCAAAAACGATATAGTACTGTATAGCATGATATTTCAAAAGTGTATTGGGCAAGATATGTTCTCATGGATCAGGCATTAAGTGATGGAGGTATGCGCTCCACCGAGTGCCCTTGTAGTTCAGAATGTGATCTATCACTGAGGTGCCAAAATGGAAACTCCAGGTTTGCATTGCTATGAGGATGTTTGAATTGTTTGTATACTTTTTCTAATGAGCTGCCAAGACTATTAATGTTGCAGCAAGAGTCAGAAAATGTTGATTCGTACCAATCAGTTTTTCTCTTTTCCTTAACTAAAACTTTTCTTTTTATTTCCCCTTAAAATTGCTATTTTTTGGAGGAGAAAATTCGTGGCTTAAACTGATATGTATGATCGTATTCACAAACAATTGATTGGAAGTGATATCAAAAAATATGTACAAAAAAATACATATGTAGAAACAGATTTACCAGTTGGAGTGGGAGGGGA
>CM068963.1:55866541-55895159 GCA_035128595.1 Eptatretus atami
GCTTCCGTGTTTCTTTAATTAATTATCATTGAGCTTCAGTGTGTCTGACCAGGCCTTCATGGTTATTTTTTTTTTGTTGTGTTTTTTTTACCCTTTGAGCTTTTGTCGTCAAATTTGCAACAAGCCTTTATTGCAAGAATATGGAGAATACCACGTAATAAATTTTACATTTTTTTTTAAACTGTTGTCTTCATCAAATTTAGTTTGAGTACAAAGTGGACATGCATGTGTTTTGCATTTTGGGATGCTTTCTAGTTTGTCTTTGATTTCATTTTTGGATGTTTATTCACAAGGATCTCTTTTTAACTATAAATAACAAATATGGGCCTTCCGCTTATTTCCTATGCTGAATGGGTGGCATTATGACTCCTCCCTTGTTTCCCTCACAAATGGTCCATACATCCCCACCACACCCTTCCTTCCCCTCACTCCTATCAATTTTCCTAACGTCCTTTTCCTATTTTTCTCACCTGTCCTATTCTCCATACCTCCCCATTCCCTCTTAATTTTACCTTTCCTCCAGTTTTATTTTCTTCCTCAATTTGGGTGTCTTTCAGCCTTCATAAGTCGTTTGTTGATGAACTCTACCAAAAAAGCTTAATGATTTCAAGATGTCCAATTCAGCTCAAATAAACATGATTCATTCCAATAGTGATGAAGTGTGAGAAGGTATCCACACATTTACCTTGTGTCCAATTTAATGTTATTTATTTATTTTGTATATTATAAAGGTTTTTTTTTTTTTTTTTTTTTTTTAGCCAAACGCATTCTTTTTCATAATTTCTAGATTTATTCTTGTTTTATCGGTTCAGCCGTCGAGTCGACGGATCTGTCTTGTTTTACAACTCATGGTACATCACATAAACTTGACATTCCTTCACCATGTTGCTTCACCATAAACTAACTGTTTTATTGGGGGGTCTGGTTTTCCCCTTAATTTTCAGCTGCTGCCAGATCTGCCCTGCAATGACAAGATGACTGTGCACTGTGTCTTTAATGGACCACATGTCACTATCTGAGAGAGTTGCATCTTTAATGCATTACATAGACATAAGGATGTGTGCCTTTTGAAGGATTGTTGTTTCCTGATGTCAGACCATGATCGATATCACATGCATCTTGGTTTATTTTATGTAAAATGATCTTTTTCTTTGCTGTTCAGAAAGTCTGTTTGTTTGAGCAATATTTTCGATTTGTGCAAAAAGTTTTTTTTATTTTTCATTTTGTATAAACTCAAACTTTCATTGTGAAAACTGTTGGTTTTTATTTTGCTTACTCGGGTTTTGCATCGGGTGTATCAATAACGTTCCAGCGTTGATTTTAAAATAAACGATACTTGGAATTGTCGATGCTTTGTCATCATCAAAGTAGGCGTTGGGAGTGACAACACCTCGAAACACCTGTTTCTGAAAATGGTGCTATGCAGCCTTCAAAATAATGCATGTAGCTTAATTTTTACAAGACTTTATTATCACTGCTTTTCCAAAGACATTTCATTGGTTTCGAAAGCAAGAGGAAACTAGCTATCTATTGTCCGCAAAATGAGCATCGTTGTGCTGGTTAATTCCGAGTTCCTGCAGCTGATATTTTGGCATCTGTTTCATGGCGAATTGTTTGATTTAGAGTGCTGGTTAACACTATGACCCTGTGCAACACCATCAAATTGGCCTGACCCGATTAAGTCGTCCTGGTACATTATTTTTAATCTATTATCCTACTCTACTATCCTGGAACATTGTCCAATTTTGTTTTGATTTGTTTCTGAATGTAACATAAATTTGTTGTTCTTTTTCTAAGTTTTCAATTTTTACAAATAGTGTTATTTCTGCTGCTGCTGCTGCTGCTGATGTCATGTTGATTATGTGTGTGCCTATTCTTCTTGTTTATATCCGAGCAGAAACTTTGAATCTCACCATGTTTTTGTCATAAAACAGTTTATTCTTTTATAATACACTGTGGATCCTTTATATCGATAAAGTGAATACAAACATATTTGGCAGCTGGTTTAATGTTCCTGCTAAAGGGATGTGCAATTTTTATGCAGTGCCTTCTCTGTTGAGTATTAAAATGGCAGTTTATATTTCATTCCTACTTTATTGAGAATTTAACACATACTTGACGACTGCAATCCTGAAATGAACGTGACAACTGAACGCATACTTGGAGACAAGCACTCTACAAATGTGCTGTCTTGCCATGTTGGATTGCACCGTCATCAATTTATTTAGAATTAAATTTACTTGAAAATAACTTTGTCTCTTTGTGAAACCATTTGCTTTGGCTGGTTAGACATAAACAAGACTCCAATGAGAATTTGATCGGACAGTTTCATGTAGGTTCTGTAACATTGTTTTTGCTACTGTATTTATAACAAATACTATACAGGAAAGAAGGTCACAATGCCACCGACTAGTTGTCTCCCTTTATGCTTAGCCACAACGTCTGTGACCTTCATTGGCCTTCTTCCATGGCTGCTGCAATATAGGTCTCGCTTTTGAGCAGTCAGACACATCAGCAAGAAATTCTACACCATTTTGTGGCGCAGAGGAATACAGTGTCACTTTTCTAAACGTTACACAGATATGGCTCGCGCTTTACACGTTCTCTGTGTGGATGGCGAGACGGCGAGACAGTGTCGTTTTCACTTCATTGATGGATTTTGAAAGCCAAATTAAAACGTGCTGTGAGTATTGATCTTATCACGAAGTAGAATTCTACTGCAGAATCCATCTGATGACATTTTAACAAAGGAATAGTTAACGTCAGCAGTTTTATTGACCTATTTGATTCTTATCACGATTCGATAAAACCTATTAATATAGGTCCCTTGCTGCTGCCTTGAAACGTCTCTCCTTGTTTAGTCAATTTTACAGGTTTCGGCTCCATATCTTATTGTTTCAGCAATGTTTGTGGTGAACTATCATTGATGTCACAATGCATCCTTGAACAGACATTTCACTGTTATTTAATAATCTCTGTATAATGGCATGGAAGTATGTTCTAAGGTTCATCTACTCCTCCAACAGGATTTAACCGAGGAAGCTGAAACTTTCAGGGATTAATGAGGGCACCCTGAAGTTGTGCCTGTGCAAGTTTCGTTTGATTTCAAAAAAAATATATATATTCCCTTCATCTTGGCATATTCTTTCTTTTGGGATAGGGGAGGGTGGATGCAATTGGAATTATCCAGCCTATATAACCACGATGTATTATATATGCACGTAAGCAGTACGCATGTTTTTGCTTCATATTCATAACCCGGGTTATTTTATATTTTCGGGAGCGCTCAAGGCAGCGGTCTGTAGCCTATACACCGTGAAAATAAAGGGATTTGTCAGAAGAGCGTGTTGCACGCTTGGAACACGATCGTCAGTCGCGCGGGTACTCTGCTCGTCTTTATAATTACCCCCTTTGTCTTGATGAAGGAGACTCGAGTTCAAAAGTTTAACTTGTGGCTATCACCATTTAAGTTTATTACCAGGTGGCCATTGCCATATGGACTGCTCTTTTGGGTGATGGTCTGTGATTCTGGCCAAGAGTGAAATCTTTCTCCCATTTCTTGGCCCTACCTCTTTACCTCCCCTCCTCCATTTCTACATCTAAACATTCATCTCCTGCTCGTCTGTGAGCCTCGGCAGACATGTATACAAAATCATATCTTTTTGAAATTGCATGTGTCCATCGAAATGAAAATGTGATTGTGACATTTTATACATTTTGTGCCCTTTCCTTTACTCCCAAGGTCTTGCACACAAAACGCTGCACCAATGTTATCTCACAAGGCAGTTATCCTTCAGTAAGAAAAAAAGCTGCCCTGGCCATGAAAGAGGGATGTTTCTGTTCATCCTTGGCAAATGCGTATATTTGACTATGAATTTGGCCTGCTGGTTGCATCATTATCGAGGCATGCCTGTGTTGCAGTGCCCTGCGAGTTTGGGGAGAACTCTGGAATTTGTTTTGGGTGCCGCTGGCAATTTGCTGCCTATTTGTGAAAGACAGTGGGACATTTAACATCTACAAGCTGATGCTCCTAGAACAGGACCTTAGCTTAACATCCACACGAAGAGCGGTGCACTCATTGATGCAATTCCCACCTGTGAACCACCAGTCAGTTTATAACTGGGGAGAACTCAAAGGCTAAAAATTGTGCTACCTCTATGCCATCCTGTCGGATGTTTCTACGAAGACGCCTGCTCATGCGAATTGTCTCTTTGCAGTTACTTTTATTAATGTTCTTGCAAGTCTACAGTTATCCTGTATATATTGGCATTGTTTTGTATTACAACAGCAATGAATCGACTGTTGCACACATTGGAGTCTGCGAGAGAGAAATATTTATTATTTTCCATGAAAACTTCTGGCTCGTATGTGGTCATTTTCAGACCTTTTGGGATGCTTTGTATCGTCTCATGCTCCTATTGCTAAATACAGATCACGAGGCAAACAAATTAATTGAAATCCAGACTTTTTGAAATGTACTGCTTGCTTCAGGGCTTTGTTAACAGTGATATAGGCTTATGGAAGAGATTGCACATTTGACAAATGTAGGACAACGATATTGCGAGATATCGGTGTACTTTTTACATTGATTTCAAAGACATTAGGAAGCAATGGAAAAACTTCCAATTGGGATTTGAAGATGGTGCTCCAGTGTCATGGCCTGTGTGCTCAGATGGGAACCCAAACCAGGTATCCCCACACAGTGGGTGGATCTCATGTCTTATAGAACCAAAAATATTTACTTTGCTTCCTGCCCTTCCTCCTATCTTCCATGTCATTTTTCTTTGAGTTCTGTTATCTCATTCGCACCTTTTAGGTGGACAATTTTAACAGCTTAGAACTTGGATTAGAACTCTCCATATTCATGAGGATCTTGGTGGTTGTGTGGGTAAAGTCTCTTTGAATTCTGATTTCCATGGTGACTGAAGAGTGGTGTTTTCAGTCAAACCTTAGGTCTGTCCAACGTGGTTGTAAAAGGTTTGAATACTACATGCTCTGTGAACAGCTGACTCCAGCTAATGAGACATGGAGCAAGATGATGATGGAAACCTACATATTCCTCTGCTTATGAGGAACTCTAGTCCAACTATTTTTGTGATTTGCAGTCACAGAAAGGCACCACTTACTTTCATTGCTTCCCCTTTCACATAATATTCTGAAAGTCAATCCTTTGTAAATATGTCTATATATATTTTATATTTGTTTCTGCATATATATATATGTCTATATGTATATACATATATATATATATATATATGTGTGTGTATATATATATATATATATATATATATTTATGGTCTATTTATTTATTTATTTATATTTATGTATATATTTTTATATGTATTTATTTTATATATTTTTATTTGTTTATTTGTATTTATTTACATATGTATTATTTATATATTTTTTGTGTGTGTGTGTGTGTGTATGACACCAGTGTTGTGTTACATCCAGGGTCATTGTGCTCCTTTCGTTATTATATATATATATATATATATATATATATATATATATATATATATATATATATATATATATATATATAGGTATGGTGTTCACCAGTGTGCCTGGTGTTGGCTTAATGGTTAGGGTGGCGGGCTTGGGATCCTTGGATTCTGAGTTCAAATCCCCTTGGCTGTTTAATTAAAACCAGGTGGGGTTGACTCTGCCTGCCATCCTTCTGAGGTTGGCAAAATGAGTGCCAGCTTGCTGGTATCCTGGTGTGGAGTGGTGGACCTGTCCAAGATTGTGCCCAATAGCCAAGGAGACTGTTTAGGCAGCACCAATGCTCTGCACAGAGTATGGTCCCAATCTCTTCCTCCTCACCCAGTACTAAGGACTTGGAACTGACATTTGAAATCCTTCGGATGCAAAAGATTTGGATCCGAATTCTTCATTAACAGTCAACTGTCTGCTGCGTTGTCCTTCCTAAATCCTGCCATAGGCCAGGCCAGAAAAGTGTTCTTATGGAATTCCATTCCAGTGGTTGGAACTGTTAACTCGTTTAGTACTGTCATCATGTTCCCAGCTCTGTCATCATGCTCCTTGCCTCCTGTAACACCGAGGAAGACAAAATGGTGACACACAGATCGCCGTATCTTTATTGTTCTTTAATAATCTTGTATTCGAGTTGCTGGCACTTTTGGCAGAAGAGAATATGAATGCTGAGGCTGAACAACCATTACGTTCGAGGAATGAAAAGGTGCTTTTCTCATTTCAGCGCAGCTGTTGTCCAAGCGATTGCCTTATTCTACGAGGCAATATTAGGATAGAATTGTAAAGCTTAAATTTAAGAAGCAAGTGAAGGACCACAATTGAAAAGGCCGAGCAAGCCACAGCTACGAGGAACCTGACCGTCCTTGAGAACGAGCCCTGCAATGGCTCGACATGAATATGTGGTTATGCCCTTGAGGAAGATACCATATAACATTTGCATCCCTTCGAATGTAATACTTCGTAAGCTTTTTCAATCTCTGTGAGTCTCGGGAGGATTACCATTGATGAAAAACCTCACTGATTAATCAATGACCTTCAGGGAGGGGGTAATTATCTGAATGCTTACCTGCATTCAGTATGCAGGTGAGTCAGTCCACACTTTGTTGCTGACTCTACTCTCAGATATAATTGGGTTGGGTACGAAAAGACTACCTACACAGGAGCAACCACTTCCCCTGAGCAACTATAAATAAATAAATTATTTTATTGACTTCATTTTGTGCAGAAATTGGGGATAGACCAATATTAAAATAAATAAACATTTATCACAAATTCAATTTTCAGGAAGGTCTCTAATCTGGCATTTCAAAGTATTGTATACACTATACAGCACAGTTTAACCATAGATTAACTAAAGAAGAAAAAAAACCTCTAAGGCATTTGAATGAGCGGAAAGTGTATTTGCTATGCAATGTGTGTGCACACGAGGGTTTGTGTGAGTGCATTGAATGGCTTGTGATTTAAATTCCATCTGTTTCTTTCCTCCAGTGGAGATTTTCTGGAGCCCTGTAAATACACATTCATGAAGCCTGGAAGACCAAATAGGAATTTGCAGATACAAAGACAAGGTCGTCCCCACATTTGTCTGTGATTTATTGGCTTCATTCCATCAGATCTTAGTAGCGAAGCAGAGTTGAGCCTGGTTTGTACAGTACTTGAATTTGTTCCATCCATGACTGCAGGTCAAGTGTCAACAGGATGAATAAAAAGACAGCCCATTTGGAAGCTTCCTCTCGAACTGTCTGATCATGGATTTGCTCCCTCATTGATTTTAATCAGACTGAAAGCTACTGTCCTGGTTTTGTATTGGCAAAGGGTGCCGCATCTCTGAGCACCCCATACCTTGGATGGCCGCATAAAGCCGGCTGTCCTGTCTTCATTTATGACGTTTACAATAACTATCTCACAGTATCTTTCAGCAACACCCATTGTTTTGGAACTCTGGCTAATTTCCCTGCTGATGCATAAGATTGGATTAGTAAAGCGATATCAGCTCAACATTGCAAGATTGGATACGAGCTCAACAGGAGATCAAGGTTGCAAGCTGTAAGTCCACCTTAACACCTTCAAGTTCTTTCTGAGACCAATGGTTCTAATTTCTTTAAAATTCCAATGGTTGGTCAAAAAAGTCAGTTGTTTTACCTTCGCAGAAGACTGAAGAATGTGTGGCCGAAGTTTGTACACTAAAAGAAAGCTGTGGCGTGTCCAGCTGTTGTCCGTGCTCTGACCTTTGACTGGATGTTCATGGCGAGCAGGCAGCAGTGGGCTGGGGAAAGGGGCTGGAGATGGGCAGGCATAAAGAGTCAGGGGTGGGTGGGTGGGAACATATCCCTTTTGCTCATTCGTGCTGCGATATGGGGTGACACATTCTTGAGCCGAACACCCATACTTAGGGCCTGAATTAAGCTCCGACCAAGAGCTCGCACTTTTGCTGCAGTTTCCTCCGGCAGGGGAGCATTTCTCCGACGTCCTCATCCTATACCATCCTCAGGTTACTAAATCTGCTGGAAAAAAGCACTTGCAATCCCACAATCCAGAAAGGCAAATGTTCATTCATTCTGCAATTTTACTTGTTTAAATTTGTTTTTCATCATACTTTGATTCAGGTTTCTTTTGAAACATGAAGATGGGACTGTTGGTGGAAATCGTTTTCTTAAACTTCTGTCTTGTTTCATGGAGTGATCCCACCGCAGCGCTCTTCAATGTTTCCGGTAAGGTCTCGTCTCCATTCATTGTAAGGTCCACTATATCCTTGTCACAAGTTTCTTTCACTATTTTCAGCACCTGTATTTTTATTTGAATGCTGCAACACGTTTTACATTTCATGAGTGTATATATATGTATATAATTTTTATTTATTTATTTTATTTTATTTTTATTTTTTGAAACCTCAGTCGATAAATAAATGTTTTCCTTAATTCAGAACTGTAAATATATTTGCCTGAAACACAATTTTTAACTTGCATTCACTGTAAATGGTGAACTCGCATATTGCGCTTTGCATTGAATTTAATTGGGCAGCAATCAATATGGGCATGGTTCCGGCTCGCCTATTCTTGGACAAAAATTACAAGCAGGTACAAAGATGGCTGATGGGATAGCTCAGAGGTTACCTTGAACTGCCTAGTCTGGGTTCTATTTCCAGCCTGAAAATGGAAATTGTAATCCTGGTGATCAAACTCTGTGTTGTAATAGTTAGGGCGTCCGCTCCGAGTCTGAGATGTCGGCGGTTCAAGCCCCAGCCGAGTCGTATCAAAGGCTTTAAAAATGGTACCTGTTGCTTCCTTGCCTGACGTTCAGAGTTGAAAAAAAAACGGTGGAGCACGTGCAATCTCCATAGGTTGACATCCACAGGGAGGAGGAAATTCCTCCTGAGGAAATGCCCCGCTGAGTGCAGTAAGAAAGACGGTGCCATTGTTGTGTTGTCGCTGGTACCCAGAATGCCCCGGGAAGTGACGGAACTTCCCCCAAGCTCAGTGGCTGTGTTTGTCTCGTCCAACAATCCTGTGGTGTGTCTCGTGTATTCGGCTGTATGTCCAAATGTGTGAGATTGTGTGTGTGGCAGCTCCACGTCGAGCCTGTGAAATAAAATAAAAAAAGACAGGGCATTGCATCAATGAGTGTGCTGTGCTTCAGACTTTAGAGCAACGTTAAGCTGGGTGGCCCATTTGCTTACATTTGCTGTTGGACATTAAGTTTCACACCATGTCTTTCGAAAAGATTAGGGCATTGTGTGAGGTACCCTGGTCAAGTTTCAAAATTTTGACCTGACATACACAACCTTGAAATGGAGTGGTAACCTGTCCAGGTATGATTAACAGGCACACCAACTGCCTAAGTAGAATTATTGCAGTTGATAAAATAAGTATAATAGATGTACATTATTACCCTCGCTGGAGGAGATAATTATTCTCCTCTATTGAATTTTTTTTATGTCCTCTGGGTCTTTATTATTTTTATTGAATTTGGGTCTGTCTGGCTGTCTGTCCTCACAGAATGTGAGTATGTCTATTCATTACATGCTATTGAAATGATAATGATACATAACAATAATCGTAATTATAATGGTTCATAATTTTCATGATAATGACAATAATGATTGATAATGATAATAGTACATGATAATCTATATATAATGGAGCAAGTGTATGTGATTATGGATGTATGTATGTATATCTGCTCTCACCATAGTTGGACAGCTGACCTGACGTCACCCACAATTGTAACCTCAAATACTTAACCTAAAGTTCCCAGAGGACCCAAAAGACTCCCCCCTCCCCCCCCCCCCCCCCCCCCCCCCCACCCCCTCGAGGACCCAAAAGACAAAACGACCCCAAGGACCCAAACAATCCTGAGACCTAAAATTACCCCGAGGACTCAAAACACCCCCAAGGACCTAAAAGACCCCGAAGACCCTTAAAGACCCAAAATACCCAAAAATGCCCGAAAAACCCAGAAGACTCAAAAGACCCCAAGGACTCTGAGGACCCAAAATACCTAGAGGGACCCAAAATACCTAGAGGGACCCAAAAGATACAACGGGAACTGTCACGGACCCACGGAAATTCTGCACAATGTAAAATGTGACTTCAGGTCTCTAACCCCCCACACCCACACACCACACATACCACACATCCAACACCCACACACAATCACCCACACACAATCTCCCAACATCTCAATCTCCCTCTTCCAACTCCATGCACCCTCACCCCCAACTCACTGTCCTCTCCTCCCATTTCTTCCTGTTCTTAACAACTTTACACAAATATACCCAGGGAACTTTGGTGCATGAGAAGGCCATTTGGCCGATCATGCCTGCGTTGTTCCTGTTCCCGTTTGTGAAGAACAATGTTAAAAGTAAATAATGCTGGAACGTTAAATTCACAATCGCTTCCCCTTTTCAGGTCATCTCGTTAGAGATGACCTAATAAAACCAGTCTCGATGTACGTACGTACGTCCCCATTTTTTTCTTCCGATTTTCTCGATATTTGGTATGTGGGTAGATGTCGATGAGGGATGCACGATGGTTTGACCTTTGACCCGATTGAAGGTCAAGGTCAACGTCAAGGTCACTCCAAAGTTGCGAAATCGTCCATTTTCAAAATCTATCTCCTCCGCCGTTTATTATCTGATCTTCGAAATTCCTTTGGATTCTGATAATATGGAACAATATCTAAATTTGGCCGGGCCGGTTTTTTGAAATTCGTCCTGGTTATCGAGTCAACGTGTCTTCAAAGTTGGAAAAATCGTCGATGTGATGCGGTCAAAAAAAAATTCACCCGATCCTGATGAAACTTGGTATGTAGGTTGGGGTCGATGAGTGATGCACGACGGTATGACTTTTGACACGATTGAAGGTCAAGGTCAAGGCCACTCCAAAGTTGCGAAATTGTCCATTTTCAAAATCTATCTCCTCCGCCGTTTGTGATCCGATCTTCAAAATTCCTTCGGATTCTGATAATGTGGAACAATATCTAAATTTGGTCGGGCCGATTTTTTAAATTCGTCCTGGTTATCGAGTCACGTGTCTTCAAAGTTGGAAAAATCGCCGATGTGATACGGTCAAAAAAAATTTCGCCCGATCTTGATGAAACTTGGTATGTAGGTAGGGGTCGATGAGTGATGTACGACGGTATGACTTTAGACACGATTGAAGGTCAAGGTCAAGGTCACTCCAAAGTTGAAAAATCAGCTAATTTCAACATTATCTCCGCCATTTATTATCTTATCTCGCAGAATTTCCAACGGATTATGATAGTAGGGTACAATATCTGAATCTGGTCGGGTCGTATTTTCGAATTTGTAATTTGATTTCTGAGGTTTTCTATCCTTTTTACTCCCGGGCTTTCGTCTGTACGTTGAACCAAATGGCAAGACGACATCGAAGCCATTCTAAGCCCATCAGAGATCCACATCTACAGAGCTTCAGAGATGACCGTCACCCCAACCGGGGGTAATTTTCTTCCCTTATCTTAACTATAATTCACGGACCGTTGTTTGTGTGTTTGTTAATTGCCGGAATCCTTCGGATTTCGGTAATTATGTTGGTCGATTGTGTGTGTCGTTTGTTTGGTTGTCACGCTACTCCTCCTACAGTTGTGGGCCAATTCCATCCAGACTTTAGCGTTAGGGGTGTGATCAGCATGACCCCAATTAGTGTAGAGGAGTGTTATCTTTGCTGATGGTCTTGGAGGGAGGTGGAGGGATGCAAATTTTCTATGTAAATGTGTATCATGTGGCGCCGCCTCCAGTTGGGGAGGGTATGACAAGTCTCCACCATTTACAGTGCAGTATTCCTGTCCCCACGTTTTCCAGTGCAGTGAGGTGTTTTGAATTATATAAGCAGTGGGTATGCATCCGAGCATTCGGAATCGGAACATCTGCGCAATGTAAAATGTGACTTCAAGTACTAAACCTCCCCCTCTCAACCCCAAGTACTCAACCTCTACCTCTCAACCCCAAGTCCTCAACCTCCACCTCCCAACCCCAAGAACTCAACCTCCACCTCTCAACCGCAAGTCCTCAACCTCCACCTCCCAACCGCAAGTCCTCAACCTCCACCTCCCAACCGCAAGTCCTCAAGCCTCAATCCCACTCCCCAACGCGCAAAGTCCTCAACCTCCACCTCCCAACCGCAAGTCCTCAACCTCCACCTCCCAACCGCAAGTCCTCAACCTCCACCTCCCAACTGCAAGTCCTCAACCTTCACCTCCCAACCGCAAGTCCTCAACCTCCACCTCCAACCGCAAGTCCTCAACCTCCACCTCCCAACCGCAAGTCCTCAACTCCACCTCCCAACCCCAAGTCCTCAACCTCCACCTCCCAACCCCAAGTCCTCAACCTCCACCTCCCAACCGCAAGTCCTCAACCTCCACCTCACGCAGTCCTCAACCTCCCCTCTCAACCTCAAGTCCTCAACCTCCCCCTCTCAACCCCAAGTTCTCAACCTCTGCCTCCCCACCCCAAGTCCTCAACCTCCCCTCTCAACCCCAAGTTCTCAACCTCCGCCTCCCCCACCCCAAGTCCTCAACCTCCCCGTCTAAACCCTAATGCTTCAATCCCCTCCCCACTACAAGTCTTTAAACCCTCCCCACCCCAACCACAATTCAACCTCCCCCCCACTGAAAACTACAACCCTTCCCCCCCCCCCTCCAAGGCGCCCTCAAACTCCCTCTCACAACTCTGTCCCATCTTTGCTCTCCCCTCCTCCCTCCTCCCATTTATAAAGACAAAAAGACATTCCCACATTGATCATTACATATTTCTTCACTACCTCATTGAAACAGCGGAATATTTAACTCTTTCTCCTCCCCTATCCACTTCACTATCATGCTATCACTGACTTCACAGAAACAGCAATAGCAGGGCTCCTTTTTATTTTATTTTTTATTTGTTAGTGGCGAACACGGATTAATTCCCGGAAGATTCCCCAAACTCCTCAAAGACCTTTATAATATGACATAGGTTTTATGGTCCCTGATCAAGTTATTTAAGAGAAAATAGTCATTTAACCAAGTTACATGTGGGCTGTCTAAGAGAAACAGGCAAAGATGAATTAGATTGACAGCATTTTATTACACTTACAGCTGCTTGTTCACTGCACTCCATGCTATTCTGGTTATGGTCACAAACAAATTTACCAAGCTAATACACCGTCAAAAATTATAATTATCTACAGAGGACAGTGGCATCACCCAGATGTTACACCAGGCTGTAAACTATCTTTAGCATGGAGGAATGATGGCTGAACCATGGCAATCAAGCATAACCGCAACACCTGGACCCCTGGTACATCCAAGTACCACCAGTCACGACAGCGATCATCATCTGACACAACCCAACCAGTGTCTGAGGGTCGATGGTGCTATTAGGACCGGCAAATCTTCTTCGAAGTCAGAGAAAATACAACTTCACTCTTGATGGTCTGAGACTGCAAAGAAACCCGAGAGAAGCCTTTATCACGCGAGGTCCGGTCAGTCGTCAAGGTCTCTCCGTTGGGAGACCACACGTATGTCCCTGACCCTGAACGAATCTCAATGGTGACCACTCGCACAAAATGGTTTCTTTTCTTACATCGTGTCTCCAACGTTGTGTTCAGACGCATGCTAAATAGCACGCCTCTGTGTCATGAACAATTACGACATCCCTTCCAAGGAGGAAAATATAACAACAATGTGAGTTACGTGTCCTTAAAAATGATTGACTATTCCACACCCACCCATGTTCGGAAATAATAGCAAGGACCCGCAGAACCTCCCCAACAAAAGCTCTTGCTCAAGAGAATGCCATACACGTAGTTATTTGGGCTGTGTGTAGGCAACAGACAGCTGCATCGATCACTCCAGAAAATATAAATAAAAACCCGGGTTTGAAGCAAAATCATGTCCACTGACATAGAATTGGAGTGTAGCTTCTAGACCTTTAGGCTCTTTTATACTATTGTGGCCAAAAATATTGGCACCCTTACACTTTTTTTTCAAATAACTCACAATTTTCTCAAAAATAAGTTTAAATTGCCAAAAGTATTTTGTCTCCACAGTTCTTCATTTCAATGTTAATATTACAGAACCTTTGTTTTTGATTCAGAACCTAATATATCATTTTTAATCAGAAAATATAAAGAAATTGACATTGACAAAATTATTAAAACCCTCGACTTAATATTTGGTATCACAGCCTTTGGACAAAATAACAGTAGTTAAGCGCTTCCTATAGCCATGAATGAGCTTCCTATACCTCTCTACTGGTAGTTTGTCCCACTCTTCTTGTGAAAACTGCTCTAGTCCTCCCAGATTTGAAGGGTGCCTTCTCCCAACTGCTGTTTTCAGATCTCCCCACAGGTGTTCAATTGGATTTAGATCTGGACTCATTGCTGGCCACTTCAGAACGGTCCAGCGTTTTGGCTTGAACCATTCCTGGGTGCTTTTTGAAGTGTGTTTGGGGTCATTATCCTGCTGCAAGACCCATGACCTTTGACAGAGACCCAGCTTTCTGACACTGGGTTGAACATTGTGCTCCAAAATACCTTGGTAATCTCCTGATTTCAGAATGCCATGCACACATTCAAGGCACCCAGTGTCAGAGGCAGCACAGCAACCCCAAAACATCACTGAACTCCCTCTATTTTTGACTGCAAGGAAGGTGTTCTTTTCTTTGAAGGCTTCATTTTGTTTTCTGTAAACAGATGATGCGCTTCACCAAAAATCTCTAATTTGGTCTCATCTGTCCACCGGACATTCTCCCAGAAGGATTTTGGATTGTTCAGGTGTGGTCTGGCAAACTCCAGTCAGGCTTTCCTATGTGTGTCTCTCAGCAGTGGGGTCCTCCTGGGTCTCCTACCATAGAACCCCCTTTCATCGAGCTGGCGACGGATGGTGCGAGTAGAAACTGTCGTACCTTGTGTCTGAGGGTCAGCTTGAATCTGTTTGGCAGTTGATCGAGGTGCTTTCTCTACCATTCGAACAATCCTTCGCTGTAATCTTCAATCAAGTTTTCTCTTGCGGCCACGTCCAGGGAGGTTGGTTACAGTGCTATGGACCGTAAACTACCTGATAACATTGCGTACGGTGGACAAAGGAACATCAAGGTCTCTGAAGATGGACTTTGTAGCCTTGAGGTTGGCCATGCTTGGCTACAATCTTGTGTCTGCCCTCCTCAGACAATTCTCTGGTTTTATTTCTTTTCTCCATGTTCATTGCCGTACACACAGTGACACAAAACAGCAGAATGACTTCTTTTCTTTATTCAAACTGGTTGAATGAGTGATTTTTATCTTGCATGCACCTGCAACTCACCACAGGTGAGTTCAATTCCAAAGTAAAGGAGAATCACCTGCTTGAAATCTAATTATTTCTAACAACTTCTAAAAGGTGCCAATAATATTGTCCAGGCAATTTTAGGATTTCTATGTGGAATAAGCTCACATTTAGTGATTTTTTTTCAGCTTTTTTTTGTTTTGTTCCACTGTAAATCAAAGAAATGCATTTGTGGATACAAAAAGATTTTTTTAATTTAAACAATTTTCTGGAAGAAATGGTGCATCATTTGAAAAAAGTACAAGGGTGCCAATATTTTGGCCATGACAGCACCTTTCAGTCCCCTTCGACCCTTTTTAGACATTTTAAGATTATTTAGACACTTTAAACCCCTTTAGACTCTTCAGACCTTTAGACCCCTTTCTATCCATTTAGACCCTTTATATCATTTAGACCTTTTACAGACCTTTAGACCTTCACACCTTTCAGACCTTTCAGAACTTTTAATACTAGTTTGGACACTTTCGACCCTTTGATCTTTAAACCCCTTTTGGATGTTTTAAGACCACATAGACAACTCAGACCCTTTCGACCTTAAGTTACACCCTTTAAACCCCTTGGACCTCATAAGACCCTTGAGGCACTTGAGACCCCTTTGATCTTTCGACCCTTTTCAGATGTTTTAAGACCTTTTAGAGAATTCAGTCCTCCACACCTTAGATCCCTTCCCTTCAATCCTTTCGACCTTGTAAGACCTTTTGATCTTTACACCTTTCGACCTTGACCCTTTACGCAATTTAAAATCTAGACCTTTTATTTGCAAGCAATGACCTTTCATTCAGTAAATCCTTCCTCCATTTATTTGCCACACAAAATACACCACACCAAACAAGTCCTGGTGAGGGTTTGCAATTTCTGATTGCTCTTTATAGTTACATCCACCACCGAAGTTGGACGGAGGTTATGTTTTCACCCCTATTTGTTTGTCTGTCTGTGTCTGTGAGCAGGATATCTCAAAAACTTATGGATGGATTCGGATGAAACTTGGTGGAGAGGTTGGGTGTGTGACGAGAATGAACAATTCCATTTTGATGAAGATCCAGATCTGGATACAAGAATTTTTTAAAAAGTTTTTCAGTGAATCCTCATCATTGAAAGATGGGCCCAAAACGATATATATAGCACACTATCTCAAAAAGTTATGGATGGATTCGGACGAAACTTGATGGACATGTTGACCTCCAAGGACGAAATGATTCGATTTTGGTGAAGATCCAGATTGGGATCTGGCTCATCAGTGGGATACAAAACAAACTCTTCAGCCTGGCAGATGTATGCACTGTACTGAGTGCTGTTGTAGTTGTAGTTGAGCTTGTCTTCTCTCCAGGAAATCCTATTGGTAATGCACTGAAATGCCAGAATGCCCATATTGATGCAGATTTCCCTTTTAGATTTAGTCGTATTTGACTCTGAAAGAGATAAAAACCCTTGCAGACAGCTTGGAGTTGAAAATAATATAATGAAGCTGGCCATCCTCACTTTTTTTTTTTTTTGGTCTTGCATATTGTCTATCCTGAATAAGTTTGGGAAAATTAAATAATGATTTGTTTGTTTGATTGTTTGGTTGTGACTTGAAATTCAATGAGTGATAATGAAATTCCTGTGGATTATTTTTCTGCAAATAAATATTCACCATCGCAAGCAGGTTGGTGGTCTCTGTCTTCGACTGCCTCCTTTCTGGTCTTGTACCCTCTGTCCTGTCTGTGCTTTACCCCCTCCCCCCAGGTTTCTGCAGTGTGCATGTGGTCTGTCAGTAACCTCCTCCTGGTGAAACTACCAAAATTCAGGATCACTGCTAAGCTCCACTCATTTGTTCCTCTTTTTTTCCCCCCACCTGTGGAACCAAATTCAACATTGTCTTCAAGTCTCATTCTTCCCTCCAGGTTGTTATGCTGATGCTGATACATTGTCCTTCCACATTAGAGCAGGAATTTGTGATCTGTCCAGGATGCCGGCGACAATCGCTTACTCCTTATCGAAAGACACCGTGGGATCTTTAACGTGTACAAACTGTTGTTGGTGGACAGGCCACCCAGGTAAGCGTCCATCCGAAGGCTGAAGCATTTGTTCATGCAACGACCAGCTTGCGTAGCACCAGTGACAGTTTATAATTGGGATAGTAATCAAACCTAGAATAGCCTCCAGGTTAACATTACCTCTGCACCATCCTGTTGGAACATTTAAAAATAGCAACAACGCCCCTGCTCTCACCTGGTAGAACCATGGAACCACTGGTTGGAGTCGATGACCCACGAATATGTAAGTTAGCCTTTGGTTTGAACAAACTTGTGAGAGCACCATGCAGAGATGATTCCCACCAAGTTACATCTAAATCGCTGAATATTCTTTGAGAAGAAGTCAAAAGTATCGATTCCGGAATCGTAATTAATTACCTTTGATCTTTAAATTGACCGACTTAAAATATGCATTTTTTGATGGGATTTGCAGGGCATCAGTAGGCCTTGGTCCTCAGAAGTTCTACAAAGTTTGATGAAAATATGACTATTCGTTTTTTTTTTGACCGTATCACATGAAATCCCGATTTGACCGTGAAAATCCCGATAAGAGGGGAAGGTACCTGACTCATCACATTTACTAATGACGTGTCTTACTTGGAAATCCCTTTATGCGTTGAATGCTCCACTTTGGGGTCCATTGCTATAACCGCAGAAATATATTTGCAAACCAAACTGCTGGAATGTCAATGTTATAATGAACGGTGAAAACCACATGTGACCTTTCACCTTTTCCTTTGCGATGGAGTTTGCGTTCCTCAAATTCCACTCTCCAGCAGCATTAAAGCATTTTCTCATTTGTGCAGTCATCTGTCAAATTCTCTTGACCTTGGAAGCTTGGCCAATCCGAGTAAACAAAAGCTCAGCAAATCTGATTACTTATCATGGGAAACTTTGTCACATGTCCTGGATAGATGTTGCAGCTCAACGGATGTATCCTTCTACATTTACAATTTACTTCGTGGATTCGATTTGAGAACAATGTTTTGTTTTTTTTAAACCAAAGTTATCTTTGCATTTGTTTTTCATCATAATTTTGGAGCTGTCAGGAGAGAGAGAGCTGAGAGGTATGTGAGCTATAGTCTTTAAGCTCACTAGCCTGGGTTTGAATCTCTACGCAGCGATAAACTACCACTCTGGTGTTTCGCATCAGTGTGTGTGCCATCCATCAGGAGGACGTTCAGCCGCATGGCCCATCTGCCATGCAGATGCAGCACCGGTCGTTGGCAGACGTTAGATCCCAAGGTGTCTTTTGCGAACAGTCGAGTTATTTTGCGAACACCTTCAACAAATTCAAATTTCCACCACCTTCAGTCGAACGTCATACCTGAACAGCCAGTTAGTGAAAGACTTGGGCCAAAAACGTTTTCCAGCCAAACCCACAAGGTGGGTAAAATTGAGACCATTGAAGTAGTAGTAGTCAAAGATTTGTCAAAACGAGGTCGTCGGTTGTCCTGTTTGACATTGCAGTTTGACCACACAGCTCATGATGTTGTGATCCTTCAAATCGCATACACTGTGATGATTTGTCCGTTGGCTCTTATTGCTCCTGGAATGCTGTATGTGTAAATGTACACTGATGTCTCCTAATGTCTGTGTCCTACAGGTTATACATGTGCAACAAGCTCCTTCATGAACCTTATATAATCATTTGTGATTAGAAAGTTTGTGATGTGAAGCTACTTGCATCATTTTTGTACCCCCATGCCCATGCTGCAGAATTGTTTTCCGTCCTGTCCATTGGGAAGACTCCGGCAGAAAAAGCTTCTGCTGAGAACACCGAGTTCTTCCTTCGCCTACGAAACGATCCAGATGCCGATGGCTGCACATTCACCAAGGACCCTGCTTCGATAACATTCTGCAGTTTCAACGTCACTGCAAAGACGTTCATGATTGTACATGGATGGTCGGTGAGGATTGTAGTTTTTCCCATCTTTGTCCACGTCATGCAGACACAATTATCTCTCCTCTACAACAAAGGAACCTTTATCATCACCAACTGTTAGTATGAACTGGCAGAGAGTACCCACCTTGTAGGTGGGTGAAGTTTATGCATTATTGCTGAAAAACATACATTATCAAATAATCCAGTTGCTCATGGACCTCTAATAAAAGGGAGACAATTCTAATTTGGCTCATACATGCTTAATAGGATTTCCCTTCCTATCTAACTATGGTCCTGGTGCTTGGAGTAGTTACCAGACAAAGTGATGCGACTGCTCCACCACAATGGAGAAATAACCCAAAGAATAACACTGATGAGAAATCCCCCAAAATTCAAAAATAAAATTTGTTAAAATTCAATTATTTTGAAAATTATTTCGCGTAAAACCTGAGTAGGGACCCCCTTGAGTATACCCTGAAAATTTGGTGTTAATCAGTTAACGGGTTTCGGAGTAGTTAACGGACATACAGACAGACTTTCGCTATTAAGAAGATGGTGCAAAAGCATGTGAACTCTGACCTTTTTCTTTGTGTAATGTTGTCTTTTCCTGAGGATCATACAAGACATACTGTACATGAGGTGATTAGTAAGGCTGTGGCTTTAAAAACATCGATGCAAAACTTTAAACATAGGAGGGACTCACCCCATGGAGAATATTTTTATTGCTGACTCTGACGTCATCGGTCACATGGTATGGCAGCCATATTGGATTAAAGGGAAAAAAATTTGGACTTCATTTTCTCCAAAACCGCTCAACGAAAAAAAATTTGAAACTTGGCATATGTCATCAACTCCCCCACTGGGGTATATAGAGTGACGGCGACGATGTCATCGGTGAAGTGGTATTCCAGCTACGATTGGTTGAATTGAAATTCTTATCTGGAAAGTCTGAAACTCCATGTATCGGATGCATGACCCGATGTGTTTTTATTTTAATTTGTGACATTCATAACCCATGTGAAGAAACTATGTGACGTAATAGGATGATACGGGTATGTGGGCCATAATAGTAGCGTGTTCAGTTAACGATGGTATTTTTGTTCAGAATGGACGCGCGAGGTGAGACGATGCTCTCTACAAGTGCCGATCTATTTATTTTTTTACTTTTTAACTGAACAATCACTTGTTTTATTCTTCTTTTTTTCGTGTTCGGTAATATATTTGCTGAACAACATCTCAAATTTAAATTTTCATTTCATCATTAAATGGGAAAACTTGCTCAATTGTAGTCTGTGAACAACACAGAAACACCCACCGCTTCCCGCCGTCTCACCTGATACACCGCTAACCGCACGTCAGCCAGCAGCCAGCCGACAGAGCTTTTGAAACCTTCGTTTGACAGGCCCACCCCCACCTAACCCTAACCCTAGCCCTAACCCTCACCCTAACAGCTAACCCTAACCCTAAAGAAGGTAATTGGGATGGAGAGAAATTAATTTAATAGTAAAAAGTAAGGGATAGGATAGAAAAGAAAAGGAAGAGGTGTGATGAGGAGGTGCAGAAGTGAAGGGACAGAAAGGTGGCATTTTTCAAAACTTCTGCCAAGTCTTTATTCTGTCATTACAAAACAAACTGATACGAGGGAGATTACATATTGTACAACGTTTTCAATATCCCCCTTTTTAGGAGTTATCATTGTTCCTTGTCGACTTATGATTGCAAAATTATAACTGCTAAAACACACTCAAGAGTGCTTCCAGATTTTGCTGCATTTTTCCCTCTCTTCATGATAGTTTATGTAGGACAAGATTGGTTTGCACCACTGTTGACGATTGAGTCATTGTGTCCGAACTGAAGAGCTATGATAACAAACTGCCATGATTGATTGGAATCCACAGGGAATGAGCCAAAATTGGCAAATGGCACATGTCCACGTGGCTGGAAACTGGCCTGGATATTTTCTAAATATTTTTCATAAGTTTTTAAAATATTTTTTGTAATGCCAGGTTGTAAATTCCATCCCATCTTCACTCTTAAATGTATGTCAACTTGGGTATTGTAGATGAGGAGTGCTGCTTCACCTTGCTTCCCGGGACCACACAGGTTACGTGGTGTCCAACAATACACAGAATTCCAGGAACCTCTGTATTTTAATCTGATTTTGCCTTTCTAATTATCGCTGAATGTCGAAACAAGTAAACTTGCAAACCATGCAAATTGGCATTAGTGCCAAGCTGCACGTCTATTGTGTTGAAAAGATTCACCCTGTACTTTGGCCTCTGGGTTAAAGTGCACGGTTAGCTTTTTAAAACTTTTTATATACAGTCGAGGCTCGTGGAAGACATAGAACACTGAACAGATCAGGACGGAACAGGAGGGGAGAGGAGAAGAGAGGGTTGGAGAGGAGAGGGGAGAGCTGGAGTGGGGAGTGGAGGAGAGGGCTGGAGAGTGGAGGAGAGGAAAGTGGAGGGGAGGAGAGTGAAGGAGTGGAGGAGAGGGCTGGAGGGGGAGAGTGGAGTAGAGGGCTGGAGAGTGGAGTAGAGGGCTGGAGAGTGGAGTAGAAGGGCTGGAGAGTGGAGTAGAGGGCTGGAGAGTAGGAGTAGAGGGCTGGAGAGTGGAGTAGAGGGCTGGAGAGTGGAGTAGAGGGCTGGAAGAGTGGAGGAGAGGGTGGAGAGTGGAGGAGAGGAAAGTGGAGGGGAGGAGAGTGGAGGGGAGGAAAGTGGAGGGGAGGGCTGGAGAGGAGAGTGGATGAGAGGGCTGGGAGGGCTGAGAGTGAGGGGGGAGAGTGGATGGGAGGGCTGGAGAGGAGAGTGGAGGAGAGGGCTGGAGAGTGGAGGAGAGAAAAGTGGAGGGGAGGAGAGGAAAGTGGAGGAGAGGAGACCATCAGTGGAGTTGAAGGACAAAATAAGCTTTGTCCTTATGTTTGGATTTTTAAACCTCTTTATGTTTCTTTTTGATTAAAAAGTCAATTCTCACCAGAGAAACGAGTAAGCTTGTACAGCCATGTGTTTTGGCTTTAGCGTCACAATGTGTGTTTATTGTACGACCGTTCATTTTTGACCTTCGGGTCTCACTTCTATATGTTGTGTATCGTATGGCCAAATCTTACTGTGTGCTTTGGTGTTTGGACTTGAGTACATGTTTAGCTTTTTATACTTTTGTGGGTTTAAAAAACAATTATTTTTGGATCAAAATCGCTTTTTCTCAATAGAGAAACGAGTGTTCAAGACGGATGCTTAAAATGCTAAGCTTGAACATTTCCTCTTCGGGTATTTTTATTTTATTTTATTTGTAAATTCCACAGAGATCTCCATTTCTGGAGATTTTAATTATTTTATTTTTTAATATAATATCTAAGGCTCATAATGGAACTGCTACTCACACATCTCACACACATGGACATACAGATGAGACAAACACGACCACTGAGCTTGGAGCCTGGTGTTGGCTTCGTGGTTCGGGTGGCTGGTTTGGGTCCTGGGATCCTAGGGTCCTAAGTTTGAGCCCTGTTGGCTGCTGAACTTACACCAGGTGAGGTTGACTCAGCCTGTCATCCTTCTGAGGTTGGCAAAATGAGTACCAGTGTACTGATAGAGGGGCACAGCATCAGCAGCACAGTCATGTTCTAAGAAGTGATAGCTACCTGGCAGCCAAGCTGTCATACACAAGAACAGAACAGAGAACTGAGCTTGGGAAGGGGGGGGGGGAGTGCTGTCACTTCCCAGGGCACTCTGGGTACCAGCAACAATCTTTTTCACAACAATGGCACTGCTTTTCTCACCGGAATTTCCTCCTCCCCATGGATGCCAACCGTTGGGGATTGTCCATGCTCTTAACCGTTTAAACACTGAACCTCAAGCAAGAGAGCAGCACACACCATTTTTTACCTTCTCCGCCGAAGGTGAAGGAGGTTATGTTTTCACCCCTTTCTGTCTGTTTGTTTCTCTATTTGTGCACAGGACATCTCAAAAAGTTGTGGACGGATCCGGATGAAATTTTGTTTGACAAGGACGAAAACAAGTTTGACAAGGATCCGGGTCCGGATCCGACTACTAGAATTTTTCATGATTCTTCACCATTGAGAGATAGGGCCAAAAACGATATATAACACAATATCTCAACAAGGTGTGGACGGATTGGGATGAAACCTGCTGGACATGTTGGGTGTATGACAAGGAAGAAGAAAATCCAAGACCTTTATGACCTCTTTACCCACTGGTGTTCTGGCTCTCCTACCCCCGACACAGTCCCCCCCCCCACCCTCCTATCTATCGATTTGATACTTTTCAGGTTATGATCGACTACCCATGGTGCTAAAATGTTTTGTAAGATGAAGTCATCAGTTACGTGGTTTGCCCACCATGTTGGATCAAAGGTGAACACCTTTTTTAAATCTTCTTCTTAAAAATCGTTCAACTGATTAATGTGAAACTTGGCACATATGATCGAGTACCCATGGGGAATATATGTGCTGTTAACGATGACGTCATAGGTCATGTAGTTTGAAATTTCCTCGTGTTGGCCAAGGGAGGCTTGGGTCCCTGCACCACTGCTCGCAGTTTAAATTTATTTTCAAACTCGTGCACAGGTACCAAGTTGTAGGTATCCGGCTTGATTTTCATTTCGGATGAGGATTCTCCAATTGATTGTTTCTCTCCCATGAATGGGTTAATCCACAACAGGAATTCTATTAACAAGCAAGGTCTGCTTTGTTCTATTGTTCTCCCAAGCTTTTTCGTTTGTTTCCTTCTTGGTTTGTGTTTGCTTCTATTTTTTTTCTCATTTTCTTTTCTTCTCTTTGGAAGTACATGTGCAGCATTGATGTGCTTTGCTGCCCTTATTGTAAGGGTGCTTTACAAGTGTAAGTTGTTAGCTGCTGGTGTTTTATCAACCACTTTAAGTCTAAAGATGGCCGACCAATGAAGCAATCTGCTGGGCGATTATTCGACGATGATGAATACATTTGAATGATCACCAAAAATGGGCTGACAGCCTGGCCTAGAGACCTAGCTAGGTAAACACACTTGTCTCTAAGCTGTCTAGCCTGGGTTTGAATCCCGACCCAGATATAAACTGTCATCCTGGTGTTTCACAGGCAGGGTGATTAATCAATGTGTGTGCCGTCCCTCGGATGGACGTTAAACGGCCGTGCCGTCTGCTGGCATTAGTTGGTGGATGTTAAAGATCCCATGGTGTCCTTCGCAAAGAGTAGGCGAGCTATCGCCAGCACCAGGAACAAATGACAAATTCCTGCCCTAGCCAGTAGAGGGCATTGCTTCAGCGGTAGAGCCGCGCCCTCAGCCAATGATGCTACCCCGCAGCCTCGTGCTTCTTACAAATGAAGATCACCAAATTCGAAGTGAGCATCAAGCACATTTTCATCTTTTGTGTTTAAAATGCCACTGTTTGTATTTTTTTATTCCCCCGCTGACGAAGTCGCCGGAAGCAAGTTGGTTTTGGGTTGGCTGTACGTACGTACGTACGTACGTCCATGCTAATTTTCTGTTTTCTCTGCAACCGCTTATCTGATTGACAGGTGCAACTACTCATGTAGATTTGTTTTAATGATAATTATGACGTCATAGGTCATGTGGTGTGGCAGCCAATGTTGGAAAAAAGGAAAAACTTTGGACCTCTGTATCTCCGAAACCGCTTCATGGAAAATATTGAAACTTGGTTCGTATGAAGTACCTCCCCTATGGGAAATAAGTGATTTTTTTCGATGATGTCATAGTGGCTTCGTTATTGCATCCGTAGAACACTTTATCGATCAGTCTGGAATTTTTGGGGGGGGACATCTCGGGCTAAATTGGATGGGGGGAAAAAACTGATGCTGTCATCAGTCACGTGGTTCAGCAGCCATATTTTTCTTTTCTACACATGCAATTATAACATTCTTCAGCCATAAAAACCAAAAATCTTCTCCGAAACGGCTAAACGGATCGAGGCGAAACTTTTCAGGTATGATCGCCTATCCAATGAGTCACAAATGGTTCTCCACCTATGACGTCATAGTTCACATGATTTGGCAGCCATGTGATGTAATAATGTGGCCAGAAGGATATCTGGTGACACGGTGACGTCGAAGAGTGCCCTTCTAGTTTTGAATGCATCAAATATACCTCTTTTCTGATGGTGGACAAGCGAACAACTACAAATACCATCTGACTGATCCTGACTCGTGGAGACGTCAAATGTGCAGAAATCTCATGTGGCTTTTTATATTTGGAATATATATATTTTTTTATTTTTGATGAACTGCTCAGTTCCCATAACCTTGCCCGTCCGCAATGAGTAAGAACCATGAATGTGGCATTAACAGCCTTGAGTAAATTTTTGGGAGATTATCTCGGAGAGAAGAATCTGTTCTCACCACCGATTTCAGGGTAATATCTGGGTGATGCAAATGATTCCCAGTCAAGCATCGTACGTGACGTACAAATTTGATTGTGAGACGACCCTTCGGCAAAGTCCCATTGACGTTGAGACGAATCGCCTGGGATTCGCGCAAATAAACGGCCTCGTCGTGCGGCTGGCTCGAGACCAGTATAGGTGGGTTAGGTGCGTGAGCCTTTTGAGATCTCTTCCTCTCACCTACACCTCGTTTTGTATTCTCCAATTATATTAGTCACCTGCCAGTTTCATCGGATGGGACTATAGGTTTGCTCCCTGTCCGTCCGGCCGTCCCACCTGTGGTTTTGTTTTTCCGACTTTTTTTTCCCCCATACCCTCGAACATATTCAACTGAAACTTGGTACCTGGCTTCATCATGATAAGTTACAGAACAAGTTCGAGTTCAAGGGGTTGTCAATTTTTCACAGTTATGCCCTTTTTGGAATGAAAAACGTCACATCGGAAGGGGACAAGTATTACAAAGCAATTCTCGCTCTTGTTTTGAATGTTTCCCCCCCCCCCCCCATCAATGTATATCATTCGAATGGTAAGCCTGGTGTTGGTCTAACGGTGAAGGTGCTGGCTTAAGATCTTAGGTTCTTGAGTTTGAGCTCCTGTCGTATCGTTAAATACCACCAGGGGGGTTGACTCAGCTTGTCATCCTTCCGAGGTCGGCAAAATGAGTACCAGCTTACTGCGAACAAGAGGCACTACATCAGCGGCACAGCCGTGCCCCAGCAATGATGCAACCAGTAGCCACAGGCTGCATACGAAATCCTTACTATTATATAATTCATGAACTGGTGTTTGTTTGTGTGTTTGTGTGTCACGCTACTCCCACAGTTCTGGTCGGATTACATCCAGACTTGCTACATAGGGATAACATGAACCCAATTAATGTATAGGGTTGGTTTTTATCTTTGCCTGTGGTCCCGGGAGGGGGGGGGGGTGTAGGGGGACGCAAATTCTCCATGTAAATGCGTTACGTGTCGCTTCACTTCAGGTGGGAGAGGGTCATCCAAGTCCCCACCCTTTACAGGACAGTATTCCTGTTCCCACATTTTCCAGTGCAGAGAGGTGTTTTGAATTAGAGGTTTTGAGAAGGATAATCACACAACCACCCTGCCTGCTGGCGTGGGGACCAGGTGCTTCTAGTATTTAAGATACAGAAATCAGATGGTGTATTTTGCACTGAGTTGTGTATCTGCAAGAAAATGAGTGGGAGGAGGGGGGTAAAAGAGAGGTGAATGAGGTGAGGGAAGAGTAAGGGAGATGGGGAGGTAGCGGAGGGGAGAGGAAGTGGTGGAGGGAGAGGTATAGTAGAGGGAGGGGGAGGAGGTAGAGAAGAGGACAATGTGGATGGTGGAGGGTAAGTAGGGGAGGGAAAAGGAGGAGGGGAGAGGAGAGGACAGGGTGGATGGAGAGGTTTAGAGCCAAAACATTTCTGCATAATTCACACAGGTGTGAGCACGTAGACAACTGCCTTTCTGCATGATTCCATCTCCTTATCTACCTTGCTTGCTTCAACCTGTCTGATTTATCTTACCTTCATACAGTACAATAGGCTACTTTGTTTTTTTTTATTTTCTTTGTTCTTTTGTGGGTTTTTTTTTTTTTTGTATTTCAAGTGTAATATCAAATGATTATATCGATGTCCTTGCCCGCACGCCTGCCAGATGTCTGGCCTCCTGGAGATGTGGGTTTCACGGCTCGTAGATGCATTGCACAGGAAGGAGAAACATTCCAACGTAATTGTGGTGGACTGGTTACACCGAGCTCAGCAGCACTACCCCATCGCCGTGGCCAACACCGCACGTGTGGGAAAAGACATCGCATCCCTCATCGAGTCGCTGCATGTACGTGCACAATCTCTCGTACACAAATAAACGTCCATTTCACACGCATACAGGTCCTCCAATGTGTATGTGCAGCCCACTACAAGCTTACCTACTCTTGTTCACCCATTGCACTTCCTGCTCTCCCTTTTGTGGTTGTTGTGGATCAGATTGTGCCATTTCCATTACCACAGGTGTATGAAACCACGAGCATCCGGAACCTTGTGTGTAAAGCCAAAACGTGGCACTTTTTCTTCAAGCAAACATCGAGAAGAACTCGCACGGTGTTTCAGATGTGTGGAGTCGAGTTAAACGGCTCAAGCTTCTGGGTTAAAACAACAAAGTTCAATCTCATCTTTGTTCGTTCCTCTTTTTTTTTCAGAAAAACTTTGATTACCCACTGAAGCACTTGCACCTCTTGGGGTACAGCCTTGGAGCCCACGTTTCTGGCTATGCTGGGAGCTATTTGAACAGTATTGGCAAAATCGGAAGGATTACAGGTAATGGCGGCTTATTAGATCATTGTCATCATGAGCTATCAATAAAAATGCATACAATTTGGGGAAAAGGAAAGGCTTGGGGGGGGGGGGGAGGAAGGGGTTGTGTTGCATCCTTTTATGTCTGCTATGTGTACTGTGAAGATGACTGGGGGTATTGTAGGTGTGTTGTATGTACAGGTGAATATCGGTGCTCGTGCTTGGAGGTTTTTGATAATAAACAACAGCAACCACATGGGACAGCCAACTTCAAATTATTCTTTCTTTTTGCCCCATTCAAGGGGATTCCAGAAACAGATTTGTGTCAGACTCAGCTTGGGGTGCTGGTGATTGCTATGACCCAGAAAAAGATCTCTCTTCTTCATCTTGACTTGGAGGGGGGGGGGGGGAAGTGGTTGTTTTTCTGCATTATTGTTGGGTTTATTTATCTACTTAGCATGAAAATAAAGCTCTCAATAAGGACCTGAAGGGTATAAACATCAAGCCATGGAGTCTGTGTATGCCTGGTGTTGGCTTAATGGTTAGGGCGGCAAGCCTTGGATCCTCGGGTCCTGATTTCAATCTCGCCTCGGCTGTTGAATTAATACCAGGTGGGGTTAACTCGACCTGTCATCCTTCCGGGGTGGGCAAAATGAGTGCCAGCATGCTGGTATCCTGTGTCGGAGTGGTGACCCGTCT
>CM068963.1:55895169-55906220 GCA_035128595.1 Eptatretus atami
CCAATAGCCAAGGAGACTGCTTAGGCAGCACCAACACTCTGCCTAGAGTAGGGTCCCAATGGATGGATGGATGGATGGATGGAGTCTGTCATCGTTGTACGTGCTACGTGGTTATGCATTATTAGCGAAGTTATAAATGTAGAACAAGGCGGACTGTTAGCCCGTCCCCCGCGCAGCGGAAGACGGGGTTTTGCAATCACTTGTGTCTGTGTGTTTGTCTGTCTGTCCGGCCCGTAACTTTTTTTTTAACCATTTGAGCTTTTGTCATCAAATTTTCAACGAAGCTTTATTATGAGAAATATGGAGAAGGCAAATTAATAATTTAAGAGAGAGATGACGTTCAGACCGATGGCCCATCCTGCCATGCAGATGCAGCACCGGTCGTTGGCAAGACGTTAGATCCCAAGGTGTCTTTTGCGAACAGTCGAGTTATTTTGCGAACACCTTCACAAATTCAAATTTCCACACCTTCAGTCGAACGTCATACCTGAACCAGCCAGTTAGTGAAAGACTTGGGCAAAAACGTTTTCCAGCCAAACCCACAAGGTGGGTAAAATTGAGACCATTGAAGTAGTAGTAGTCAAAGATTTGTCAAAACGAGGTAGTCGGTTGTCCTGTTTGCATTGCAGTTTGACCCACACAGCTCATGAGTGTGATCCTTCAAATCGCATACACTGTGATGATTTGTCCGTTGGCTCTTATTGCTCCTGGAATGCTGTATGTGTAAATGTAGCACTGATGTCTCCCTAATGTCTGTGTCCTACAGGTTATACATGTGCAAACAAGCTCCTTCAATGAACCTTGTAAATCATTTGTGATGAGAAAGTTTGTGATGTGAAGCTACTTGCATCATTTTTGTACCCCCATGCCCATGCTGCAGAATTGTTTTCCGTCCTGTCGCATTGGGACAGACTCGGCAGAGAAAGCTTCTGCTGAGAACACCGAGTTCTTCCTTCGCCTACGAAACGATCCAGATGCCGATGGCTGGCACATTCACAAGGACCCTGCTTCGATAACATTCTGCAGTTTCAACGTCACTGCAAAGACGTTCATGATTGTACATGGATGGTCGGTGAGGATTGTAGTTTTTTCTCATCTTTGTCCACGTCATGCAGAACACAATTATCTCTCCTCTACAACAAAGGAACCTTTATCATCACCAACTGTTAGTATGAAACTGGCAGAGAGTACCCACCTTGTAGGTGGGTGAAGTTTATGCATTATTGCTGAAAAACATACATTATCAAATAATCCAGTTGCTCATGGACCTCTAATAAAAGGGAGACAATTCTATATTTGGCTCATACATGCTTAATAGGATTTCCCTTTCCTATCTAACTATGGTCCTGGTGCTTGGAGTAGTTACGCAGACAAAGTGATGGGACTGCTCCACCACAATGGAGAAATAACCCAAAGAATAACACTGATGAGAATCCCCCAAAATTCAAAAATAAATTGTTAAAATTCAATTATTTTGAAAATTATTTCGCGTAAAACCTGAGTAGGGACCCCCTTGAGTATACCCTGAAAATTTGGTGTTAATCAGTTAACGGGTTTCGGAGTAGTTAACGGACATACAGACCAGACTTTCGCTATTAAGAAGATGGTGCAAAAAGCATGTGAACTTCTGACCTTTTTCTTTGTGTAATGTTGTCTTTTCCTGAGGATCATACAAACATAACTGTACATGAGGTGAATTAGTAAGGCTGTGGCTTTAAAAACATCGATGCAAAACTTTAAACATAGGAGGGTACCACCCCATGGAGAATATTTTTATTGCTGACTCTGACGTCATCGGTCACAATGGTATGGCAGCCATATTGGGATTAAAGGAAAAAAAATTTGGACTTTCATTTTCTCCAAAACCGCTCAACGAAAAAAATTTGAAACTTGGCATATGTCATCAACTCCCCCACTGGGGTATATAGAGTGACGGCGACGATGTCATCGGTGAAGTGGTATTCCCTAGCTACGATTGGTTGAATTGAAATTCTTATCTGGAAAGTCCTGAAACTCATGTATCGGATGCATGACCGCGATGTGTTTTTATTTTAATTTGTGACATTCATAACCCATGTGAAGAAACTATGTGATTAAATAGGATATACGGGTTATGGGCCATAATAGTAGTGTGTTCAGTTAACGATGGTATTTTTGTTCAGAATGGACGCGCGAGGTGAGACGATGCTCTCTACAAGTGCCGATCTATTTATTTTTTTACTTTTTAAACTGAAAATCACTTGTTTTTTCTTCTTTTTTTCGTGTTCGGTAATATATTTGCTGAACACATCTCAAATTTAAAATTTTATTTCATCATTAAATGGGAAAACTTGCTCAATTGTAGTCTGTGAACACACAGAAACACCCACCGCTTCCCGCCGTCCTGCACCTGTAACACCGTACACGCACGTCAGCAGCAGCAAGCCAGCCGACAGAGCTTTTTGAAAACCTTCGTTTGACAGGCCCACCCCCACCTAACCCTAACCCTAGCCCTAACCTACCTAACACCTACCCTAACCCTAAGAAGGTTAATTGGGATGGAGAGAAATTAATTTAATAGTAAAAAGTAAGGGATAGGATAGAAAAGAAAAGGAAGAGGTGTGATGAGGAGGTGCCAGAAGTGAAGGGACAGAAAGGTGGCATTTTTCAAACTTCTGCCAAGTCTTTATTCTGTCATTACAAAACAAACTGATACGAGGGAGATTACATATTGTACAACGTTTTCAATATCCCCTTTTTAGGAGTTATCATTGTTCCTTGTCGACTTATGATTGCAAAATTATAACTGCTAAAACACACTCAAGAGTGCTTCCAGATTTTGCTGCATTTTTCCCTCTCTTCATGATAGTTTATGTAGACAAGATTGGGTTTGCACCACTGTTGACGATTGAGTCATTGTGTCCGAACTGAAGAGCTTTGATAACAAACTCGCCATGATTGATTGGAATCCACAGGAATGAGCCAAAATTGGCAAATGGCACATGTCCACGTGGCTGGAAACTGGCCTGGATATTTTCTAAAATATTTTTCATAAGTTTTTAAAATATTTTTTGTAAATGCCAGGTTGTAAATTCCATCCCATCTTCACTCTTAATATGTATGTCAACTTGGTATTTGTAGATGAGGAGTGCTGCTTCACCCTTGCTTCCCGGGACCACACAGGTTACGTGGTGTCCAACAATACACAGAATTCCAGGAACCTCTGTATTTTAATCTGATTTGCCTTCTAATTATCGCTGAATGTCGAAACAAGTAAACTTGCAAACCATGCAGAAATTGGCATTAGTGCGAGCTGCACGTCTATTGTGTTGAAAAGATCACCCTGTACTTTGGCCTCTGGTTAAAGTGCACGGTTAGCTTTTTTAAAAACTTTTTATATACAGTCGAGGCTCGTGCGAAGACATAGAACACTGAACAGATCAGGACGGAACAGGAGGGGAGAGAGAAGAGAGGTTGGAGAGGAGAGGGGAGAGCTGGAGTGGGGAGTGGAGGAGAGGGTGGAGAGTGGAGGAGAGGAAAGTGGAGGGGAGGAGAGTGAAGGAGTGGAGGGAGGAGGGCTGGAGGGGAGAGAGTGGATAGAGGGCTGGGGTGGAGTAGAGGGCTGGAGAGTGGAGTAGATGGAGAGGGCTGGAGAGTGGAGTAGAGGGCTGGAGAGTGGAGTAGAGGGCTGGAGAGTGGAGTAGAGGGCTGGAGAGTGGAGTAGAGGTGCTGGGAGAGTGGAGGAGAGGGATGGAGAGTGGAGGAGAGGAAAGCTGGAGGGGAGGAGAAGTGGAGGGGAGGAAAGTGGAGGGGAGGGCTGGGAGCGAGAGTGGATGAGAGGGCTGGAGAGGGCTGGAGAGTGAGGGGGAGAGTGGATGGGAGGGCTGGAGAGGAGAGTGGAGGAGAGGGCTGGAGAGTGGAGGAGAGAAAAGTGGAGGGGAGGAGAGGAAGTGGAGGAGAGGAGACCATCAGTGGATGTTGAAGACAAAATAAGCTTTGTCTTATGTTTGGATTTTTAAACCTCTTTATGTTTCTTTTGATTAAAAAGTCATTCTACCAGAGAAACGAGTAAGCTTGTACAGCCATGTGTTTTGGCTTTAGCGTCACAATGTGTGTTTTATTGTACGCCGTTCATTTTTGACCTTCGGGTCTCACTTCTATATGTTGTGTAATCGTTTGGCCAAATCTTACTGTGTGCTTTGGTGTTTGGACTTGAGTACATGTTTAGCTTTTAATACTTTTGTGGGTTTAAAAAACAATTATTTTTGGATCAAAAACGCTTTTTCTCAATAGAGAAACGAGTGTTCAAGACGGATGCTTAAAATGCTAAGCTTGAACATTTCCTCTTCGGGTATTTTTATTTTATTTTATTTGTAAATTCCACAGAGATCTCCATTTCTGGAGATTTTAATTATTTTATTTTTTAATATAATATCTAAGGCTCATAATGGAACTGCTACTCACACATCTCACACACATGGACATACAGATGAGACAAACACGCCACTGAGCTTGGAGCCTGGTGTTGGCTTCGTGGTTGGGTGGCTGGTTTGGGTCCTGGGATCCTAGGGTCCTAAGTTTGAGCCCTGTTGGCTGCTGAACTTACACCAGGTGAGGTTGACTCAGCCTGTCATCCTTCTGAGGTTGGCAAAATGAGTACAGTGTACTGATAGAGGGGCACAGCATCAGCAGCACAGTCATGTTCTAAGAAGTGATAGCTACCTGGCAGCCAAGCTGCCATACACAAGAACAGACACAGAGAACTGAGCTTGGGAAGGGGGGGGGGGGGAGTGCTGTCACTTCCCAGGGCACTCTGGGTACCAGCAACAATCTTTTTCACAACAATGGCACTGCTTTTCTCACCGGGAATTTCTCCTCCCCATGGATGCCAACCGTTGGGGATTGTCCATGCTCTTAACCGTTTAAACACTGAACCTCAAGCAAGAAGCAGCACACACCATTTTTTAACCTTCTCCGCCGAAGGTGAAGGAGGTTTATGTTTTCACCCCTTTCTGTCTGTTTGTTTCTCTATTTGTGCACAGGACATCTCAAAAAGTTTGGACGGATCCGATGAAATTTGTTTGACAAGGACGAAAACTGATAGTTTTGACGGATCCGGGTCCGGATCCGACTACTAGAATTTTTCATGATTCTTCACCATTGAGAGATAGGGCCAAAACGATATATAACACAATATCTCAACAAGGTGTGGACGGATTGGGATGAAACCTGGTGGATAATGTTGGGTGTATGACAAGGAAGAAGAAAATCCAAGACCTTTATGACCTCTTTACCCACTGGTGTTCTGGCTCTCCTACCCCGACACAGTCCCCCCCCCCCCACCCTCCTATCTATCGATTTGATACTTTTCAGGTTATGATCGACTACCCATGGTGCTAAAATGTTTTGTAAGATGAATCATCAGTTACGTGGTTTGCCCACCATGTTGGATCAAAGGTGAACACCTTTTTTAAACTCCTTAAAATCGTTCAACTGATTAATGTGAAACTTGGCACATATGATCAGTACCATGGGGAATATATGTGCTGTTAACGATGAGTCATAGGTCATGTAGTTTGAAATTTCCTCGTGTTGGCCAAGGGAGGCTTGGGCCCCTGCACCACTGCTCGCAGTTTAAATTTATTTTCAAACTCGTGCACAGGTACCAAAGTTGTAGGTATCGCGGCTTGATTTTCATTTCGGATGAGGATTCTCCAATTGATTGTTTCTCTCCCATGAATGGGTTAATCCACAACAGGAATTCTATTAACAAGCAAGGTCTGCTTTTTCTATTGTTCTCCCAAGCTTTTTCGTTTGTTTCCTTCTTGGTTTGTGTTGCTTCTATTTTTTTTTCTCATTTTCTTTTCTTCTCTTTGAAAGTACATGTGCAGCATTGATGTGCTTTGCTGCCTTATTGTAAGGGTGCTTTACAAGTGTAAGTTGTTAGCTGCTGGTGTTTTATCAACCACTTAAGTCTAAAGATGGCCGACCAATGAAGCAATCTGCTGGGCGATTATTCGACGCATGATGAATACATTTGAATGATCACCAAAAATGGGCTGACAGCCCTGGCCTAGAGACCTAGCTAGGTAAACACACCGTCTCTAAGCGTCTAGCCTGGGTTTGAATCCCGACCACCAGCTATAAACTGTCATCCTGGTGTTTTCACAGGCAGGGTGATTAATCAATGTGTGTGCCGTCCCTCGGATGGACGTTAAACGGCCGTGCCGTCTGCTGCATTAGTTGGTGGATGTTAAAGATCCACATGGTGTCCTTCGCAAAGAGTAGGCGAGCTATCGCCAGCACCAGGAACAAATTGACAAATTCCTGCCCTAGCCAGTAGAGGGCATTGCTTTCAGCGTAGAGCCGCGCCCTCAGCCAATGATGCTACCCCGCAGCCTCGTGCTTCTTACAAATGAAGATCACCAAATCCAAGTGAGCTCAAGCACATTTTCATCTTTTGTGTTTAAAATGCCACTGTTTGTATTTTTTTATTCCCCCGCTGACGAAGTCGCCGGAAGCAAGTTGGTTTTGGGTTGGCTGTACGTACGTACGTACGTACGTCCATGCTAATTTTCTGTTTCTTGCAACCGCTATCTGATTGACAGGTGCAACTACTCATGTAGATTGTTTTAATGATATATTATGACGTCATAGGTCATGTGGTGTGGCAGCCAATGTTGAAAAAAGGAAAAACTTTGGACCTCTGTATCTCCGAAACCGCTTCATGGAAATATTGAACTTGGTTCGTATGAAGTACTCCAATGGGAAATAAGTGATTTTTTTCGATGATGTCATAGTGGCTTCGTTATTGTATCCGTAGAACACTTTATGATCAGTTGGAAATTTTGGGGGGGGGGGGGACATCTCGGGCTAAATTGGATGGGGGGAAAAAACTGATGCTGTCATCAGTCACGTGGTTCAGCAGCAGCATATTTTTTCTTTTCTACACATGCAATTATAACATTCTTCAGCCATAAAAACCAAAATCTTCTCCGAAACGGCTAAACGGATCGAGGCGAAACTTTTCAGGTATGATCGCCTATCCAATGAGTCACAATGGTTCTCCACCTATGACGTCATAGTTCACATGATTTGGCAGCCATGTGATGTAATAATGTGGCCAGAAGGATATCTGGTGACACGGTGACGTCGAAGAGTGCCCTTCTATTTTTGAATGCATCAAATATACCTCTTTTCTGATGGTGGACAAGCGAACAACTACAAATACCATCTGACTGATCCTGACTCGTGGAGACGTCAAATGTGCAGAATCTCATGTGGCTTTTTATATTTGGAATATATATATTTTTTTTATTTTTGATGAACTGCTCAGTTCCCATAACTTGCCCGTCCGCAATGGAGTAAGAACCATTGAATGTGGCATTAACAGCCTTGAGTAAATTTTTGGAGATTATCTCGGAGAGAAGAATCTGTTCTCCACCACCGATTTCAGGGTAATATCTGGGTGATGCAAATGATTCCCAAGTCAAGCATCGTACGTGACGTACAAATTTGATTGTGAGACGACCTTCGGCAAAGTCCATTGACGTTGAGACGAATCGCCTGGGATTCCGGCGCAAATAAACGGCCTCGTCGTCGGCTGGCTCGAGACCAGTATAGGTGGGTTAGGTGCGTGAGCCTTTGAGATCTCTTCCTCTCACCTACACCTCGTTTTGTATTCTCCAATTATATTAGTCACCTGCCAGTTTCATCGGATGGGACTATGGTTTGCTCCCTGTCCGTCCGGCCGTCCCACCTGTGGTTTTGTTTTTCCGACTTTTTTTTTCCCCCATACCCTCGAACATATTCAACTGAAACTTGGTACCTGGCTTCATCATGATAAGTTACAGAACAAGTTCGAGTTTCAGGGCGTTTGGTAATTTTTCACAGTTATGCCCTTTTTGGAATGAAAAACGTCACATTCGGAAGGGGACAAGTATTACAAAGCAATTCTCGCTCTTGTTTTGAATGTTTCCCCCCCCCCCCCCCATCAATGTATATCATTATCGAATGGTAAGCCTGGTGTTGGTCTAACGGTGAAGGTGGCTGGCTTAAGATCTTAGGTTCTTGAGTTTGAGCTCCTGTCGTATCGTTAAATACCACCAGGGGTTGACTCAGCTTGTCATCCTTCCGAGGTCGGCAAAATGAGTACCAGCTTAACTGCGAACAAGAGGCACTACATCAGCGGCACAGCCGTGCCCCAGCAATGATGCAACCAGTAGCCACGGCTGCATACGAAATCTTACTATTATATAATTCATGAACTGGTGTTTGTTTGTGTGTTTGTGTGTCAGCTACTCCCACAGTTCTGGTCGGATTACTCGCGACTTGCTACTAGGATAAGCATGACCAATTAATGTATGGGTGTTTTTATCTTTGTAGTGGTCCGTGTAGGGACGCAATTCTCCATGTAAATGCTTACCGTGTCGCTTCACTTAGGTGGGAGAGGGTCATCCAAGCCCACCCTTACAGGACAGTATTCCTGTTCGCCACATTTTCCAGTGCAGAGAGTGTTTTTGATTAGAGGTTTTGAGAAGGATAATACACAACCACCCTGCTCTGCCGTGGGGACAGGTGCTTCTAGTATTTAAGATACAGAAATCAGATGGTGTATTTTGGCACTGAGTTGTGTATCTGCAAGAAAATGAGTGGGAGGAGGGGTAAAAGAGAGGTGAATGAGGTGAGGGAAGAGTAGGGAGATGGGGAGGTAGCGGAGGGGAGAGGAAGTGGTGGAGGGAGAGGTATAGTAGAGGAGGGGGAGGAGGTAGGAAGAGGACAATGTGGATGTGGAGGGTAAGTAGGGGAGGGAAAAGGAGGAGGGGAGAGGAGAGGCAGGGTGGATGGAGAGGTTTAGAGCCAAAACATTTCTGCATAATTCACACAGGTGTGACGCACGTAGACAACTGCCTTTCTGCATGATTCCATCTCCTTATCTACCTTGCTTGCTTCAACCTGTCTGATTTCTTACTCTCATACAGTACAATAGGCTACTTTGTTTTTTTTTATTTTCTTGTTTCTTTTGTGGGTTTTTTTTTTTTTGTATTTCAAGTGTAATATCAAATGATTATATCGATGTCCTTGCCCGCACGCTGCCAGATGTCTGGCCTCCTGGAGATGTGGGTTTCACGGCTCGTAGATGCATTGCACAGGAAGGAGAAACATTCCAACGTAATTGTGGTGGACTGGTTACAACGAGCTCAGCAGCACTACCCCATCGCCGTGGCCAACACCGCACGTGTGGGAAAAGACATCGCATCCCTCATCGAGTCGCTGCATGTACGTGCACAATCTCTCTACACAAATAAACGTCCATTTCACACGCATACAGTCCTCCAATGTGTATGTGCAGCCCACTACAAGCTTACCTACTCTTGTTCACCCATTGCACTTCCTGCTCTCCCTTTGTGGTTGTTGTGGATCAGATTTGGCCATTTCCATTACCACAGGTGTATGAAACCACGAGCATCCGGAACCTTGTGTGTAAAGCCAAAACGTGGACACTTTTTCTTCAAGCAACACATCGAGAAAACTCGCACGGTGTTTCAGATGTGTGGAGTCGAGTTAAACGGCTCAAACTTCTGGGTTAAAACAACAAAGTTCAATCTCATCTTTGTCGTTCCCTTTTTTTTCAGAAAAACTTTGAATACCCACTGAAGCACTTGCACCTCTTGGGGTACAGCTTGGAGCCCACGTTTCTGGCTATGCTGGGAGCTATTTGAACAGTATTGGCAAAATCGGAAGGATTACAGGTAATGGCGGCTTATTAGATCATTGTCATCATGAGCTATCAATAAAAATGCATACAATTTGGGGAAAGGAAAGGCTTGGGGGGGGGGGGGGAGGAAGGGGGTTGTGTTGCATCCTTTTATGTCTGCTATGTGTACTGTGAAGATGACTGGGGTATTGTAGGTGTGTTGTATGTACAGGTGAATATCGGTGCTCGTGCTTGGAGGTTTTTGATTAATAAACACAGCAACCACATGGGACAGCCAACTTCCAAATTATCTTCTTTTTTGCCCCATTCAAGGGATTCCAGAAACAGATTTTGTCTCAGACTCAGCTTGGGGTGCTGGGTGATTGTATGACCCCAGAAAAAAATCTCTCTTCTTCATCTTGACTTGGAGGGGGGGGGGGGGGGAAGTGGTTTGTTTTTCTGCATTATTGTTGGGTTTATTTATTTACTTAGCATGAAAATAAAGCTCTCAATAAGGACCTGAAGGGTATAAACATCAAGCCATGGAGTCTGTGTATGCCTGGTGTTGGCTTAATGGTTAGGGCGGCAAGCTTTGGATCCTCGGGTCCTGAGTTCAAATCCACTCGGCTTGTTGAATTAATACAGGTGGGGTTAACTCGACCTGTCATCCTTCCGGGGTGGCAAAATGAGTGCCAGCATGCTGGTATCCTGTGTCGGAGTGGTGACCCGTCTAGGATTGTGCCCAATAGCCAAGGAGACTGCTTAGGCAGCACCAACACTCTGCCTAGAGTAGGGTCCAATGGATGGATGGATGGATGGATGAGGTCTGTCATCGTTGTACGTGCTACGTGGTTATGCATTATTAGCGAAGTTATAAATGTAGAAACAAGGCGGACTGTTAGCCCGTCCCCCGCGCAGCGGAAGACGGGGTTTTGCAATCACTTGTGTCTGTGTGTTTGTCTGTCTGTCCGGCCCGTAACTTTTTTTTTAACCATTTGAGCTTTTGTCATCAAATTTTCAACGAAGCTTTATTATGAGAAATATGGAGAAGGCAAATTAATAATTTTGTTGAAATAATTTTCATTATTAATTATTATCATTATTATTTTTCGACCCATTTTTTGGCCTTTAAAGTTTTTTTTTTTGCTCAATTATTTTTTTAACTTTTTTTTTTTTCTCTCTTCTCAACAACCACTCGTCCGATTGACGCAAAATTTTCAGGGAAGAGCGACCTCCGTGGGGAATATTTTAATGATAATTGTGACAGCACCGGTCACGTGGTATGGCAGCCATCTTGGATTAAACGTTAAAAAAAAATTAAAACATTATATCTGAAACCGCTGATCGGAAAAAAAAAAATTTTGAAACTTGGCAC
>CM068963.1:55932598-55961826 GCA_035128595.1 Eptatretus atami
CAAACAAACAAACAAAAAAACAAACAAACAAACAAAAAACACAAATATTCTGTTAAAAATAATTTTCAATCAGGCACACAAAGAGGTACTTTTACACAAAAAGTGATGAGCAATGCTAGGGCAGAGATCAGTATCCCTAGTTTACTGCATTCTCTCATTGTGAGTTTTTATTTTATTTTTCCAAGGCAAATAGGACGATTATAAAACTGTAGGAATGCCACACATGGACTGCAGTGGCTACTTCACAAAGTCAGGAAAACGAGAGTCCATGGGCCGTGGGCTGTAATCAGCGAAACTCCAGTGCACGGAAATGATCGGGTTTAAAGGGAAAGCCACCATGCTCACTTACCCCCTGTGCAATATGTTGGGGTTGGGGGTAGGGGATGTGGTGTGGAGGGGTAGGGGGGAGCTCTGCAAACTTATAAAAAATGTTTCACAACATTTTCCTGTTGAGTTTACTGATGAAGGCTTTTTTGTTCCTGAAGTTAAAATCAAACCAGAACCAGCAAGTGGCATCGCAGTGAAATCCATCAAGTTGTTAACCAAGACAGGTAGTTAAAAAAAAAAAAAAAAAAAAAAAAACCAGCAATTCCATCAAAACTAGCACACCCTTGAGGTGACGAGCCACCAAACATGTCATCTGTACCCTGGTCCCCGACAAACGAGGACAAGGGGTCCATACCAGGAACAGCACGTAGTGCTACCGCAAGTGGTTGAGGTGCATAGGCACAGGGCGAGGAAGGCAGCCTTGCAATGAAAGGCTACTGCCGTTGCCGAGGAGACTGCATCTCGTATGATGGTGGCTGCCCCACCTTGGAACGTCTCGACTGCTGCATTGGCTGTTGCTGTTCGGCTGCGTGTGCCGGGGGTCTCGGTCGGTGTTTCCTTACCCGCAAAGTATCTGCAAAAGAACCACGCGGCGTGACATACATCTTTGTAAATCTTAATGTGCATCAAAAGGCTTTACAGAAATATCTTGAAAAATTGTTTTGAAACATTTCTTATTCAAACCAGAGCCGTGACAAACGGATGCAATTTCCGGTGCAGCACTTCTATCGGTTATCACTTTAGCCTGATTGGTCAGCTTTGGTTGGCAACTCAGTGTACTATATTACAAAACAAAGACAATTCTATACCCAGCTCCTTGTCAAACTGTTACACCTGTCTCAGTTATAATTGCCTGGGTGTTAGAACAGTGACAAACTTCAGCCTCAATGTAATGAGGATGCAATAAACTACAGGATGTACATAATTTTTAAGTAGAAAGGTTGACTAATTCAATTTTAGTTGAAACGTTTAACCGATTTGGTTTGAGGTGTCGCGAGTTTTAATCGAACGTGTCAAAAGTTTTGCGTACAGGTGTCAAAGCTGATGGAACGGTAAAATAACACAGGACAAATGTTCAACAGACACATAATGGGGCAAAACAAGACAGTTGGACAAAACAGAAGGAGGCAGGGACAACACCAGAGAACCAGGTGAACGGTGGGAACAGAGTCTCAGGGGGTGGACTCATAATACAGTGAAGAGGTAAATATAGGAGAGGCCGTGAGGTTGCTGTGCCGAGCAGACTTGAAATTTTGGAGAGAAAAGCTCAACTTAGAAAAGGTGGGATAAAAGAATGGAGATTAAAGTTTGGATTTGGGGAGGAAAGGTAACAAGGCCAAGGTTTATGATAGAATACCTGCCTGTGAGCAAGAGGGCCAGAAAGGTGAGCTGAAAGAAAAATCAGTTAAAATAAATTCAAGGCCACACCTGCATGTGGTGAGCAATGCAATGGGAAGTCATACTCCATGACACTTGAGGAAAAAGCCAGGTTATGTAAATGTAAGCGGAGTTCGAAACTGACAGCAAAGCGAAAACTTGGCTCGATGAAGAAATAAGACAACTGCCATTTTGGAGGCAAACTATGAGACGTGATCTGCCCAAGACATGTTATGAGACGCAGGAGCTCCAAAGAGTAATGCTTCTCCCAAATACTGAGCACAGAAGAAAAAAAAATTGGAGATTTGCTTGCCAGTTCTAATATGGAGGGACAAAGTGAAAAAGGTATCTTTATTGACTTAAAACACACATGTTCCAGGTAGGTAATCTGAAAAAAAAGATTGTTTATTTCACTCAAGATCGACTGAAAAATATACTGTTGCAGCCCACCTGGTGGAGGGGTAAGGAACTATCCTGCACAGTCATGTCATCCACAAAGTGGTTCGGTGGATTTCACAGTTAAGAGTCACCACCGCTGAATATATAATAAGTGTAGGATTGGTCCCAGAAAAGGGCTTTGAGTAATGGGGCCCTGATGTGATGCCATCAAGACCAGCCATTGTTGGTGGAATCAAGAGACCAGAATGTTATCCAAGTTGACTCTTTTGCTCTGGTGAAGAGTTAATGCCTGAAATATCAGCTCCTCCTTTCTTCTTATGGTGATGAAGCATACCTTGATCTACATTCTGTTGATTTCATCCACTGTTCCACCCGCCCATTGACGTAGATCGACACACGCCTTCACAAGCAAAATTAGTTCTTCATTATAGAAATGCATCTACCTTGGCAGGAGGGAAGTTCAAAGCTGTAGAATGCTTTCAGTGAGGGTTTATATGATTGATACAGGAAGAGAGGAATTGGCGACCTTGACCTTTCTGCAAAGACGGAGTTAAGGCAGTCAGCTTTTGCATGAGCAGTGTCAATCGTGACGTGATCCTTCAAGAGTGAAAGAACGAATGAGCACGTTAAAGAGACAGACATGACGAAATGTCACCAAGTTTTCATGGATGGAGAGATACCTGCAAGTTCAGACCTCAGGTGGACTTGATGGTGAGATCTGCTGGTGCATGTGAAGACAAAAAAAAGGACTTGGGCCTGACAGAAAGACTGGAGCTTCCCATTGGAGGAGTGGCTTTTCCCGAAGGAAAAGACAAGCTGCATTCTGGAAATTTTCTCACCGCACCAATCGTTGTACCAGGGACGAGAAGTTGAATAGGTTATCTGGAGGCATGAAGGTCTAAACTGATGAAAGAGGGGAAGTAGTTTGAGAGGAAATGAGTCCCAACATCATATCCATTAAGAGATGGAGATAATAGACCAGTTGCAATGGAAGAAACGATGGAATGCTGCCTTGACCGATGTGGCCGAATAAATTTGAAGACATCAGAGAACCTTGGTGCTTCCCTGAAAACTGCCAGGAATCGAGATTTTCAAGAGTACACGATCTGAAGCGACATTGAGAGACGATGGACGTGCATGCGAGGTTGGGCAAGATGAATTTGAGCAGACGGTAGGAGCCATTAGAGAAAATATGGGTTGGAAGTCCAAATTGTTGGGTAAGTCCTGAAGTGTCAAAAAAGAGCGTTGGGTGCAATACCATGAACTAGTGGTAGGAGTGATGCCAACTCCACTAGAATGAATGTTGAAGTAACAGTGCAGTATTAATATTCAAATTTGAGCTCTCATTCACATTGGCCTTTCGAGTTCTAATCAAGATCCCAAATAGCCACTGATACTGTGTGAGGTATTTCACCAAACCTCAACATATAGCAATGCTTGGTATTGTTACGGTTGTGGGGGTAGATGGAATTTCAAAGGAAAGTTTGGATTGTATGGAGTTGCTTGGTCCGTGGATGTGTCGGAGACATCTCAATGTAAATTAAGTAGGGAAACTGTGAGCTTAAGTGTTACTTGTCAACACATGGGGGAAGGGGGGGGGGGGGGGGGGTGCTGTGTTAATTAGACAGGGATTAAGGCCAATTTCTCCCAGCATGTAATTGCTCCCTGTGACCTTTTCCTACATCTTTGCATTTACAAGCCAGCAGTGAAAGAATTAAATTTTTATAACAACAACCATAACAACAATGCCGCACATCCAAGCAGGCGAGAAGACCCGGCTTTGTCCCAGCAAGTCACGCCCTCGAGGCTTATGATTGGTGAGTGTGATGTGTGTTTGTGTGCGTGTGTGTGTGGGGGGGGGAGTATGATCGACGAGCAGAGAGTAGTAGTGAGACGACACAGTTGGTGAGAAACATGGCTGGGACAGAGGATCTTGCTTTGCTCTCCTCTCAGAACGACGAAATGGCTGTACGATTCTCGTGTCATGCTGTAAATTTTCCCGTGTGCTAGGCACCACATTTGTGCTAGGCTAGGCACCAAGTGTGTACATTTCTGAGGAGGGAAGAAGAGCGTGCCTTGTGGCCTGATCATGGGGCCTCAGGGATCGTCTCGTCGTGTGGTCGAGGAAGGTAGACGATCGTTGTGAGCGAACCTCGTATAAGAGGAACATTCGGCATATTCGTTCATGAGAAGAAGCCGCACGGCGGTTGGTAAGCCCTGGTGTTGAATACCGCCTCACGAACGTTTCCCGCCCAGAGAGCGGCTCAGCGCCATTTTTGGGCGCATCTTCCCTTGCAGGACGAAGCGGCTCGACCCCAAAGTTCAATAAATACTATCACTGGACAAAAGTAAGTACCAGACTATAAGGAAGGTTTTCTTTTATTTCGTTTTCCCCTTGTCTGTATTCAAGTCCGTGTGTAGAGGCGCCTCGACGTTAGGCTTTAATTGACCTCACGATTTATTATTACATTTTGAGTTATTACCCTTGTAAATATTTGATCTATTTTCATGAAATCCCCATGTTTATTTTAAGTTGCTGGTGTCCGTGTATATGTCATGGGTTCCAGTATAAACCCCTTGTGCTGTGCTTCTGTTTGCTCCGTCGGTGCCGCCCTTTCCCTCCTGCGCACGCCATAATCTCTGAGGATCACGTGTTCGTCTCTTAGGAAAAACGCTCGGCGATCCAGCCTGGTCGGTGTTAACCGCCTGTCCACCACAATTGGGTCAGAGGGATTAACCTAACCACCAGGGCCACGACAGTATTTAAAATATTTTCCCCATCCTCTAAAGCCACCCCCCCCCCTCCTCCCCAATCCCCCTTCCCCATCTAATTGTTAATATTTATGAATCAGGAGATACTTGGTGTTGTTCAACAATAATATGATGCTGCAGTATAAAAATGCAACAAACTTGTTTATTAATCTATACATGAAATAACAAAGCAATTTCTGATTTGAATCAATCACAGTGCCTTCAGAAAGTATTTACACCCCTTGACTTTTTCACATTTTGTTGCGTTACAGCCTGAATTTAAAATGGATTAAACATAAAATATTTGTCACGGATCCACACAAAATACCCCATCATAACAAGGTGAAAACATGTTGGGAGAATTTTTTTACAAATTAAATAAAAATGAAAAGCTGAAATGTTTTGCATCAATAAGAATTCAACCCCCTGAATGAATACTCTGTAGGAGCGCTTAGGCAGCGATTACAGCTTCGAGTCTTCTTTGGAATTTTCTCCCATTCTTCCTTGCAGATTTGCTCAAGCTCTGTCATGTTGGATGGGCAGTGTCGGTGAACAGCAATCATTAAGTCTTTCCACAGATTGTCAAAAGGGATTCAAGTCTGCGCTTTGGCTGGGCCATTCAAGGACTTTCACGTTCTTGTTCTGAAGCCATTCCAGTGTTGCTTTGGCTGTATGATCGGGGTCATTGTCCTGTTGGAATGTAAATCTTCATCGCAGTCAAAAATCTTTTGCACTCTGAAGCAGGTTCTCTTCAAGGATTTGTATGCCTTTGGCTCCATTCATTGTTCCCTCTTTCCTTACAAGTCTCTCAATCCATGCCGCCGAAAATCATCCCCGAAGCATGATGCTGCCACCACCATGTTTCAGGGTAGGGATGGTGTTAGATGGGTGATGAGCTGTGCTCGGTTTCTGCCAGATGTAGCACTTTGCATTCAGGCCAAAGAGTTCAATTTTAATCTCATCAGACCACATAATCTTTTGCCTCATGCTCTCTGTCTTTCACGTGCTTTTTTGAAAACTCCAGGTTTGCCGTCATGTGCCTTTTTCTCAGGAGTGGTTTCCATCTGGCCACTCTCCCATAAAGCCAAGATTTGTGAAGTGCTGCAGAGACTGTTGTCCTTCCAGCAGGTTCTTCCATCTCAGCCAATGATCTCTGTAGTTCTGTCAGAGTGGTCAATGGGTTCTTGGTTACCTCCCTGACCAAGGTCCTTCTTGCCCGGTTGCTCAATTTGGTCGGACGGCCAGCTCTTGTAAGTGTCTTGGTAGTTCCACATTCTTTCCATTTCCTAATGATGGAGCTCACTGTGCTCTTGAGAACTTTCAACATTCTAGAAATTGTTTTATACCTTTCCCCAGATCTATACCTCCTTACAATTCTATCTCAGAGTTCTACAGACAGTTCCTTGGACTTCATGGTAGAGTTTCTTTTCTTAATACACTTTCAACGGTGGGACCTTATATAGAAAGGTGTTTCTTTCTAAATCATGTCCAATCAATTGAATTGGCCACATGTGGACTCCAAATCAAGTTGTGGAGACATCTCAAGAATGATCAAACGAAATTAGATGCACCTGAGCTCAATTTGGAGCGTCATAGCAAAGGGGGTTGAATACTTTTTGACGCAAAACATTTCACCTTTTCATTTTTATTTAAATTTGTAAAAATTTCTTAAAAACATGTTTTCACTTTGACATTATGGTGAATTTTGTGTAGATCGTTGACAATTTTTTTTTTAGATTTAATCCATCTTAAATTCAGGCTGTAACACAATAAAATATGAAAAAGTCAAGGGGTGAGAATACTTTCTGAAGGCACTGCAACTGAAAGGCAAGTGGTGCAATTGTACTCGAGCTATAAGAATGAATCACCCACATTAGCAAATCAAAACAAACTGATGTCAATCTCTATCTCAAACAAATCGGTGTAGATTTTTATGAAGTGTGTTCACTTCTCACCTGAGAGGTGCTTGTGTGGAGGCAGCTTTGGGTTGCTTGTCGGTGTGTGCACGCTACAAATCTTTATAAACCCTGCCATGAGCATCATGAGTGCCAGCACCATGAGTGCAACGGCCCACCAGTATGCCTGTAGAGTGGAGATGGTACTCGATGAGTGGTAAAAGAAGTACCGCAAAACAAAGCCAAGTGGTGGCACAGGTTAATTACAAAGCCTTGTAAAAACAGAACGCTTAAATTGTTCATCCAATTATGCAAACTTTGAACCACTGCATCCAATATTACAATTGAGGACAAACACAAGGGTGCTTCAAAGTTAAGAAAGTTCAAAGTTATTGTGTAATGAAGCTTATGGTGAAATAAAAAATCAAAGCCATTGGAATTTACAGGAGATGAGCTGTATGGTTCTGTGATGTACATCTCTCAAATGAAAGTGTATTTTAGTCGTGCAAAAAGTTTGCACATGAATCGGTGATGGACGATCAACACGATCATGTTGAACCTAGTGTTGCGATTTGTAAGCATTACCAGCATTCAACAGTTGATGTTGAGCAATCACAGCATCAATGTGCATGACATTGCTGCATGACTGTGCATTGCAACTGGAAGTGTAGAAACCATTGTTAATTCATACCTGAAATTCAACAAAGCACCAAGGGAATTCCAAAACAACTCTCACTTGATTAGCAGCTCGTTGTGATGGAAAGTGTTAACCAACCCTCTCCTCCTATACTCAAAATTTGTGCCCTTGCGATTTCCATCTGATCGAAGCATCAAAAGTGCATCTGGGTGGCATTATGACCAGGTTTCTAAGTGACGAGGACGTGAAAGCAGATGTCTCTAAAATAGCTGGGGAGCTGTCCAAAGATCTCTGTACTTCTGCCATCAAAGCCAGTACTACTCTGATTGGGCAAATCTGTATGTTAAGTGAGAAATACTTTGGGAAAATAAACAAACAAATAAATAAATTGGGGGTTTCACCAACCTCTTTTTATTCCTCTCGAACAGAACCCTTTACTTCCAAATTCTCGAGAACAAACAGCGCCGGTTAGGCCTAAGTCACATTTGCTCTACGGCGAGGATACGGCGGCCGTACGCCCTCTGAATTGACAGAAACGTGCGGCGGCCGCAGAGTTTCTGAGGTGGCCTCAGGGTGGCCCTACGCCGTTTGGCTATATTTTACAGGCCGTAAGGTCGCCGTGGAATTATAACGCGGAGTTATAACTTTTTTCATTTCTACGTTCGCCGTAGCAATTCGACAAGCCGAAACAAAAGAACTGGTAAAAAATAAAAAAATAAAAAAATAAAACCCACTCGTTACCGTCCGTCTGGCCGCACGTTCGCCTTAGGGGCCCCCTGCGGTCGCCCTGCGGGCACCTTGCGTCTGCCTTGAAAATTCTATGGTCGCCGCAGGAATACCCTAAGGTCACCGTGCGACATCAAATCAAAAACCGTACGGCAACCCCACGTTTTCGGTCTCCACAATTTATAAATACGCCGTGCGGCTCCCCGAAAAATAAAAACATATGTGACTGCTACATTGTGTGACCGTGGAAATACTGCGGCCGCCGTATAATTGCTAGTGGCTGTAGATTTTGGAGACCCCACGGCCGCCGTGGCAAATGTGACCTAGGCCTTAACACTAAAACATCCATGTACGAACGACATTTGAAAAGGAGGAATTGAATGAAGAAAAGCAAATTTGAGAAAAATGAAGGTGAGAGGAAGGAAATTGATTTGGAGAGAAGATGGTAAAAGGAAGTGAGGAGAGAAGGGGATAAAATGAAGACTACAAGGTTGGAGGGAGAGTGGAATGGCTGATGTTGGTCATGTTGACTTTGCATTGAAAATTTATTTTGGGGAAACAGAGGAGAGAATTCTCTCAAACAAAACATTTTATTTTCATGTTCTAAAATTTTTTTTTTTTTATTTACTCTGAATCAATTTGAACCGTTTTAGTAACAGATGGTGCACTTTCATCAAATAACTTGTTACTCAACGTGAAACAAAAAAATATCGTCCAAAAAGGCAAATGATGACGACAACAAAGATGGTGATGGGTGTTGGGATCGAAGAATGGCGTTTTACCCGAATCCACTCAGCAATGTTCTCGTAAAGTTCAGGGTTGAATATGGCCTTTTTCAGCCTGGCCAGTGGTCCATCGGCATCAACGAGACGACAGCGTAAAAAAACGTCACAGTAACCTTTGAAGTCATTGCAGGGGGATCCAGGTTGCAGCAAAATAATGGTTCCGTTGAAATAATCTTTGAGGTTATCTGAACCAGAGCTTTGGCATGTGTCAGGTTTACCTGCAGGGACATGTACAGGGTGGTGAAAACAGTGGCTCACCGTTAGGTTGTTATGATTGCTATGCATTGGAAAAATACGAGATTCGAGTTTCCGATCGATTGATAATTGTAAAAATAAGAAACAAACTACATCATCTTACGATGCTTTTATCCATGGCATTCAAGACTCATGCAGCAACTTGAGCATGCAGCATGAGAAACACAGACAGTGGGAGACAACATTGCGTTTTACATGAATATTGAGAAATTTGGATTGGAAGGGGAACAAGGGTGGGGAGGGGGATCGGTGGGGAGAGTAGGGAACAGTTTTAAGATACAGATTTCGGGCTAACAGAATACGGGACTTTCAAAATGTCTCGGGAATGCCCATCAATGCCTTTGGTGCGTGCACTGTGCGTTTGCTTTCATTGACCAACTTCCTCTGATCAGGGGCACTTTGAACCTGCTGTTAAGAGGGCAAATTCAAATGGTCTTTTTAACACGATTTGCAGCATTAAAACAAGAGTCAAACTGGGAACAATCCCTAAATGGTTAACCATAATTGTCGTGTTCCTGGATGCAAATCGGACCAACGAAAATATGAAAAAAAAAAAATGAGAAATATTCATGGATGAATGTTTCCTGTTAATACCAATGAGCGGCTGCAATAGATAATACGAGAGTGCGACGGCCCGATGACTGGCGGCATACCCACAACTCGAGGATGTGCATCCGTCATTTAGTTGCGCTCGACACAGATGGAAGCGGGAAGAAAAACTCCATCATGGAAGCACCAAACTCCTGAACTATTCACGTAGACCGATTGGAGTCTCGTACATATAAAACCACCGCAAGTTAAACGGACTACAAATAAACTTCAAACCAGTAAAGAAGTAGCACAACTATCTGGTCAGCTTGCTGAAGAACTAATGAACTTTCACAATGCTTTGCTGCTGGCTAAGTCAATTAATGCCAATGGCGGATCACTCTCAGGTGGTGGTGACGGGGAAGGATCATTGTTGTATTTCCATGACTTGTCAGGGGCTGAAAAAGATGATGATGATTTGGAACAGCCCACAAACCCTCAAAGGGTTAGCGGTTAGAAAATTACCCATATTATTTATTATCATTGTATGTGGTACTCAGTCTTGTGAGATGGATGGGACACTGAGATGGATGGGAGTGCCAGAAGCAGAAGTTAGGTTGGTGGAAGGGATGGCCAAGGGAACGAAGGGAAGACTTTTGGTTGGTCCGAGGATGTCGGAGGAGTTCAGCGTGAACATCGGTTTGAGGCAGGGAAGCTCTCTTAGCCTACTCAGGTTTATCATGTTGATGGAGCTGGAAAGCAGGAAGGTGAGCTTGAGAGGAAGTATGGGGAGGATGCTGTATGTGGATGATCTGGCAGTTATGGTGGAGAGTAGAGAGATGCAGGAAGTACTGGGGGAGTGGAAGAAGGCATTTGAGAAACATGGGCTGAAGATGAGTATGGAGAAGACCGAGGTGATGTGGATCAGGTAGCAGAGAAAATAAATGAATATCAAGTTAGAGGGGAAGGAGATCAAGCAGGGAAATAGGTTTGAGTATCTGGGAGGAACAGTGACCGGGGATGGTAAGTCCAAGGTGCGGAGAAGGATTCAAGTATGTGCGAATGCATGGTGGAGGATGAAGGGAGTAATGACGGACAGAAAGATATCAGGGTAAACGAAAGGGAAAGTTTTGGTGACCTATGTGATGCTGGCATACCTTTACGGTCTCAAAATGGTGGCACTGACAGAGACAACAACAGAGGTGCAAGTCTACGAGAACAACTGGGTCAGGAGGACTTCAGGAGTGAAGAGGGTGGATAAAAGGAAGATGGATGAATTGAGGAAGGAGATTGGTAAAAATCCGGCTGAAGTGGGCTGGATACTTGGTGCGGATAGAGGACGAGAGAAAAACAAAGAGAGTGGATAGGTTAAGGGAACAAGGCAGGAGGAAAAGAGGTAGACCGTGGTTGAGATAGGAAGATTGTGCGAGGAGGGATATCAATAATGTGGGGGTGGTTATAAAGTGGAGAAAGATGGGTGAGGACTGGGGGAAGTGGAGGAGTATTGTGGTTGAGGTGTGGCAGAAGCCTCATTGGACCTCACCCCTGATAAAGAGAAGAGAAGGAGAAGTGGTAATTTTCCTTTCTACAGTTAATATAGGCTTATTGTACCTTATTTTTTCTTTTTTGGGGGGGGGGGGGGGTGAGGGGGATTGATTGGGGAGGGATCATGTTAGAATTTGATTGTTTTTTTTAATCCAAGAGTTGATGACTTCAGGGCTTGTGAAGGCTATTTTTTCTTCTTTTCTTTCAGCAGTTCGAAGCTGCATTCTACACCACTTCATCCATGAGGGCCCACTACGACATATATATATATATATATATATATATATATATATTTGTTTTTCATTTATCCCATCAAAGCAACAAGGCTCAGGTATCCAATTCTGATTGGATATAGAACTCGGTAAAATACAATGTGTACAATTGTAAATTGGGACTGTCCATGAAGAAATGCTTGTACCAATTCACAATCTTTCCAAGAGAAGAAAATAAATAAATTATAATTCTGCGCAGGGATCAAAAGGAACATAAGAATGGACATCACACTGATCATGTATCAGGCCTCGCTAGCATAATGGTTGGACTGTGCGCTCTGACCTGGCCGAGTCATACCAAATACTTTAAAAATGGTACGTGCTGCCTTCCTTGCTTGAGGCTCAGCATTTAAACAGGATGGAGCACGGACAAACAACCATAGGTTGGCAATCATAGCGGAGGCTTTGATGGGCCGAATGGTCTCCTCCTGCTGCATCGACATTCTTTGTAAGATCAAATTAAATTATATTACAAAACAATATAAAACAAGAACTAAACAACCAATCCATTTCTTATTTGGTTCTTTACACCAAGAAGAACACGACCTTCCATGAAGTATTGCTTTGCTGTATCAGAAAATACAGTGGTGGCTGAGGGGTGAGGACACTGGATTGGTATTCCAGAGGTTGCGCTTTCAAATCCGGTTGAGGGCAACAGTATTGGTGGATGTGGATTTTCAGATTTTGGAAGCTGAGCTACTCTCAGGAGAATGACCACGCTGTGAATAGATTGTGGATACAAATTCAATTTCAGTTGGCTGGGTGATGACTTTCAGGGAGAGGTTAGTCTGGTCATGTACACGGTGTCGCTGCACACTTTGTGGTCGACTCGTTTTTAAAGTCCTCAAAGGAACATAGAATTGGCACTAAAAAAGGTATCTGTGAAAAATCAGCGGTACAAAAATAAAATAAATCTCCCAAACGAAAATAAAATAATAATTCTGTGCTTACCTTTGGTCATGCAGCAAAGGTGGCACATTATCTTATCATCGTCAGAGTTCTCACAGGTACACTCCTCAAGATGATAGCGCTCGCAGATGGAACCTGTGCATTGCTGCAAAGAGATGTTCGTGTCAATATTTTGTCTCTTCAACATGCTCCATCAACCCATGTCAAGACTCTGGTGCGCAATCATCCGTTTTGATTTTTCACCTGCACCTTCTCTTCACATCACAACCCCATTCGCTGAGATCTGAGTACGCTTTGCAAGTGTGGACGTCTACATGTACAAAGCAATGTCAATGGGTGCTAAGGTGCTCATACAGCTTTGCAAAGCTTTCACCGCATTAACATGCAGAATGAGGAGGGGGGAGTGGCGGGCAAGACAGCAACTGACCGCCTGTGTAATGTTGCACATCGATTGACAATTATATTTCAGATTTTTTTGGCTTAACTGCTCCTGTCCCAAAAAGTCTCACTTGGTTGATCCTCTGTCATTCATATTAGATTATGATGCAAAAATATACCATTATGCTCAACTTGAGCCTCCCTGGATACATCTTGCGTAGCGCATGGGAAGCTGCACATCATCGTTAAGCGTTTTCTTACATTCCAACATCAAAATATTGCAATGGGACTGGTCTCGTCCGAAGGGACTGGTCTTGTCCAGTCTCCCCGGAGATAAACTCCCCGCAGGATGAGGCTTGAGCGAGAGGGGACTTGGTGCATGTGCGAATCGTGTGCATGTGGATTAATGGTACTTTTTAATTTGTGCACCAAAATATTGGTGCACTTATTCTCCCCAAAAATGGGGTTTAATTAACAAGCGAGGTTGAGACACAGCAAAACAATGCTAGAAAAAGGAAAGGAACCTGGTGGTAACATGCTTATCCGAAAATACAAATACTGGTTCACCTACTGATTTCCCTTACAGAATGGGTAAAAGACAAGAAGAAGAAGAAGAAAGTGGAAGATGATGGGGGGGTTAAAGGAGGGGTAGGCCTTCCATCTGATTGAGTTGCTGCAGACTAGTGCTGTGTGTCGTGCACAAGCCAGGTCTCGTGGCCCAAGGGCGAGGTAGGCTCGTGAAGATCGGGGGGGGCGGAATGAGGGGTGAAGGGCAGGCCTGCAAACTCCCACTGCAAACTCCGGGCACTTGCCAACCCAAATGTTCTTGCAGAAAACCCATGTCAAACTCGGCTGTTGTACTTACCAGCTGCACTTTACATACTCTGGCTGATTCTCCGGCTGTATTCCTGTACTGTTAGCCCTGAACTGACTGAACTTACCTCCACTGACCCCATTAGTAAGGGGGTCTTTTATGGCCTCTGGCACGTGACCATCAGAGACTCCCCATTTGCGTGGCCCCTCGGGCGCTGGTCAGGAAACAAAATTCACGACTTGTGGGGCACAGCCAGTTTGGCCTTGAAAAGTACACATTTTTGAATGATACTAGGTACAGTCATTCACAAAGAATGGAACAAGGGAAAAAGTAAACAAAGATCATGTGATAAAACAGGAAAAACTGACAAAGAGGGAAAATGTGTGAAGAGTGCAGGTGAAATGGAGATGAGAGTGAGAACTGAAAATACGAGGAACAGCAATAGAGGATAATATGATGGCAATGGATCACATTTTCAAGGAAGTGGAGGGAACAGCATGACTGAACAGTCAGTGAGGCAATTTCACAAATGCATAGAAAAGGGGGACAGAATAACTGAGGTGAGCAGTTACCTGGGATGTGGGGAGGACAACAATATGACTAATTGTGACCTGATGGAGTTCATGAGGGATGAATGGCTGAGAGAGCAAGTGGGGAAAGAGCAAGTGGACCAGACACGAGATTGAAAGAATGCATTAGGCCACCAACCTGTCCGCAGTGGAAGAGGAGCAGGCACTGCACATCATCCTCCTGTTGAGTGACTCCAATTACCCTTTCGTTCTTGTATTCCACTGTTTTCCAGAAGCTTAAAGTGAGAGCCAGACACGATGGCACCGCATATGAAGACGTTGTAAACTGTTAGAAACTGAAAGTGGCCAATGCACAACTTAGCTCTGTGGAAAATTCCAAGGCACAGCTCTGCCCTGAAGGGGAGCTTGATAAATGATCAGCCAAGGAATAACCATGGCAGATTATTAGCCAAGGAGATCCAAAGACACGTCTGTCTGCCAGAGGTTTATTGCACGAGTACATTGGAGGGTTAGCAATACGGTGTGCGTGTAGAGACAGACAGAGGGAGTGTGTGGGAATTGGAGGCAATGGGCAACATATTAAACTGTTTAACCAGCTTCTTATTTTCTCCAAATTGGCAGAGATATGGCTGAAGGCTGAAAGTCATTCGAGTGAGTGTCACAGAGTGGAGTCATCTGCAAAGTGATTTCATGTGTTTTCCAGAGAGGCTGAGAGGTCATAACTGTAAAGCAGGAACAGGACAGGTACAAAGATGGTCCTGAGGGACTGATACACCCTCCAAGGACACAGGAGATAGGATACCATCCCAGGGCTATGCACTCTTATGAGCTAGAATAAAATCTACCAATGAGAAGATTTAGGATACTATTGGCAGAAGGTTAAGTGACCAGTGCTGTGTGTAGGATGGTGTTGAATGCTCAAGGGATGTCCACGAGACTGCTCAGACCTCTTGCTTGAAGGCTCAAAGTTCAAAGAATCCTTCCATTGCTGAATTAGCAAAAGGAGCAAGTCTAAAGTGGTGGAGCAGCCAAGTCAGATACCAAACTGATGATTGGATATTAAAAGATGAGGAGAAGACTTGGGCCATAAGATCTGCTGAAATGATATGCAGTACTGTACTTCATTACCATAACAGCTAATGGAAGATGGCAAACCAGTAGAAAAGTTAATGTCTATCTTGGTGTCTTCGAATGAATAGGAATGACAAAATCAGCTTTCATAGTGAAGAGATGCATCCCTCTAAGAAGAATCTGCCAAAGAGGGAGAGTCAGTTCAGTTGCACAGGTTTTGAGGACAAGTACATTGATGACATGAGGAACAGTTACTGATGTGTTTTAATTTTCCAGATGCTTTTTGACTATTGCAGATGAGAAACTCAGTTGATCTAGGGAGGACCCACTAAGGGAAAGGAGATATGGGACAGGGAGAGAGGGAACCCGAGTATTTTCAGCAAAGACACAGTGAAAGCATTCCACCCGATCACAAGTTGTCCATGATGACTCCTTCCTTTAGGAGCAAAGAAAATGAGAAAGCACATGTTCCCCAGATATACTTTACAAGCTACCAACAGGATATGGAAGATGAAGAAAGGGCTGACACATCTGATGCCAAGAGCAGCAGATAAGGAAGAAGATTTATTACCAAGAAAAGTTGCCAATGCTTGATAAAGAAGGGAGAGTAAAGCTGTTGGTGAGATCTAAGTTTTAAAGCTGATTGATTGGGTAGGACCTGCTACTTTGCAGACAGTTTTACCTACTGGGGCTCCCTTGGATGTTACAGGAAGCATACCCAATCAACTAGATGAGAGTTAAAAAGAATGATCAAAAGGATGACAGTTAATAACGATTAAAAGAAAAAGTCAGCCATGATCTTTCTTGGGCAAAACACAAATCAAAGATGGCCTGCAAAGGTGAATGGGCATCCTCCGTCATGCACCGTCTTTCCTTGGCAAATATGAACTTTTATCAACTTACAAGGCCTTTATCCACAGCTGGATGGAATACTGCTCTACACTTTGGGCTACTACCCATGCCTGACACCTTGCTCAACTTGACGCCATGGAAACCAAGGCCTTCAAGATCATTGGAATCTCCTGCGATGAAGCTCAGTGTCTGGGCCTGTCTTTCATATCACAGACAGGTCAGTGGTTGCCTCAATCTTCGACAATCTCCTTTCTAGTCTTGCACGCTTGACCTTCCATGCTTTTGTCCCCAAACTTCCCCCCCCCCCGCAAACAGATTTCTACAGGGCAAACATGGTCAGTCAGTAACCCACTTCTGGTGAAATTTCCAACATCTAGGTTCACTGCATACATCCACTGATTCATACCTCTTGTTTCACCTGTGGAACCAAATTCCTCAGTCTGTTCAATGTCATTTTTGCCTCCCATACTTTAAGACAGCTGTTCACCACAACCTCAGATCATCCCCCATCCATACCCATGATCTTTTCTACCCTTGTTCACCCTCCCCTAATGCCCTGCTTCGACTTTTTGTTGTTGTTGTTGTTGTTGTTGTTGTTCAATTTATGCTTCTTCCCGTTTTCGCTTCCACTTCTGTGATTGAGAGTTTGCACCTGTATCCACCTCATTAACCCAGTTTCATCTTCCCCATAACCTTGCTCTCATTCTTCTCTGTAGCCTTTCTCCTCTCTTTTGTCCTTCAACCCCCACTGTTTCTTTTGGTATTTGCATCCTGATCCATTCAGTGTTCTCATTTTTCGATGAGCCCAGATTCTATACAAAAAATAAAATAATCACAAGTCATGGGGAAAAGGGGGGAGGGAAGGAAAAGCTGGAAGAGGAAAGGGGGAGGAGAGGAAGCTCTAAGGGGGGAAAGGGGGAGAGGTGGATTCCAAAAAGGTAAGGAGGTGGAAGCTGAAGGGGGAAGTGGAAGTAGAAGTGGAAACCTAAAGTGGAGGGAGCATGGAGGGAAGAAGGAACTTGGACAGGGTACCAATGCACAAACAGGGTGGGAGATGCACACTTGAGTAACAAAACTATTCACAGATCTGGGCATGAAAAAAAAGAGCAGAAAAGGAGCAAACAATGAAGGCACAAGTTCACATTTCCTGACACAATCTCAGCAAAAATGACTTGGAAAATCAAATATTTGTGCACTTCCTGAAACTACTGCCTTAACTATCTGCAGTTCTATGAATACTGATCTCTCAACAAATCAGCAACTTGACCAAGAGTTCAGATACAGCTGGGATGGCACAAAAGTTACATGGTGATCAGTGCATGCCTTACCCCACTGACGCACACTTGCGTGCCTTGGTTGCAGACAGTGAAATTCTGCTTTGGAGGAGAGGTGGGACAGGAGGCTCCATTGCCATTACACATTCCAATATGTGCACACTCAGAATCTTTGCGGCAGACCTGAAACTTCGGCCTGAATTTGCACTCAGAAGAACAACATGGACCCTGGCTTGGGCTGCAAAAGAAAGGTAGAACTGAATTATAAAAACAATGAGAGATCATAGTACACTCACCAAAGACATCAATACTTCCTCTTTTTTTTAAGTTTGTTTGTGACACAATAAGCTTCTAAAACACCTCATGAAGTCCGAATTTTAACCCAAGACAACTATTATGGCTAATGAAGTTTATGTCATTAACTGAAGAAAAACGATTATGGTACCAACATTTCATATCGGTACTGCATTGCCCTCTCTGGCTGCAACCTGTTCTACCAACATTGACATACTATATTGTTACCTTCGTCACCGAAGGTGAAGGAGGTTATATTTCACCCCTCTCTGTCTGTTTGTTACTTGCAAAATCGAGGATTTTTCAAGTATATTGGTCAGTCGATTTTTATTCCGTCTTTGTTATCTTGCCAAACGAAGTTTTTGCAAGATATGTTAGTCAGTCTGTATGGTTATTTTTGTTCCCTATAGAGGTCCCTTTCAGCGCATAAAATTTTGAAGGTCAAGGTCAAAGGTCAAGGTCACTTTGTCGCAAATCAGGGGAGTCGCCGAAACCCTTATTTTGGAGTAATTTTGATCGGATCGTCTTCAAACTTCATGGGAATATAGTTCATGGTCTGGCGCTCAGCTGATTAATTTTTGTGGCGATTGGCCTTGACCTTCATGTTTTTTTTTTGTTTGTTGTTTTTTTTTTTTTGTCTGTAATCACGTATAATCACTCTGCAGAGCACAGTTTTCATTGAAATTTTTGTAACTTCGCATATCAGAGGCCTATAGAGTCCCTTTCAGCGCATAAAATTTTGAAGGTCAAGGTCAAAGGTCAAGGTCACTTTGTCGCAAATCAGGGAGTCGACGAAACCCTTATTTTGGAGTAATTTTGATCGGATCGTCTTCAAACTTCATGGGAATATAGTTCATGGTCTGGCATTCAGCTGATTAATTTTTGGTGGCGATTGGCCTTGACCTTCATGGTTAACGCCTAAGGTCAAACATATTTGACCCCAAGGTCAAATTTTCAAGTTTTAGGAACCATATCGTGTAGTACCTCAAATTGAACACCTCGATGAGTGCTTTCTAGATATATCAAGCTTGAGACATTATGACGTGATTTGGTGACGTTTTGAGGCAAACGCATATTTTTCATGGTTACTCTGTAGAACGATTTTCATCGGAATCTCTCGTAGGCAGATATTCCTCAAGGAGTCGCTCCTGGGGATAGCAGCTCTGTTCACCTCAGTGTGACCTTAAGAAGTCACACGTGGTCACCTTTTGGCAAGATACGGATCACCCTACGGGTGACATTGGTTATTTGTTTGTTTGTCTGTGTTTATTGCATACAGGTAACAATTTTAAACCGATCTTCACGAAACTTCACCACATGGTGGAGTTAGTCATAAGGAAGAAGCCTATTGTTTTTGAGGTCAAACGGTCAACAACTTAGGTGAGATTTCTAAAATCCTCAATTTTCATCCGATTTATTTGAAATTTGAAGAGTATTTGCATATCAGGTCATTGAATTCAACCACAAATTATTTTTGTGGTCAACATGGTCCAAAAGGTCAATATAGGCCCAAGGTCAACAACGAAGGTAGAATTTCTAAAATCCTCAGTTTTCATCCGATTGACTTGAAATTTGAAGAGGAGTTGCATATTTTGTCATTGAATTCAGCCACAAATTATTTTTGAGGTCAAATTTGTTTTATGGATTTTGCAAGTATCGTGCTCTGCACGACGTCGTCGTCTTGTTACTTGCAAAATCGAAGATTTTTCAAGTATATTGGTCAGTCAATTTTGCTAGTCTGCTTGTCTGTCGCCTTCAGGTCATAATTCTAAACCGATCGTCATGAAACTTTACTAAGTTGTAGAGGTAGACTCAACTGAGAAGCCGATTGAGTTTGAGGTCAAAGGTCATCTTGGTCAAATTTCTGAAATCATTATTTGTCATCCGATTGACTTGAAATTTGAACAAGATTTGCATAGTCCATTACTGAATTGGGACAGCAACTATTTTTGAGATCAAAAGGTCAAAGGTCAACTCAAGGTCAAACTTCTAAAATCATCACTTTTCAATTGAAAAATCGTCAATTTACATCCTATTAACTTGAAAGTTGAACAGGAATTGCATAGTCCACCACTGAATTGGGAAAGCTACTATTTTTAAGGTCAAAGGTCAACTCAAGGTTAAACTTCTAAAATCATCAATTTCAATCTGAAAATAATCAGTTTTCATCTGATTGACCTGAACTAAGATTGAGAATTTTAATCTTAAGGAAATGGACAATTTGATGGACCCATAGCAACCATTGGAAAGGGGGGGGGGGTGGATTCTGCAAGTGTTGTGCTCTGCACGACGTCGTTTTCTTGTTTGTTTGTCTGTTTGTCTGTTTATGTGCAAGATATCTCAAAAAGTTGTGAACAGATCAGCATGAAATTTGGTGGACACGTTGGGTGTGTGATAAGGAAGAATTGATTCAATTTCGGTGAAGATGTGAATCTGGATCCGATAATTTTTTAAGTGATTCTTCACCATTGAGAGATAGATCCAAAAATGATATATAGCACGACATCTCAAAAAGTTGTGGATGGATTCGGATGAAACTTGGTGGGCAAATTGGGTGTGTGACCACGACGAATTGATTTGATTTTGGTGAAGATCCGAAAGTGGATCTGGACACGAGATTTATGTAATTTTCAAAGTGATTCTTCACCATTGAGAGATTGGGCCAAAAACAATATATAGCATGATATTTCAAAAATGTATTGGGCCCGATGTGTTCTCGTGGATCAGGCATTATGTGGCGGAGGTATGTGCTCTACCGAGTGCCCTTCTAGTTTACAATGCTTATGCTAATATTTTAATGTTGCTACATTTATGCACCTTTGTATTGGTAAAGAAAAACTAGATATCTGCGATTATAAAGCGATCGCCAAGGGTAAGGCTCCCCCAGCGCCCATGATCCAAAGATGGCCATACTCTTTTTGGACCGCCATATGACCTTGACCTTCAACATTTCGGGAATAAAGTGGAAATTAAGAAAATGTGTCCCCATGTACCATCCATCAATAAAACTCAACATCATGAAAATCAGAGGAAAATTATTCAAGTTATGATCGAAAAGTTGTTTGTTGTTAATTAGAAAAGAGTAGGTCAGGCACTAATCAAATATCAGGTGCATAACTTCAGTGCAGGCACACTATTATGATGCAAGAACATCTTGGAAGGCCAAGCGGTCTTTGAGATTCCGCATTCGCAAAATTGAGCGATGACAAAAAACAAGTTTTTTTTTCAGATCGCTATTTTACCTTGACCTTTAACCCAGAGGGTATGATGTAACTTAAGTGCAAGTGTGCCTTATTCTAGGCTATCTAGGGAGGGCAATTTAATTCCGATCAGCCAAAAATTAGTTGAGTTATGGTGAAAAATATTTAAATGTATAATTGGGTCATGACCTTAAAATTAGGTCAAGGTCAAAAAAAGATCATCAATCCCACATAATTTTTATTTCCATTATTGATGCAAAAATGCATTGTGAAAGTACCAGCTGGATTTGAGATACAGCTCGGACATTAGCAGTATAAAAAAGCAATAAAAAATAAAAACCTAAATGGTTGGTTTAGTCCTCCGAGGGGGTCTAAGAAAGTATGAGGCACATTAAAATTGGGAGCACTAATTGTACCACCTGTGTGGGGTCAAAGGTCAATTACCGAAAAATGAAATTACAGGCACATTATTAAACATGTTTAAATGAAACTTTGTGCAATCAATGTTGGGGGACACATGAAACATGCAACAATTTTTGGGATTTGATCCCCGGTTGGGGATCCAGAGGGTGGGGACTCACAGGGGTCAAAACAGACGAGCTTTTATTTCATTTTTTTTTTAACTCAAAATTTGATATTGGGTCATTCCTGGTTGAACGTTTTGCTATCTTTCAACTTTGCTTTAGGTGGGAAGCGTGGAGATATATGATGGTGCACCATCAATTTCGCTCTAGTTGTTCTTTATGTTTTTCTGCTCATTATATTCTCAAACAAGAGCGCAAGTGAGCACAATATACGCCCGAACAAGAAGGTATATACACAAAGTGCTACTACATGGAAAACAGCATCCTGGTTGCCATGGCAACCACTTTAGATGACGAACGTATGTCGCGACACACCGTCTCCACAGTCTGTACCTATGTACCAAATATGAAACGTGAAAGTTGAAAACTTTGGGAGTTAGAGTGCGGACAGGAACGGGCGGACAGGAACGGACGCGACAGACAGACAGACGGACGGACAGACGACCGGTATCACATAATACGCCCGATAAATATATCGGGCGTATAAAAATGAACATTAACAATATCCAAAGCATTTTCAGAACAGGAGTTAGATGACCAGAGGTGGTAAATATAATCACCAACAGTCGGAAAGAGTATTATATATTTAGTGGTCAGTTGAATAAGGTACTTCTTGATCAATGCACTTTTTTTTCTTTTTTTTTTGTATACCTTGTCAAGGCTCGTATGAAGCTAACACACAACGCACATCAAGGGGGGGGCATGAGACAGGAGGGGAGGGAGTGGGAAGAACAAAATAGTGGGGAACAGAGACATTTGGAGATCTGTGGAAGGGAGAGGGATGGGACGGGGAACATGGGGAATAGAAGATGGACATTACAGGGACTTTCAGGAAGGAAAGCAGGGAATTTGAAGGAGGTGGGATTGGGTGGATTATCGGGGAAGAAAAGATCGAGGATTTGGATGGGGGATGATAAGAGGTGGTGGTGAACAGCTGTTTTGAAGGCCTGGAGGGAAGAATGGGAATGCATAGAGTGAGAGAGTTTATTCCAAAGGCGGGGAAAAAGAGGAATGAAAGAGTGAAGGTGAGCAGTGATTCGTGATTTTGGTAGTTTTACCAGAAAGGGGTTGTTGGCGGACCTTGAGCGCCCTGCGGAAATGTGGTGGGGACAAATTGCAGAGAGAGCAGGGGGTCGAGGTGGAGAGGAGACGGTAGAAGACAGAAAGACCACCGACCAACCTGCGGTGATTGAGTGAGAGGCCCAAAGACTCAGCCTCATTGCAGGAGATGCAATGATCCGCAATGCCTTGGTTTCTACAGCGTGAAGCCGAGAAAGGTGGGAGGCAGGAGCACCAGCCCAGAGGGGAGAGCAGTACTCAATCAGGCTGCGGACAAAAGCTTTGTAAGTGGTCAGGAGCTCAGGTGGGCCGAGGAAGGACCTTGCACGACGGAGGATTCCCAGTCGGGACTGGCTTTGGCGGCGAGGTTTGAAATGTGGCTTTCCCAGGAAAGGTCATGGCAGATAGTGAGACCCAGAAGTTTGAAAGAAAGGACTTCTTCCAGAGGATTGTTGAGAAAGTGGATGGGGGGTTTTCTAAACGGTCCTTTCGAAGAGACATAGTGAGAGTGTGAGATTTGTCCGGATTGAAAGACATGTTCCACGTGTTGGACCTTTGTGATTTTATCCAGATCAGCAGTGAGCGAAGAAGCTGCTGCTTGCCGGTTGAGGATGACCGATGGTACGGCAGAGGGTAAGTCATCAGCAAAGAGATATAGAGGATTTTCCAGAGAGTTGGAGAGAACATTGATGAAAACCAGAAAAAGAACAGGGCCCAGAACGCTACCTTGAGGAACTCCAGCCTGGACAGGAAGGGGGGATGAAAGAACTCCATTTAGGGCCACACGTTGACTGCGACAGGAGAGAAGTCTGCGAGCCATGAGTGGAGATGGCCTTGGATACCATAGGAAGAGAGTTTGGTGAGCAGGGCAGGGTGCCAGACTGTGTCAAAAGCACGTGATATATCCAGGGATACGGCTCGGATTTCCTGTCTGGCATTGAGGGCTTCAATCCATTGTTGGGAGAGCAGAAGCAGCATATCCAGGGTAGAGTGACTTGGTCTGAAACCAAATTGATGATCAGAAATCAAGCCATTGGAGAAGAGGAAGGATTTGATGTCTGAAGCGATGATGGATTCCATAACCTTGCTGATGATTGGGAGAAGGCTGATTGGTTCGTAGCTGCAGGGATCTGTTTTTGCACCTTTTTTGTGCAGGGCAGTGATGTTTGCTGATTTCCAAGCAGATGGCAGATGGCCTTGAGCAAATGAGAGGGTGAAAGAACAGAGAGAGGGTGAGCAAGAGCAGAAGAGCGGGCTTTGAGGACACGTGGGCTGATGCAGTCTGGACCGGTTGCAGAATCTGAGTCGAGGTTTGACAGCAAGCTCTCCACCTTGTCAGGAGAAAAGGACACAGAGTCCAGGGACAGTTGGGTGCGACTGGGTAAGGTGGGTAGAGAAAGTGATGGGTTTTGGACACAAGATTTAGCTGCAAACACCGAGTTTAGGCATTCAGCTTTTTCACATGCGGTATCAGCAGTGCTGCCATTTGAGGTAAGGGAGGGGATGGAGGGGAACATACACCAGAAACAGATTTGATTAGATGCCACCAGGATTTTGAGGAGGGAGAGAGGTTTGAGAGTTCAGACTTGAGATGAGAAAGATGTTGTTTTCTGGCTCTCCTGAGGGTAGATACACACTTGTTCCGAGCTTTATGGAAGGAACTGAGATTGCCCTCAGTTGGGTTTGCTTTCCATGAGGCAAAGGCAAGTTGTTTCAGGACAACTGCCTCACCACAAGCTTCAGTGAACCAAGGCAGGAGGAAGGGTAGGACAACTGAAGATGAGAGGGGATAAATCTGTGCATGAGGGAGAGCAAGTTTCTTTGAAAGAATTCCCAGGATGAGTTGATGTTGGAGAAAGTAGAGATAGGAGACCAGTCTTCAGATTTTCTTCATTTGCCGATTTCTTTTCTTTTTTCAAACTAAATCAAGGTATTGTGTAGCAAAATAAGTGACAATGCAATTAGTGACAGCATCAGATCTTGGAAATTGTGCCAAGAAATACCTTAAATTTGACAATCTTAAGTTGGCACATACAAGGAAAGGCAAATTGCACTTTTTTTTTTCTTTGTTACATAATAAAAGTTAGCATTATGAGCTTTACCAAGTTGTTGGTGCAAGGCTCATCAGTAAAACTTCATGGATATCACAGTGCTGGAGACCAAGCAGGCAGTGTATCAATGTGCAAGGTTTCACAAAAATGTGGCATGGTGCAAATATTACCTACCTGCACAATGCACCCGGTTGTAGCCGACAACCCTTTTCTCCAGGTATGCTTGCAGGGGAACAGCATTTATCGCGGCACTGGTCACTGTAACCACAATCACACTCCTCATTTTCCTCCACAATCCCATTCCCACAGATGGGCTGTCCAGATTCTGTGCATGTATATGTGACAGTGTTACTCACTATAGATGACAAGAAGACCAAAACCGTTACAATGAGCAAAGATTTTAATGAGCAATATAAAAAGGCTTTTATCTAGTTATCTAGGTGCGTCAAGTCATGTCTGACTTGTAGTGATATTCATGATCAGATTTCTCCAAATATCCCTATCCTGCACTGCTTCCCAAAGCTCTGGCAGGGAAAGTTTGGTTGCAGCCTTTTCCCCATCCATCCAGCACATACATGGTATGTCTGTTGCTCTTCTTCCCTCAACCAAATCCAGCATGGTTGACTTCTCCAGACTTTCGTTTTCTGCACTCATGACGTGTCTAAAGTACGAGAGTTTCTATTTTCACATCACTGTTTCTAATGTACATGGTGGTCTAATTTCTTCAAGCATGATTTGTTAGTTCTTCTTGCAGTCCATGGAATTTTTAACATTGGTCTCCAACATCAGATTTCAAAACTGTCATTCTCCTCCCTTCCTTCCTGTCCTTTTCACCATCCATGACTCAAGGCCCTGTCACACCTTGACGATTTAGCCAGCATATGCCGACGTATGAAAAATTTGTCTAAACGCTTGGCACACGTCGAATACGTATGGGTAAGTTTTGTATACGTTAAGAGCACGCTGGCATACGTCGTAGTACTCCGAGCTGTTAGACAAATTTTCCATGCTTTAAATTTTTCGAGCGTATGCCAGTGTATGACTCACATGTTCCGCATACGCTGGCCATAAGTTGTAGGCACGTTACGCGATCGTTGACACACGTCGACACACGTTACTTGTAAGTTACTCATAAGTCGAAACACGTCGAGGTAATGTTTAGGATACCCGAAACTTATTTTAACCTATAAGTAACGTGTTGTAGGCATGTTACGCGATCGTTGACACACGTCGACACACGTTACTTGTAAGTTACTCATAAGTCGAAAAACATCGAGGTAATGGTTAGCGTCAGTGTTCCAGACTCCCTGTTTTTTTATTTTTTTTTTCTTCGGTATGACGGTGATGTTGACACTTCGATTTCTAGTGCGGTTATAATATAATATATAATTAATAGGCTGCCGCTCAACGATTTAAATCATAACCGCATTAGAAATCGAAGTGTCAACATCACCGTCATACCGAAGAAAAAAACAAAAAAAACAAAAAAAAACAGGGAGTCTGGAACACTGACGCAAACCATTACCTCGACGTGTTTCGACTTATGAGTAACTTACAAGTAACGTGTGTCGACTGTGTCAACGATCGCGTAACATGCCTACAACTTATGGCCAGCGTATGCGGAACGTGTGTCATACGCTGGCATACGTCGAAAAAATCAACATGCTGAAAATTTGTCGACGTACTCGGCGTACTACGACGTATGCCAGCGTGCTTCAGCGTGCTCTTAACGTATACAAAACGTACCCATAACGTATTCGACGTGTGGCAGCGTATTCGGCAAATTTCATACGTCGGCATACGCTGGCTAAAACGTCAAGATGTGACAGCGGCTTGACACTTCGATGTCTAGTGCGGTTATGATTTGAATCGTCGAGCCGCAGCCTATTAATAGCCTACGCCACGTGATCGTCGGCGATACGCTGCCGCGCTATGCATAAGTTAGACTATCGTTGGGCATAGGTTGTGAACGCCGACAACACGCTCAGCATTCGATATAAGTTATCTATATGTTATCCAAACGTTCTGTGTACGTTACTAATACGTTATGCATACGTTCCAACTCGTTATGAATACTCAAAATCTGAAAAAAAAACATCAATAGTTCAGCGTACGCCAGCGTTTTACATACATTTTGATCTCTTGCCATACGCTGGCTAAAACATCAAGGAGTGACAGGACCTTCACATCCATACATTGCAACTGTAAACACAAAAGCATTCACCATCCTCCCTCCTCTTGGTTTGTATTGTACCACATCGTTGTCTTTCCAGATGCTTGTCAATCATGACATTGCTATTCTCCCCAACACAAACCGTCAATCAATTTCTGCTCCGTATTCTCCACACACTTCAATCTTAGAACCTAGGAAGATAAAACTGTCCACGATTTCCATGTGATCGCCACCAAAGCCGAACACGTCGATCTTCGCAATTGATAACATTCTAGTCATTTTTTAGTCTCAAATAAAGACCAGCCTTTTCACTTTCCTTCTTCACTGTCTGCAGCAGTTTCAGCTGCACTTTTTCAGACAGTGAAGCTGCAGAAACTTCACTGACTGCAACAGGCTTTAACACTACACAATAACTTTGACAGTATCCAAGGCCAACTAAAAAATTTATGTAACCTTTCTTCAGAGGACAAGGTAGCAATTATCAGGACAAGAACATAATTTAGTAGAAAAGTTCATGCAAGACGTGGAATTCAGACTTGCGACTTTTGGTGCAAATGTAAAGTTTATGAAGGCTCGCACCAACAAAGCAGCGCTGTTGCTTGGCTTGCAATACCAAGCTGATATTTGCAATGCTGCATGGAGAGAAACGGTTGTTGTTCAATTTGTCTCCAGACGTGGCTCTTGCATACATTATATAATTTCCTTTCTCCTTTTCATTTATCCTGCTGGAAGTTCCTGGAGTACAAGAGGGCCCAGAGTCGTGCTGCACAGAGGCAAAAAAAAAAAATATTGTAACAAGCCACTGGCAAACATCTCTTTCTTCCACTGTATTGATTACAAAATATCCAAAACACCAACATAATTATTTAAATAGGCTTCAGAAATTATATTTCCACATTCAAGCTTTCACTTTAGCACATATGTATTTAGCTACCAATGTGAATGTGTCGACGTGCATCAACTTACCGGAGAGCCAAAGTTATGGCCGACCTCATGAGCAAATGTGATATGGGAGACCTTTGTAGGAACGTGTGTGCCATAGTTCTGCACCGTGATAATGCCTGTGTTTAAGGATTTACGCCGCATGTCTGAATACAGCTTGTGATTTTCACAAATTCCTCCAGAGCTACCTATTCAAATATGGGCAGGAGCACATCACGCACATAATAATAATAAACCAGTGCTTTAACACAGCAACCCCACCAGGTCAGAGAAAACTCCAAAACAAAACTAAAACGCCTCCAATCATTACTTTCTTTTCTTCCTTTGTAGAAAAAGATGTTCATGGAAGAATTTTTAAAAATAAAAAATAAAAAGAGAGAATGGAGAGTTAGACTGACAATGAAGTCAAGGAAAACAGACTGACATTGGATACAGGATAGACAAGGCTGATTTGTTTGTGATTCCGCTATAACCACACAACTCACTTTGCCATGACCTCATGCTCAAATCATATATCACTGTGTTCATTTGTCCTTTTCTGCTTCATGACTTTGAAATTCATGTAAAAGCACATTGATGTCTCCAAATGGAGAATTTACCCCTGAAAGAAATGTAATAGAGTAAGGCTGATACACAACGTTAGGCAATAATTCTGAGGGAAGCCCAATATGCTTTTGATGCATTCCAGCCACATCGCCTGTCGGACTTTGTGGCTGTATAGATTTGCGGATTTGCTATTCGTGGACCCCGCATATTCACGAGTCATAAAGTGTGACCTGCTTCAACATTCACACTTCATGTATTCGTGTTTTTTTTATTTTAACACTTCAGGACTGGTGTCGTGTATCCACCTGGGAAATTTGAAATCAGCAAACATCACAGCATTACATAAAAAGGTGCAAAAAATGGATAACCGTAACTACAGCCAAATTAGCTTATTGTACTTCCAAAGATGAGCAAGGTAATGGAATCTATCATCGCAGTTGACGTAAAATCATTGCTATTCTCCAACAACCTCATCTCAGATCATAATTTGGATTCACACCTGGTCAGGCCAGATTGATCTGTAACTTGCTACAGGTACCATGTAAACCTGTACGAACCTGTTTCATGGTCAGGTTGTCGGCGACTAAACTGTCTCCCCCACCAGAAGACAGGATTGGGGCAAAGCCTCCCCCCCCTCTCTTTGATGATAGGAGGAAAACCACAGGCCAACCTTCCTGGGTCAGATTGCGGTAATGTGTGTTAGGTGTCTTCCACCAGATGGCGGTTAACTTGAGGCGGTCCCTTCGGGTGGGTGCCTGGAATGTCCTATCACTAAGTGAGGATGATCACCTGTCCCTGTTATCATCTGAGCTCAAAAGTTTCAACATCGGTATTGCAGCACTCTCTAAGGTTGGGAGACTGGATAGTGGCAAGATCATGGCAGGTGGTGACGCCTTCTATTGGTATGTTCACTCTGATGGTTATCATGCCCAAGGAGTTGCTGTTGCTGTGTCCAATAAGCTGACTCCAATGATAATTTAGGTAACACCGGTCAACGAGTGTATTGTGAGACTAAGGATTCATCACTCCTTGGGTGTCGTTTCCCTGGTCTCTG
>CM068963.1:55971036-55986884 GCA_035128595.1 Eptatretus atami
GCTGCCCTGTGAAGGGCCCTGTGAGGGTCAGCTGCACAGGAGATACTCCCACAGAGTGGGTTTTCAGATTATTTTTATGCTTTTAGTATGTTTTGCGGAATGAAGGGTTTCACAGTGGTCAGAGTGCAAATCCTGCCAACAACGTCATAATAAAAAGTAACATAAGTCAATAAGCACTCAACCCCTTTGCTATGATACTCCAACTTGAGCTCAGATGCATTCAATTTCCTTTTATCATCCTTGAGATGTGTCTACAACTTGATTGGAGTACACCTGTGGCTAATTCAATTGATTTGACATGAGTTAGAAAGAAACACACCTTTCTATATAAGATCCTACAGTTGACAGTGCATGTCAGTGCAGAACTGCAAGATAGAATTGTGAAGTGGCATAGACTGGGAAAGGGCATAAAACAATTTCTAATGTTGAAAGCTCCCAGGAGCATCGTGAGCTCCATCATGAGGAAATCAAAAGAACATGGAACTACCCAGACCCTTTCTTGACCTGGCCCTCTGACCAAACTGAGAAACTGGGCAAGAAGGACCTTGGTCACAGAGGTGACCAAGAAGCCAATGACCACTATGACAGAACTGGAGTTCCTTGGCTGAGATGGGAGAACCTGCTGGAAGGACAACAGTGTCTGCAGCACTTCACAAATCTAGGCTTTATGGGAGAGTGGCCAGATGGAAGCCACTCCTGAGAAAAAGGCACATGACAGCATGTCTGGAGTTTGCCAAAAGGCAATTGAAAAACTCTGAGAGCATGAGGCAAAAGAGTCTGTGGTCTGATGAGACGAAAATTGAACTCTTTGGCCTGAATGCAAAGCTCTACATCTGGTGGAAACCGAGCACAGCTCATCACCCATCTAACACCATCCCTACCATGAAACATGGTGGTGGCAGCATCATGCTATGGGGATGCTTTTCAGTGGCAGGGACTGGGAGTCTTGTAAGGATATAGGGAACAATGAAGGGAGCCAAATACAGGCAGATCATTGAGGAGAACCTGCTTCAGAGTGCAAAATACCTGAGACTGCAGCAATGATTTATATTCCAACATGACGATGACTCCAAGCCTAAAGCCACACTGGAATGGCTTCAGAACGAGAATGTGAAAATCCTTGAGTAGCCCAGCCAAAGTCCTGACTTCAATCCCATTGAGAATCTGTGCAAACACTTGAAGATTTCTGTTCACCAACACTCCCCATCCAACTTGACAGAGCCTGAGCAAATATGCAAGGAAGAATGGGAGAAAATCCCCAAATCCAGATGTGCAAATCTGATACAGACATCCCCAAGAAGTCTCGAAGCTGTAATTGCTGCCAACGCTGCTTCTTCAAAATATTGACTCAGGGGGTTGAATACTTATTTAAATGAGATATTTCTGTACGTTTGTTTCAATAAATTTGTAAAAATTTCTAAAAACATGTATTAACTTTGTCATTATGGGGTATTTTATATAGATTAGTGACTATTAAAAAAATTTTTAATCCATTTTAAATTCAGGCTGCAACACAACAAAATGTGAAAGTCAAGGGGTGTGAATACTTTCTGAAGTTACTGTATATGTACAAGCTACAACATACACCTGTGTCAATATAGGGAGGAGGAGGGTAAAAAATTGGGTTATAAAGTTATTGCTGATCTAATAATTTGAAAGAGTAGAGATGATGTAAAGGGAGAGCTTGGACCAAGGAGTCCGATAGGGAATTGTTTGATGACTGAGCTTATGTAATCTGATTATGTTGGAGGAATTCCCGAGAGGTCAAAAGGAGCAAAAGTCAGATGAGTCAGTTGAAGATAGATGTCACTGACATGATGTGAAAATATGCAGGTCCAATCTCAATCAAGTCATCTCTCACCCAACTGCCTTCATTCCATTCCCCTCACTCCCCTCTATCTTATCCCCCACACCCTTGCCAGACAAAATCCAGATCACTGATAATGTCCCCATTCCCACCACCACCGCATGGCACACCCATGTTGGAGAACTTGGAGTATTTCCCAAGTGTCATGAGTACTGGGAGGGCAGTTTGGCATCAGCAAGACGGAACTGTGCATGCTTGACAATGTAATGTTCCACAACCACAATAGTTCTTTGTTGGAGATAAAGTTATACATCAGTCATACTTGCTTTAATATCAGAGAATATATCCAACCAATCACTGCCGTACCAGAGGCTGCAGCAACCCAGGCAAGGCCGAGAACACCGTCATCAAAGTCACGGTCAGTAAAAACATAGGCAAGACAGTATTGATCATGGTTCTGTTCAGAGTTCAGCTCAAGGAATTTTTCCACACCCAGATTTGAAAATCGAAAGGGATTCGATTTATCCGTTGTTTGATCCGTGATGTTTATCTGTCGGGGCAATAAAACAAAATCTTACAAACACCTTCCACTATCAATGTCAAGTCTTATCATCGTTTAGCAAATTAAATAAATAAAAAAAAATATATATATATATATAATATAATATATATATATATATATATGCACTCAATATCTACAGGGGTTAGACAAAAAATAAAAACTGTGAAAATGTGGTTGATTTTTAGTAGCAAGTAAGACCCAACACCCCCCCCTCCCCTACTTTTGCAGAACAAACACCATAAATCCTGCACAAGGGATTGACTGGTACAGGTTTTTCACATCTGATAGAAATATGTGACATAATTCCTCAATCAGAAAGGCTTCAACAAGTTCCTTGATGGGCATTGGTAGTGGGGAAGTCTACTCCTCGGCTTGTTGTCCAGATTGATCACAATGGCTCAATAATACTTAAATTTGGTGATTGAGCAGGCAGAGCCTCCTCAATCACCAATACACAGGTCAGAGCAACAGGATGATAATGATGGCAATCCAGGACATGGTGAGTCGTCTGCACATTGTTTGTGGGGGATTTTTTTTACCAGTGTGACCACTCCTTGGCATTTTTCACAAGATCTTGGCTATTCGTTGTCCACCTTGGCGTCTTAGTTTTCTATAAGTTTTTCTTGGCGTATAGGTTTTCTATTATCATCGCTTTTCCGAAACCTTGTGAATTCTTGGCTTTTTTCATTGGCTCACCTTGGCATTTATGAAAATGAGGAGTGGTCACACTGATTTTTATGGGTGATGCTGTATTCGGCATCTGAAAATAGATGTTGTGAGCAATGTCATTGTGCAATTAGTCCGTATGTAGCGAGCTGCTAATTACAGTAATAGATATGCTGAATACTTCCATTCTTTAACTCACAGGACATGATGTCTTTCCTATCTGCAGGCAGATTATGCTGAGTGTTTTAAAAATGTAAGTGCAGATGGTGCTGTTTGTAGCAAGTAGCAAGATGGTGACTTACACCAAGATGCACTGAATGTTTCCATTCTTTCACTCACAGGACATGACGTCTTTTCTATCTGCAAGGAGATTATGCTGAGTGTTTTTAAAATGGAACAGCTCAGATGGTGCTGTTTGTAGCAAGACGATGATTTATACTAAGATGCGCTGAATGTTTCCATTGTGTAATGTATCCCGTAATTACCAGGTCACCACATATGGACATCAATAGATGCTGTTCGTGTTTTCATTCTGTAAGTAATTCACGGGGGATGGCGTCATGGGGAATTACGTGTTACACTGGTGAGACATCCCACGAAGGTATGTTTATCCTGCAAAGCCTCAATACAGTACGTACAGTACCGTATGTTTAAAGTACACATGGTGAGACGTTCCGCAAAACTATTTTTCTCCAGAAGCTCCAATACACATACAAGAAGGTCATGTTCACGGCTCATGGAAGATATGTTTTTTGCGTATGTACAGTATTGTACTGATGTACAGTATTGTACTGTACTGTACGTACATCCAGCTGCTTTGTGCATGGCTCATGGAAGATACGTTTTTGAACTGTGTTGTGTTCGTGGCTCGTGAAAAAAAATAGAATAAAAATCGCCGTGAAAACCGCGAATACGCGAGGCAATTTCCCACGAATGCAGGAGCATGTCGCAAATTATCAACCACGAATGCACGCACGAATGTCAGGGTCTGGGTGTATAGATATACATACAGTATACATACATACACATACACACACACACTATAAACCTTAATTTTGCAATCGATTTTAAACTTTCACCCCTGCATAATCCCAAAAACAGCGAATCCAAATTTTTTCAACACATCTTCAAAGCAAGTGGCTGTTTGAAAGCACTCTCCTACCATATCCGATGTCTTATGGATTTAAACCCAAGGGAATGGCAAAGCAGTGCATATGATTTAATGTTTCAATGTTGACCCCAAGGAAATTTAATGTTTAAGGAAAGGCATTTAATTGTAATAAAAAAGAAAAACAAACAAACAAAACGGCAACAAAAAAAAAGAAAAGAAAAAAGGGACACTTCCTGTCGGAGGGGAGACTTTATGAAAAAGATCATTGCAACACAAAATGCACTTTGCCAAAGCAGCCTTTGTGTATATATGGTTATGACAAAGAAAAAGGGAACAACACACTTACCCGCACTCTTTTCACCATGAAACTGATTCCACGGATGCCATTAAAGTTAGCAGTGTGATAAATGAGATTTACTGCTTTCACATGGCTTGCAATCTATGGATCATAGAAGAAAAGAAAAACACATTTTACCCCCAAAAGAGTAACAAATAATTACCAACATCTGTAAAGCAGAATCAAGAGCGAGAACTGCTGTGCAATGCATGTCCCCTACCGATGTGATATTTTCTAAGTCCAAAAAAGGGCATAACTGAAAAATTTGGCACAACTCTGAAAAAGTGACGAAACTCCCTGTAACTCGAACTTGTTCTGCAACTTATCATAATAAAGCCATGTACCAAGTTTCAGTTGAATATTTAAGGGTATGGGAAAAAAATATTGAAAAACCACAGGTGGGACGGATGGACGGACGGACAGCAAGCCTTTTGACTGCTCCGGTGAAACCGGTAGGGGAGGAATAAAGGTGCATTTAATGCATTGTGTGCAAATCATACTTGTACCTGTCATGAGCAAAATCTGCACCATCCAGACTATTGTTTAGTTTCAATTTAATTGCATGTTTACCCCACGCACGCTAAGCGAAAAGCGGGTTTAAGCAATTGGTTCACTTTGTCTGTCTGCCTGTATGCCGAAAACGTCAGTTTATATGATCGAGGAACAACTTCATTTCAATTGAATGTAATAATTTTAACACAAATCAGAAAACAAATCTGTATTTTAGCAGTATAGTGGGGGCCGTGCATGGGTAATTATTTCTTTTCATTTCAAATTGATGCAAAAGTTTTGTTTTTGGTACCAATTTGACGGTAAGATTCTATGGAACAATTTTAGTTCGAGTGTCAAGCTGTCACATCAAAAATGGGTATTTGGGCTAGGGGTCATAACCCGACGCCCCTCCACGGCCTATGCGAAATATAATAATTGCTTTAACTTTTGATTCAATGAGTCGATCTGAACATATGGGGTACTTATGGACTCAGAATCAAGAGAAGCAACTTATATTTCAAGCGAGATTGCCCATAGACGGTCATTTTGCCGGTGTTGACGCATATCCACAAAAATAGAGCAAGATTACTAAGGTAAAATCTGTTTTAATAACATGACAATTCTGCTTCGACTCGATGGTAAAGTGAAATTTGTAAACATCTTATGACTGTTCTACAATGTGGTGTGGGTACACATTACTGTTCTGACAATTGCTTGAATAACTCCCTGAACAAAGTAATATGAAAGTTGCAAGTTAATCAGTTATATACACACACCAGTCGGCCAATTGTTGGCAAACTACTTCTCGCATTGACACTTGCAAAGATGTGTGCACTTCAACTTTGCCCTCGTGCACTTGCACCGAGAGCAGGCACTTGTACAAGTGCACTTCACATCCAGATGAAATACATCCTTGGCGAGGGGTAGCGAGATCCAAATGGGAAGTAGCTTGCCGTCCTCTTCCTCCATCCATGGTTAAGCGCTGTCACACCTTGACGATTTAGCCAGCGTATGCCGACTTATGAAAAATTTGTCTAAAACGCTGGCACACGTCGAATACGTTATGGGTAAGTTTTGTATATGTTAAGAAGCGCTGAAAAAACACTGCCATACGTCGTAGTACGCTGGCTTTCATCGTTGTACTTTGCGGTTGTCCTCAAATTTTAGCATGCTTGAAATTTTACGACGTATGCCAGCGTATGACTCACACGTTCCACTACGCTGGCCATAAGTTGTAGGCACGTTATGCGAGCGTTGACACACGTCGACACACGTTACTTGTAATTACTCATAAGTCGAACACGTCGAGGTAATGCTTAGCGTACCCAAAACTTATTTCTAACCTATGAGTAACGTGTTGTAGGCACGTTACACGATCGTTGACACACGTCGAGGCACGTTATGCGATCGTTGACACACGTCGAGGCACGTTACTTGTAAGTTACTCATAAGTCGAAACACGTCGAGGTAATGCTTAGCGTACCCAAAACTTATTTCTAACCTATGAGTAACGTGCTTTGAACCTATGTGTAACGTACCTCCAACGCATATTGATGTATGTAGACGTATTTGATTGACGTCTTCCGGACGACCACAGAACTTACTGAACGTGTTTCTAATTTACAGCTACCGTATAATGGCGTATTGGCAGCGTTTAAAAAAAAAAACAAAAAAAAACAATAACTTCCGATATTTCGTCACGTGCCGTTACGTCACGTCCGATTGCCTCTTCAGTTTGCTCATGTCTTATTCTTAGTTCCTCCTCTGTGAATATTTTCTGTTTGAGGATTCACGTCGACGTCGAAACTTAAAAGCAAATGTCCGAATATATTTAAAATTCGTGATAGACTAAAAAAACAAACAAAAAAAAAACAACAACTTCAGATATTTCGTCACGTGCCTTCACGGAGAAGGAACTTCACGTCACGTGCCAAGGAGAAAAAAAAAATGTGCCTTGACGGAGAAAATAAGTTTCGGGTATGCTAAACATTACCTCGACGTGTTTCGACTTATGAGTAACTTACAAGGAACTTGTGTCGACGTGTGTCAACGATCGCATATCATGCCTACAACTTATTCCAGCGTAGCGGAACGTGTGAGCCATACGGCGAGTACGTCGTAAAATTTTCAGCATGCTTGAAATTTCACGACGTACGAGACGTACCACGAAATATGACAGCATACTTCATCGTTTTTCAGCGTGCTCTTAACGTATACACAACTTACCCATAACGTATTCGACGTGTACCAGCTTGGTTGGACAAATTTTTCATAGGTCGGCATACGCTGGCTAAATCGTCAAGGTGTGACTGCGTGGTTGACACTTTCAATTTTCTGGCGGTTATGATTTAAATCGGCGTGCGGCAGGTTTTTAACAGGCTACGCCACGAGTTCGTCGGCGATACGTGCAGCGTGCTATGCCTAAGTTAAACTATCGTTGGGCATAGGTTGTGAACGCCGACAACAGGCTAAGCATTCGTTGGTATAAGTTATCTATAAGACAACGAAACGTTCTGTGCCCGTTACTAATATGTTATGCATACGACCAACACGTTATGAATACGACTAAAACTTTAAAAAAAAAACATCAAAATTTCAGCGTACGCCAACGTTTTAGGGCCCTGTCACACCTTGACGTTTAAGCCAGCAATGGCAACGTATAAAAATTGATCTAAAACGTTGACGTACGCTGAAATTTTGATGGTTTTTTTGAGTTTTTGGCGTATTCAAAACGTGTTGGTCGTTTGCATAACATATTAGTAACGGGCACAGAACGTTTCGTTGTGTTATACATAACTTTTACCAACGAATGCTTACCTTGTGATCGGCGTTCAAAACCTAAGACAAGCGATAGTTCAACTTACCCTTTGCGCGCTATACGTATCGCCGGCGAACTCGTGGCGTAGCCTGTTGAGAACTTGCCGGACGCCGATTGAAATCAAAACTGCCCGAGATTTTGAATTGTCAACATTGCAGTCACACCTTGACGATTTTGCCAGCGTATGCCATTCTATGAAAAATGGGTTTACAACGCTAGGCACACGTCAAATACGCTATAGGAAAGTTGAGTATACGTTAAGATTATGCTCGAAATCAATGAAGTACGCTGGCATATTACCTAGTCCGTTCGATACGTCGTGAAATTTCAGCATGCTGAAAATTTTAGACTTACTCGACGTAAGGCTCACACGTTTCGCATGCATTGGCATCTGTTCTTGCACGTTCCGCGATCGTTTAAACATGGCGAACACACGTTACTTGTAGGTTAGTCATAAGTCGAAGCACGTCAAGTTAATGGCAACCATACTTGAAACCCAATTTATAACCGTTGAGTAACGTGCTTTGAACAAATGAGTAACGTCTGCTTAGCCTATGTTTAACGTGCTTGGAAAGTATGAGTAATGTGCATTGAAACTATGTATAACTGGCCTTGAACCAATGGCTACCGTGCTATGAACGTAAGAGTAACGTGCGTTTAACCTATGTGTAGCATGTTTTGAACCTAGTAAAACGTGCATCTAACCATTGAATAACATGCTATGAACCTATTTGTAACGTATGTATAACACACATTGTCGTATGTAGACGAATTAAATTGACGTCTTCCGGACAACCACAGAACTTACTGAAAGTGTTTCTAACTTACATCTACCGTGTACTGACGTATTGGAGCGTTTAGGGGAATTGGTACATACAAATGGGCTTCACAAGAGGAACCCATCATTGTTCCAGACTCCATGTTGAGTAGATGTCAATGCCAGTAGTATCAGTAGTAGTAATACTATTAGCAGTAGTTGGTGTGCATGACAGTAGTAATAGTAGTAGTAGTTGTAGTAGTAGCATTGGTAGTAGTAGAATGTCTACATCAGTAGTAGTAGTGGTATGTCTATGTCAGTAGTAGTAGTAGTAGTAGTAGTATGTCTATGTCAGTAGTAGTAGTAGTAGTTGTAGTAGTAGTATTGGTAGTAGTAGTAGGTCCATGTCAGTAGTAGTAGGTGAGCATGATGGGAGGGTGTGGGTGATGATGGATCCTCTTATCGTCCACGAATAGGAGACTACTTTGCACCATGTTCGATGTTCTTTTCGGCTAATTTTTTTCCTCATTCCCACGATGAAATATTTTTTGTTTTACTTTTTAAAGTATTAAAAACGACTTTGACAAATGCATAATGTACTAGTAATGAACACAGAACGCTTCGAGAACTTATACATAAGTTATACCAACGATTGTTTATCGTGTTTTAGGCGTTCCACAACCTATGCCCAACGATAGTCCAGCGTATGCATAGCGTAATAATTCCCAAGCACGTTATTCATAGGTTATAAATAAGTCACGGGAACCTAAACATTACTTTGATGTGTTTCAACGTATGAGGAACTTAAGTAGCGTGTTGCGAAGTTGGAACAACGTTTGTGTAGCGTGCTTACAAAACGTTACTCATAGGTTAGAAATAAGTTTCGGGTACGCGAATGTATCTCTACGTGTTTCGACTTATGAGTAACATACAATTAACGTGTGTCAACGATCGCATAACGTGCCTAAACCTTATGGCCGGCATAGCGGAACGTGTGAGCCAAACGCCCAGTACGTCGTAAAATTTTAAGCATTCGAAAAAGAGAGAAGCACAAAAGTCAACGATTAAAGCCAGCGTACAACGACTTATGGCAGTGTTTTTCAGGGTATTCCTAACGTATACAAAACTTACCAATAACGTATTCGACGTGTGCCAGCGTATTCGGCAAATTTGTAAAAAACGGCATACGTTCGCTAAATCGTCAAGGTGTGACAGCCCCTTTACATACATTTTTATACGTTGCCATTGCTGGCTAAATCATCAAGGTGTGACAGCGCCTTTAGTGGGGTTGTTGACAGCCATCATTGACATGTGCGCTGTTGTCCAGATGCTAGCTTGGAAGACACTTCTTTTAATATGTTGACCCAAAGCATCACTTGTTGGGGGAATTCTCTCCACGTCCCTAGTCTTCTGTGAGAACAACCTCATTCGGAGGTGGTCAAGGTCATTGCCCTCGTTTGGATCATTGGAGTAGAGCCTACAGACAAAGTTCGTTGCTACTTCTTTCAGTCTTGGCGATGTTTGGAATGGAGTGTCGACAATAGTTGCAAATTCATCCATGAGGGACTTCCTGCATCACCTTGGAGCAGTATCTCTTACCCTTGAACTTAAAGGAAGTTCTCTGTGAGACCAATAATGCCACCTACTCCTTTTACCCTTTTGTTCGCTTGCTCATGTGCTTGATCAATTGGTAAGGATGAGAAACGCCGATTGCTTCGAGTTATTGTCCAGTGTCCCATTTCAAACTCAACCTGAATGCTATCTGGGAGATCTTCCAAGTCTCGGATAAGGATTGGAACCCATCTGGCATAATTCTGGTGATCGAGAGCAAGAACAGAGGGACAAGCTTCCACAGGGTAGTGACCATGAGTTCGAACTTCCGTTCCCGATGTGCTCGGATGAACATGAGAATGATCTGTTGGTACTTGTGTACGAGTAGCCAGAATTGGAACCTTGGGCTCTCGAGAAGTTAGCACGACCCATTCCTCAAGGGCCATCTCTGTTCCACTGTCCTTGTAGGCTCGTTTCAGAAGGGTGTCGAGTACCACAACAGTAACTTGATGAGCTATCTTGTTCTCATTGCATTGGACGCTTTCAAGAAAAGATGTGGCTGCTGCTTCTGTCTTCACTTGCCCAGCTTCTTTGAGGGCTTCAGGCCATCCAGACCCACGCAGAAGGTCTCCCTCCATGGTGCTCCACAAAGCCATTTCAATGTGGAGTCCACCTAGCATGACCACAAACTTGTCTTCCCCAAAGATGTCCGGGAAGGTCCACTGCATTTTTTTTGCAAGATCATAGAGTGGTTGGTCCACAACCAATACAGGTATTTGGTGTGGGTTGAGGTGGTCAGTTGTTTTTTTCACCAGCTCCATTCCATGTCGAATCATTTCTGGAGTGGCTGCTTTCTCATGGAATAGTGGCAGGAGGGCTTCAATACCTTCTTCAGGTTGTCCAACAGCATCTGATCGAGCAGCATGGAATGAAGACCACATTGTTGGTGTGTCCTTTTCTGCATCAGAATCCTCATATAGGATGTCATGTACTGCAGTCATCCATGCCTGTTCGTGCTGTTTCTCCTCGTCGAATGTACTCGTTGCTACAGGCACTGTCACACCTTGACGATTTAGCCAGCAATGGCAACATATAAAAATGTATGTAAAACTTGGCGTACGCTGAAATTTTGATGTTTTTTTTTAAGTTTTGGTCGTATTCATAACGTGTTGGTCGTATGCATAACATATTAGTAACGGCACAGAATGTTTCGTTGTCTTATAGATAACTTATACCAATGAATGCTTAGCCTGTTGTCGGCGTTCACAACCTATGCCCAACGATGGTTTAACTTAGGCATAGCGCGCTGCACGTATCGCCGACGAACTCGTGGCATAGCATGTTAAAAACCTGCCGCACGCCGATTTAAATCATAAACGCCTGAAAATTGAAAGTGTCAACCACGCAGTCACACCTTGACGATTTAGCCAGCGTATGCCGACCTATGAAAAATTTGCCGAACCAAGCTGGCACACGTCGAATACGTTATGGGTAAGTTGTGTATACGTTAAGAGCACGCTGAAAAAACGATGAAGTATGCTGTCATATTTCGTGGTACGTCTCGTACGTCGTGAAATTTCAAGCATGCTGAAAATTTTACGACGTACTCGCCGTATGGCTCACACGTTCCGCTACGCTGGGAATAAGTTGTAGGCACGTTATGCGATCGTTGACATGTCGACACACGTTATTTGTAAGTTACTCATAAGTCGAAACACGTCGAGGTAATGTTTAGCATACCCGAAACTTATTTTCTCCGTCAAGGCACATTTTTTTTTTTCTCCTTGGCTCCGTGACGAAATATCTGGTTGTTTGTTTTTTGTTTTTTTGTTTGTTTGTTCTTAGTCTATCACGAATTTTAAAATATATTCGGAAATTTGCTTTTAAGTTTCGACGTCGACGTGACAATATCCTCAAACAGAAAATATTCAAGAGGAGGAACTAAGAATAAGATATGAGCAAACTGAAGAGGCAATCGGACGTGACCTAACGGCACGTGACGAAATATCGGAAGTTATTGTTGTCGTTTTTTTTTTTAAGCTGCCAATACGCCATTTATACGGTAGCTGTAAATTAGAAACACGTTCAGTAAGTTCTGTGGTCGTCCGGAAGACGTCAATCAAATACTCTACATACGTCAATATGCGTTGGAGGTACGTTACACATAGGTTCAAAGCACGTTACTCATAGGTTAGAAATAAGTTTTGGGTACGCTAAGCATTACCTCGACGTGTTTCGACTTATGAGTAACTTACAAGTAACGTGCCTCGACGTGTGTCAACGATCGCATAACGTGCCTCGACGTGTGTGCAACGATCGTGTAACATACCTACAACACGTTACTCATAGGTTAGAAATAAGTTTCGGGTACGCTAAACATTACCTCGATGTGTTTCGACTTATGAGTAACTTACAAGTAACGGTGTCGACGTGTGTCAATGATCGCATAACGTGCCTACAACTTATGGCCAGCGTCGCGGAACGTGTGAGTCATACGCTGGCAACGTCGTAAAATTTCAAGCATGCTAAAATTTGAGGACAACCGCAAAGTACAACGATGAAAGCAGCGTGCTACGACGTATGGCAGTGTTTCAGCGTGCTCTTAACGTATACAAAACTTACCCATAACGTATTCGACGTGTGTCAGCGTTTTAGACAAATTTTAATAAGTCGGATACGCTGGCTAAATCGTCAAGGTGTGACAGCGCCTTACTGGATGCACATCTTTACCGGAGGTTGGGTGACAACATTCCTACCCACAGGTGGTACAAACGTATATGAATGAGGCAGGATGGGTCCACTGCTGCCTGTTGCTGTTTTGTAAGAGGTGATTCGTAGACATGCTTGATCTAACCCAGGCTGCTGTGATAAAGGGAACTGAAAAATTGAAATCCCAGTTCCATGGAAGGAAGAGCTGGCAGTGCGTGATGTAGGATTGTGATCCAAGTTATCCAGGGCTACAACTGTGAAAATTTGCTGATGCAAGTTTGTAGGACAGACTATATCACCGTTATTCCTCTTTTGATCTGCAACAGCTTGTGCAAGCTAACTTCAGTGGTGAGGACTTTCTTATACGACACGCTCAGAGCATATTTGTGAAGTAGTTCTACAAGCTTCTTACTTCTTGTTTGGGAATGCAATTTGAGGGCCAGCAATACTGCAAGGGGAGGCTCGCAACTCAAGTTCGCAGAAAGAAAGTCATATTTAGCATAGCGACTTGCTCACAGAGAGATCTTCCTGGAATTCTTTTGTTCGGGTGATGATTTGGGTCCTTCGAGGAGTTGGCGGAAGAAATACTTCATACGCTGTGGAACAGATGATTGTTCGCAACCATTGGAAATGAACCTTCAAACTTGAATGGTGTGTCATGATCCAAACAGCTTTACAGAGAATCGATGCTGCCATTAGTAGTGTACGTGCTTCCTCATCTGGTGTTTGAGTTGCATCTGAAATGATCTTTCTAGCCGTTTTCGAACAAACAAGGAAAACTCGATTTCGTACACCCTTCTCTTCCGTCAAATTCGGGAAGTGTTCAAGAACTGTTTCTTTTAGGCGTGTTCGGTTCACAGCTTTCTGGATTCCATGTAGTTCCAATCTCTCTGTCATCATATCTGTCAGATCTTGCAATGCAAAGAATCTGCGACCTCCAGAGACTTCTTCCTTTATGAATTGGAGCAATTCATTTCTGTTGTGGTTCAAGGTTTTCACTAACAGTGTCTTGTTTACAAAGTGCAATGTAACGGCGGTTGAACTGTGTGTAGCAATTCTGTGATACTTTGCTTCGATGGCTACCAATCACCTTCTGCCATGAGTGCCATGACACGGTCTTCTCCAGTGCAACTGCCTTGTTGGTATCTGTGGGGTGAGTTCGACCTTCTGGAAAGAATGGTCTGTTGCATTTGTTTCATCACCACAGAAGAGACACAGTACGATTTACCGCGTGCTGGTCCGTAGGGATCTTTTTCTTGCTGGAGGCAGTCCTTCATAATGACGCTTTTTTGCATGGTCAAGTGCGAGATGTCCTGTAAAGCTGACAACAGGATTGTTGCCAGGATGCACGATTCTTGTGCATGGACTCTGGCATCTGGGAATTTCTACGTCTGGGTGTGGAGCAGCACCAATTGCTCTGAATTGACTTACAAGGCTGGTGATTTCTTGTAGGCTCCCTCTCTAAACGACTAGCCACGGGATTCGCAAAGAGGGCAACAAGCTCTTCCTCTGTTTGCTTTTGGGCATAGCAGCAACAAATGCCAACTCGTTGTCCCTGCCATCTCAGAAAATATTCTGGAAAAAACAGCAAGAAAAAATACAATATTTTTTTCGGACTGGAGTGGGTGTGAGCTGTGAGTTATTACCCCCCCCCCCCCTTACCCTCCCACTTTTTAACTAATTTCGGGAAAATATGTTTTTAAGCATTTTGTCATTTTAGCTCGCCTGTTCGAAGAACAGAGAGCTATAGCGATACCCCGGCGTGAGCGTCAGCGTGAGCGTGAAAATGTTAAAGTTTTGGTGCAAGTTATTTCCTTTCTAATGTTTTTATCGACCATACTATTTTTACTGATTACAATATACAAAACATATATTGCTTTAAAATTATTTGGATCAGACTTCACTGCAATGTTTTATAAAAAATATTATTAGACTAGTCTTTTAAAAATGATAAATGTATAAACAGGCGAGCATTGGGTGGCTTTTACACCAACTCTCTGGTTTTCTTATTATTGAGCCAATGCCAAACGTCTGTCGGCGTTCTAATACAACATGAGGTTTTTTAAAGTCTAATTTTAAATGCGGTTTTATGAAAAATGCCCCCCCCCCACTACTCCCTCCACCCCCCTCCACCCCCCAAATTATTGCAGTGCTTGACACTCGAACCAAAATCGTTCTATAGACCCTTACCTTCAATTTAGCAGTAAAACTGAAACTTTTGCATCAATTTGAAATGACTGAGTGTCCAGGCACCCCACTCGTACTGTGGCTCGAATTTGTCCCAATCGCACATGCGTAGACAAAAAAAATAATTTTTCACCATGAAATCAGCCTGCCTGTCTAGCAGTCAAAACAAATTGAAAATCATCCCAACAGGAAACTTACTGTTTATAGGACAGCAAATAAAGGACACAAACAACAAGCACGAATAACTCATGGAGCGTTAAAAAAAAAGATGGTGTAAGACCCATGCATCAACAGCGGTAAACTTCCAAAAATGTTTTTTCCTTCAACCTGTAAAATCTTAATTTTTATTCAATTGAATATATACTGTACTTGAACACTGCAGAACTCAAATCGTTTTTTTGCACTTTCAAAACCTTTCTGTTTAGTAGTACCTGGACAAAATATTACGGCATTTTACATCATCTTGACCGATCAAATTTACCGCTCGCAGACCTCTCCCATGTCCTTGTTGCTCAAGACTGCACAGGGTAAGGTTGTTCTATGAACTCTCTAGTTTGACACGTTTTTCTGTTCCCATACATTGGTCATGTTGTTGTAAGTGCATTGCAACCACCATAATAATCAATTCATTCATGGGTCATGTCAAAGCCATCATCAATGTGGCAAAATTTCATTAAAAATTCATGCCAGCAATGTCTTTGTATTTATGTAGTTATATTATACACTTGTTATTGGCTCAAGGAGGAATGAGATGGCAGAGGGTAAAAAAAGAAAAAAGAAAAAGTACTGTACTCACAGTGGGAGGCAAGTGGGGTCACAATTGGACACAATAACAAGGAATGAAATTGAAC
>CM068963.1:55988640-55998986 GCA_035128595.1 Eptatretus atami
AGTCTAATAATATTTTTTAAAAACATTGCAGTGTAAGGTCTTTGATCCAAATAAATTTTAAATGCAATATATGTATTTGTATATTGTAATCAGTAAAAAATAGTATGGTCGATAAAAAACATAGCAAAGGAAATAACTTGCACCAAAACTTTAACATTCACGCTCACGCTTGAGCGCTTCACGCCGGGGGTAAATCGCTATAGCTCTCTGCTCTTCGAACAGGCGAGGCTAAAATGACAAAATGCTTAAAAACATATTTTTCCGCCGAAATTAGTAAAAGTGGGGAGGGTTAGAGGGGGGGAGGTAATAACTCACAGCTCACACCACTCCAGTCCGAAAAAATGTTGTAATTTTTCTTCTGTTTTTTTCCAGAATATTTTCCTGAGAGATGGCTAGGGCAACGAGTGGATTTGTTGCATAGCTATTGCCAAAGCAATACCAGAGAAGAGCTTGTTTGCCCTCGTTGCGAATCCCGTGGCTAGTTGTAAGAGAAGGGAGCCTACACAGAAAATCACCAAAGCCTTGTAAGTCAATTCAGAGCAAATTGGTGCTGCTCCAGCACCCAGACGTAGAAATTCCAGATGCAGAGTCCATGCACAAGAATTCGTGCATCCTGGCACAATCCTTGTCAGTCAGCTTTACAGGATATCTGCACTTGGACAATGCAAAAAGCGTCATTATTGAGGACGCCCCAGCAAGAAAAGTCTTTTAAAAATGATAAATGTATAAACAGGCGAGCATTGGGTGGCTTTGACACCAACTCTCTGGTTTTCTTATTATTGAGCCAATGCCAAACGTCTGTCGGCGTTCTAATACAACATGAGGTTTTTTAAAGTCTAATTTTTAATTGCGGTTTTTTGGAAAATGCCACCCCCCCCCCACTACTCCTCCACACCCCCCTCACCCCCAAATTATTGCAGTGCTTGACACTCGAACCAAAATCGTTCTATAGACCCTTACCTTCCATTTAGCAGTTAAAACTGAAAACTTTGCATCAATTTGAAATGACTGGAGTGTTCCAGGCACCCCCACTAGTACTGTGGCTCTGAATTTGTCCCAATCGCACATGCGTAACAAAAAAAAAAAAATTTTTTCACCATTGAAATCAGCCTGCCTGTCTAGCAGTCAAACAAAATTGAAAATCATTCCCAACAGGAAACTTACTGTTTATAAGGACAGCATAAAGGACACAAACAACAAGCACGAATAACTCATGGAGCGTTAAAAAAAAAGATGGTGTAAAGACCATGCATCAACAGCGGTAAACTTCCAAAAATGTTTTTTCCTTCAACCTGTAAAATCTTAATTTTATTTCAATTGAATTATATACTGTACTTGAACACTGCAGAACTCAAATCGTTTTTTTGGCACTTTCAAAACCTTTCTGTTTAGTAGTACCTGGACAAAATATTACGGCATTTTACATCATCTTGACCGATAAAATTTACCGCTCGCAGACCTCTCCCATGTACTTGTTGCTCAAGACTGCACAGGGTAAGGTGTTCTATGAACTCTCTAGTTTGACACGTTTTCTGTTCCATACATTGGTCGTGTTGTTGTAAAGTGCATTGCAACCACCATAATAATTCATTCATTCATGCGTCATGTCAAAGCCATCACAATGTGGCAAAATTTCATATAAAAATTCATGCCAGCAATGTCTTTGTATTTATGTAGTTATATACACTTGTTATTGGCTCAAGGAGGAATGAGATGGCAGAGGGTAAAAAAAGAAAAAGAAAAAGTACTGTACTCACAGTGGGAGGCAAGTGGGGTCACAATTGGACACAATAAACTAAGGGAATGAATGAACAGGAAGAGAGAGAGAGAGAGAGAGAGAGAGAGAGAGAGAGAGAGAGAGAGAGAGAGAGAGAGAGAGAGAGAGAGAGAGAGAGAGATACAGAGATACAGAGAGATGGGAGGAGAGGAGAGGAAACACTGCAATGTCTAAATAAGAGGATTGGATTAGGTATGGATAATGGGGTAGAAAAGATTGTGGGTCAGGATGAGGGATGACATGAGATGATGGTGCACCACCTGCTTGTAGCCCTGGAGGAAAAGGTGGGATTTAACTGCTACTGCAAGGCAGTTCCACAAATGGAAAAAAGCAAAGAACAAAAAAGAGTGGAGGTGTGCAGAAATCCTGGATTTTGTAAGTTTAACCAGGAGGGGATTATTGGAAGAGCCATGGAGGGTCAGAGGGCTGACAGCAGAGGATGCCAGAACAGAGGAAGGGCGGTAAAAATAACCAGAGTTGGTGTCAAAGCCACCCAATGCTCGCCTGTTTATACATTTATCCTTTTTAAGACTCGTCTAATAATTAATATTTTTAGCCGCGTCTCGTGTAGCGAACGCTGGCTCTAAGAGAGCTCCGCGTTGTTGTTGTTCTTCTTCTTCTTCTTCTTCTTCTTCTTACAAAACCTTTAGGATTCGGCTCTTTTATATACAGGATCCGGATCTCCTTAAATACTAAACACCTCTACAAATCCTCGCATTGAGGGTGCCTTTTGAGAGCGTCTATCATGAACTTTTAAATATATTCGGACATTTGCTTTAAAGTTCGAAAGTTCACGTTACTATTTAAAGATTATTCCATTTAATGTGTTGTAATTTCGTAAATACACGTTTTCTCGTCATGAACAGGAGCCTCCATGACGGGTCTCGCTATTGGCTCCATCAAGGCACGTGACGAAATATCGGAAGTTGTTGTTATTGCCTTTAGGACGCGGCTCTTGGACACATTTGTCCTTGTTTATAAAGCATTGCAGTGAAGTTCTGATCCAAATAATTTTAAGCAATATATGTATTTGTATATTGTAATCAGTAACAAGAGCGCAAGTAGCCAATATACGCCAGAACAAGAAGGTATATACAGAATTGTGCTACTACATGGAAAACAGCATCCTGGTTGCCATGGCAACCACTTTAGATAACGAACGTATGTCGCGACACACCGTCTCCACAGTCTGTACCTATGTACCAAATATGAAACGTGAAAGTTGAAAACTTTGGAGTTAGAGTGGTGGACAGGAACGGATGGAAAACAGCATCCTGGTTGCCATGGCAACCACTTTAGATGACGAACGTATGTCACGACCACACCGTCTCCACAGTCATACCTATGTACCAAATATGAACGTGAAAGTTGAAAACTTTTTGGAGTTACAGTGCGGACAGGAACGGATGGAAAAACAGCATCCTGGTTGCCATGCAACCACTTTAGATGACGAACGTTATGTCACGACACACTGTCTCCACAATCTTACCTATTACCAAATATTGAAACGTGAAAGTTGAAACTTTGGGGTTACAGTGCGGACAGGAACGGATGGAAACAGCATCCTGGTTGCCATGGACAACCACTTTAGATGACGAACGTATGTCACGAACACCGTCTCTACAGTCTGTACCTATGTACCAAATATGAAACGTGAAAGTTGAAAACTTTGGAGTTAGAGTGCGGACAGGAATGGAACGGACGGACGGACGACGACCGGTATCACATAATACGCCCCATATATATATATATATATCGGGCGTATAAAAAATAGTGTGGTAGATAAAACATTAGAAAGGAAAAAAATACTGCACCAAAAACTTTTAAACACTTTCACGCTCACGCTGACGCTCACGCCGGGGGTATCGCTATAGCTCTCCGTTCTTCGAACAGGTGAGCTAAAAATGCTGGAGTGAAAGAGCTTATGCTTCAGCCTTATCATGGGAGATACCAATAATGTTCAGAGCTTTATCCAGGAGAACCCAGGAGAGACAGATGTGATGCTAGGAAAGATAAGGTAAAGCAATACTCCATGGAACTACAGATAAAGGCATTTAGACCAAGTAGTTCTGATGTTCCAAAGAGTTACTTCCAGAGAATTATGTGGAGGTGGGAGGGGAGAATAATGTTTCAAACAATTACCTGGAGGGAAAAATGGGTGGGTTAAGAGAATTGTGAATGAGGAATGATGAAAGGGAAAGGAGGTTGAGAGAAGAGAGGATAAAGTAGCGGGATACAAGAGCCATCGATGAGCCACATTGAAGAAGAAAGGGGAAGGCGGTTGGAAGGGAGTACAATTTTGTTTGACATTATGGAGATGGCCTATTTTGAACACAACATAAAGCCAATTTTAACCACTAAAGAGCCAAAATAAGTAAAAACAAACAAACAAACAAAAAACAAGACAAACGTGCCAGTAGTCAGCTACGAACCTGTGCAATCACGGCCTCTTTTGATTGGTAGTACTTGAAGAATAGGTGGTCTGTCTGAATGAAAAGCAAGCAGGTGTTTTTGGTATCTACGGCACGACGATTCCTCTGCAATGTCTCACTCGATGACGTCTTGTTCTTTGGCTAGAGAAATACAATGGAACAAACACATCTTCAAAAGGCAAGAAGCTTCTTTATAGCCACATCCTTAGGGTGAAACATTAATTCATTTTAAATTTGATCATTATCATGTGTAGTATGTACCCAAGTTGGTTACACTAGTCTTTACTTTCAACAGCCACACAGATAAACAGAAAAGTTTCAGAATGGGGTGTCCATTGATCAGTGCGCTGGATAATGGAAGCCATTATTGCTAGTTAGAAATTCAGTGGCAGAACAATGGTTTCCTGTTTTCACCCAGTTTGTTTGTCTGTCTGTGAGCAGGATATCTCAAAAAGTTATGGATTAATTCAGACAAAATTTGGTGGAAATGTTGAATGTGTGACAAGGACAAATTGATTAGATTTTGGTGAAGATCCAGATAATGTACTTAAAAATAATAATCCTTAAAGTGATTCTTTACAATTGAGAGATGGGCCCAAAAACGATATATCGCATAATATTTCAGAGTTATGGATGGGTTATGACAAAACTTGGTGGATGAGTTGGGTAGGTGACAAAAGCAAGCCAATTTGATTTTGGTTCAGGTCCGGATTCCGATCCGGTCCACCAGTGGGATACAAAACATAAACTGTTCAGCCTTGTGGAGGTATGTGCTTGACCGAGTGCCATTCTCGTTACAGTTGTGCTCTCATGTATGTAAAAAGTGTGTCTATATAAACTAAAGAACTATGTATTAAAAGCGTTATCATTGTGAGAACTTATGATCTGGTATCCATACACCATGCACAGTATATCCAAACCTGTTGTGAGGTGGGCTCTTCCGGAACCGCTGATATTTGGATCTTCCGCATGCGCTCAAACACAGCATTGTCGGCACAGCCGCCGGATGGACCGTACTTGTGCGGGTAATCTGATGGTTGAGATGGGGTGTGGGTGTGGGTGTGGGTGTGGGTGGGGGGATTGTTTTGTTAATGATCGATGCATTCCAATATCCACTAAATATCACCAAAGAGGTTTTAGCTTTAACAATTACCATCATATTATAGATGAATTAATGGCATATTCTTTATGAGGAAAGTTACTTCATTGTCCCTTCTATGCCCCTTCAAACAGTACACAAAATGAAAAATGTCATTAATGGCCATTTATTGTCAACTCCACTTGATTACTCAAACCTCCCCCCCCCCCCTTCATAAATGCTAAGATGAAAGAATAAAAGTACAGTATCGTTCATAGACTGTAGTTTTAAAATTCCTGAAAATTTGAGATGACTGTTGTGCAACACTCATTGACATCCATGCCAAAAGCTCTTCCTTTCACAGCGTTTATCCAGGAGGGTTATGTGCTTTCCCAAAGTATATTTTCAATCAACTCTTCAAAATGCTTATTGGTTGACCTGTTTCCCATTATGATCATGCAGCACATGATACCAGGATCTCAGATTGAAATCCTATAAACTGTGTCGATTTGTCCAGTGTCAACCGATAATATATTTGTGATTTTGGTGAAAGTGCAATGATATAAACCAATGTCCTCATCCTGAAAGTCCCTTTACCCCCGCCAAATTTCTCGCACCTCCCTTCGTGGTATGCAGCAATACAGACTCACTGACGCAGAAGTCAGTAGGAAGTCAGATGGCATGGCAGACACTGTTGAAGAGTGGTTGGTTGCTTGTGTTTGGGTGCATGAAAGGGCACACACAGGCCAAATAATTAATTGCTCAAGTGCGGACAGCTTTCGCGGAACGCTTTGGAAAACATTCTCCACCAAAGATCCTCTTCCGTGGGCACCACGTAGTCCAGATCCAACAACTTCATACAACCCTTTGTTGGGCTTAATCAAGGAAAAAGTGTCGACCATCTGATTTCAGATGATTGAAGAAGTGAGCTGCAGTTGTGCCCTCTTTTGCACAGGTGACTCCACAAATGCTGCACAAGATGTCGAAGAGGACTTGGTGACAAATTCAGTGATGCAAGGAGAATGATGCAGATACATTGATTGATTAATTATTGAAAGTACTGCACAATAAAACCTGTATATTAACAAAGTTGAGGAACGAATGCTTTACAGGAGAGGGGTAAAGTGACTTTCAGGCCACTGTAGAACCTCTTTGAAGTACGCTGCTGTAAATGTAGATATTTAACTACTGTTAGCTGCAACCATTAAAGCAGCTTCTGCAGCCTACATCAAATAATAACTATCTGTTCACCCCCTCACACTCTGTTATGCTCTTCAACGAGCATTGAAACCTGTATTAAAAAAGTCATTAGTAATGTGTGCTATACATTAGTAATCAAATTAAGGAAACACAGGGAAGGGATATCTGTGCTAAACTTCACTCCGAATTACTGTCTTTGTGGAGGGGAAGTGCTCCCTGCAATGTTGACATTTTCTGGAGGCTTCTCCCCTCCCCTGGATCCTTGACCAGGGGATCAACACTTGCCATACTCCTCGAATCACCTCACCTGAAGATATGTGGTGGAGCCAGAATGTAACACCTGTGCTTGGCCAGTGCTTAGTGCCTGCATTCATTACTTTATTTTCGATTTTGAGAGAGGAAGGAGCAGCATGGACATCATTTGCAGCAGCCACCCTTCTTTCTGGCCACTCCATACCAGTCATACCACATCAATGGTTGGCCTTGACTCAAATCACGCAATTATTTCTGGGGCTCTGCAAATGTTTTGAGTGATGCGGGGTTTAACATAAAGGACAGTGGTGAAATCTCTGGGCAGACAACATTGCCAAAAAAGAACTGGTGGGTGGTCTGATCCTCCAGTCTGAGTGATGTGTGACCTATGTACCTGGCATCACACCGGCACTGAAATTCGTAAATAACATTGTTCAGTTTTATGGTAAGGAGCGCATCTTTCTGGACTGAAGGGAGCAATTTGTGGGTCATAAAAATCACTGTCGTTGCAACAGAGTTGTAACATTGTGAAACTGATCGTTTCATCTGTTGTTAAAACGTTGGAGAGATTTTACCTCTCCATGGCAGCTTAGATAAACCGGACACTTTCTGGTCCAAATACAGTGTCCTTAGACCGATTGGCAGTTTTGCACTGCATGAACCCACTGATCTGTGTCGGAGTGGCGACCCGTCCAGGATTGTACCCAATAGCCCAGGAGACTGCTTAGGCAGCACCAATGCTCTGCACAGAGTATGGTCCCAATGGAATGGATGGAACCCACTGATGACTCGCTTAGGGTAGCGATTGTCACTGAGAATGGTTTTAATGCGCTCAACTACAGCAGCAAGTCGACGGGGTGCACAAATGGCCCACGCTCTATTAACATAGGTATTCATAAGGGCAATCTTGTAGCGTGTTGAGCTAAAGAAGTCCCACTGTGTGTACTGACCAGTGAAGGTAGCCTTGTGGTAGATTGTTGTCAAGAATACATCATCAGTCTTCTTGACTAACACATCTAGACAGGGAAGTACATTTGACTGCTCGGTAATGTAAACTTTAATGCAGGATGGAGAGCAACGAGATGTACGAGGAAGTCAGAGCAGGCGGTAAGAGTATTGAAGATCGCAAACGTGTCGTCCACATTTCGGCAGTATACCGTAGGTCTAACGTTCATGGTCAATTCATGGAAAACATGCTTCTCATGAAAGCTAATGAAAATGCTTGCGAGCGGTGGACCGAATGGTGATCCCATCGCAACTCCATCCACTCGCGTATACATGTCATTGAAGCTGAACTCCACTGCTCGTGTTGCCACGTTCATGAGTTCCACAAAGACCGCTTCAGAGATACAGGGTGGTTCAAGGTTGCCATGAAACAGCGATGCCGTACATATATTGATGGTTTCTTGGAGAGGAAAATTTGTGAACAGGCTGGATATATCAAAGGAGAACATGGTCACAGCATTCTGGTCCTGCTCCAATTCATGCATGGTTTTAGCAAATGTGAATGAATCTGAATGCGTACTCGGAGAATTCCTCGAGAACAGGTTGAAATAATTCACTCAACCACTTGGAGAGTTTATGTTGAGTAGAACCAATCATCGATAGTATCGGACGCCGTGGGATGCCTTCTTTATGTATTTTGGGTAACCCATACATCCAAGGATGCTGTGAACCATGTGGATGGATCTGCTCATATACATCATGTGGGAGCTCTTTGCTTTTTCCCAATTGAAATAAATGCGTTTGCAATTTCTGTTCAAGTACAGCTGTGCGGTCGTAATGAGCCACATTGCCGAGTAATTTGAACTTTGCTTCATCGTTCAGGACCCCAAGCATCTTTTCCACATAATAGCGCTTGTTCATAACAACTGTGTTTGAAATTTCATTCTAAAAATGGAATTTCAAACACAGTCCAGCATGTGACTGCAGTCACTCAGATCAGACTATTCATCACATTATTACTGAGTGTCACCGACGGAAATTTGATGAAGCATTTAGGGCAATCCACTGAACAACACAGTGCTGTGACTTGGCTGTCCAACGTCGACATAGATCTGTGAGCTGTAATTTGTCATACGCAAGAAAGAAAGAATGGTTAATCGACATTTTTGTGAGTCATGGTCCCTATACTCGTGGACCTTTGTGCATTCCCCCCCCCCCCCCACCCCACAGCTCCCTTTCATTTCCACCATGCACATTCCCATCTGACTTGTGAATTTCCACATTTTCCTTTCATCATTTGCTCCTGTACCTCACGTCTGCCCTGCCCAACCTTTGGCAGACACGAATTTCATGTTTGTTAAACACAAGTAAAATTTGCAATTCTTCTTTAAAGCCATCGTGTGCAACAAACAGTACCTTCAAAAATTGTGGTACTGTACTACTTACTACTCTAGATGTGCCGACTCCGCATATAAAACAACCCACTGTCTTTTGTCAGCATTCCGCAAGTTGGTGATCAACGATGTACAATTTGCAGTGTACAAGGATGATTTATTTTAAATATTTTGGCTTGACATCTCCCCCGAGCAGTTCCATGGTACCCCACTTTTCCTCTTGTTATGTCTTTCCTAAGGTTGAATTCTATGAAGTGCACTGCATGAGCATGACTGGAAGGTCACATTTAAAAGCAAAATTTGCAATGAGAAACGCAATGTGCAATGAAAGCCTTAAAAATCACTACGGTGGTCAAAACTCGGTTTGATCACGTAAAAGGTGTTCATATAGATGTTTACATTTTCATCAAAATCATGGTAAGGAAAATGGCCAGTACCGATTTGAATGAATGCAATCATGCTATTAGCAACCATAGTTAATGGTAATGTTCTCACCAACAAGGATCCAATTTACTTCAGATAACCGAACGATATATTCATATTCTTGTATAACAAGTTTATTCAAATCAGTAGATGAAATATCAGAAAATGTCGGTAATAAAGGCTTTTTAATGTCTTCAAATCGTGATTGCAGTTGGATGGATACACTCTCTTGATTATACATCAGAGATCAAGAAAAAGGAATGACAGAAGGAAAGTACAACCCTGATAACCTTCTTCCTTCCTTTGTTCAAATATAATTAGAAGTCACAAGTACAAATTAAAGCCAAAACTTGCAGGAAATGAAGGACCGAATGAATGAAGGCAGAATAAATTTTCCTGTATTATGGTCAAAAGGGACTCATTTTTCTCATTTTAGAGTTACCTTTATGTGACTGAAATACATCTGAAAAATGGACCCCCTGTTAACGAGAAAAGCACATTTAAATATTGTGGTTGATGATGAGATTGTTGGCCGAAACTGAAAAAGGAGGTGTTCAGAGTAAACTCAGACATTTCCCAGACGTTCTCAATCCCCAATATATTTCAAAGCTAAAAAAAACTGTTATTTGATACCCACTCACACTATATGATGTATGTCATAAAGAACAAGAAGGGTGCATCCAACCAATATTCATACCAAGATCTACTCTGACAGATTTAATACAAGCAAAGATAGACCTCGTCTCAAGTGATATTTAATCCACTTCCCAAAGGACTTCCTCAAGCAAAATACTCTATGCACCTTATTTTGATCCCACAAACCTCTCACCGCCTCGCCTCCCCCC
>CM068963.1:55999820-56015992 GCA_035128595.1 Eptatretus atami
ATTACAGAACCTTTGTTTTTGATTCAGAATTTAATATATCATTGTAAATCAGAAAATAAAATGAAATGGCATCGACAAAACTAATGACACCCACGACTTAATATTTGGTAGCACAGCCTTTGGACAAAATAACTGCAGTCAAGCGCTTCCTATAGCCATGAATGAGCTTCCTACACCTCTCTACAGGACTCATTGCTGGCCACTTCAGAACACCAGCGTTTTGTCTTGAACCATTCCCTGGTGCTTTTGTAATGTGTTTGGGGTCATTATCCTGTTGCAAGACCCAATATCTTTTACGGAGACCCAGCTTTCTGACACTGGATTGAACATTGCCCTCCAAAATACCTTGCTAATCTGATTTCATGATGCCGTGCACACTTTAAAGGCACCCATTGTCAGAGACAGCACAGCAATCCCATAACATCACTGAACCTCCTCTATGTTTGACTGTAAGGAAGGTGTTCTTTCTTTGAAGGCTTCATTTTGTTTTCTGCAAACAGAGATGCTGTGCTTTACCAAAAATCTCTAATTTGGTCTCATCTGTGCACAAGACATTCTCCCAGAAGGATTTTGGATTGTTCAGGTGTGTTTTGGCAAAATTCAGTCAGGCTTTCTTATGTGTCTCTCGTCTCTCTCAGCAGTAGAGTCCTCCTGGGTCTCCTCCCATAAACCTCCTTTAATCGAGTTGGCGACGGATGTGTGAGTTGAAACTGTCGTACCTTGTGTCTGAAGGTCAGCTTGAATCTGTTTGGCAGTTGATTGAGGTGTTTCTCTACCATTTGATCATCCTTCGCTGTAATCTTCGATCAATTTTTCTCTTGCGGCCACATCCGGGAGGTTGGCTACAGTGCCATCGACCGTAAGCTTCCTGATAACATTGCGTAGGTGGACAAAGGAACATCAAGGTCTCTGGAGATGGACTTGTAGCCTTGAGGTTGTCCATGCTTGGCTACAATCTTGTGTCTGGCCTCCTCAGACAATTCTCTGGTTTTCTTTCTTTTCTCCATGCTCATAGTGGTTCACACAGTGACACAAAACAGCAGAATGACTTCTTTTCTCCATTCAAACTGGTTGAATGAGTGATTTATATTGCAGGCACCTGCAACTCACCACAGGTGAGTTCAATTCCAAAGTGAAGGAGAATCACCTGCTTGAAATCTAATTATTTCCGACAACTTCTAAAAGGTGCCAATAATATTGTCCAGGCCATTTTCGGATTTCTGTGTGGCATAAGCTCAGATTTAGTAATTTTTTCAGCTTTTTTTGTTTAATTCCCCTGCAAACCAAAGAAATACATATGTGGATACCAAAATATTTTTTAATTGCAACAATTTTCTGGAAAAATGGTGCATTATTTGAAAAAAGTGCAAGGTTGCCCATATTTTTTAGCCACAACAGTAAGTGTAGCTCACAAATTGAGCATAACTCTGTGAACATCTTCACCTGATTTATGGCATTTCTTCAACACAGACTTGACCGTCCAGACCATTTGGTCTGCTAATCCATTGGAGAGAAGATATTGGAGTGAGGGAGTTGTGTGCTTGATGGACTAGTTGGCACACATATCATTGTATGCTTTCCCATTGAATTGGGGACCATTGCTGGATAGGATCTCGACAGGCGCTCCTTGAAGACTGAATGTTGATGTGGTGATCTGTGCAACTGATGCGTTTGAGGTGCTGGTTAATTGGTGAACAACCAGATACTTGGAGTGGTAGTCCACAATGATGAGGAAGTCTTCCTCATTCACCTCAAACAGGTCAGTTCCCAGCTTGGTCCAAGGGCTGATCTGTATTTTGAGAGGCTCGAATGATTCATTCTGCTCTGGAGTCTGGCTTTCTTGGTGAGCTTGGAATACTCCAACCATAGACTCCTATAGAGAAGGACTGGAACCTCCCATGCTCGGGGTTTGTAACTTGAGTCTGAAGGATTAACTTCAGTCCGGGGCTAAAATGACTTTGAGAAGGGCTAGAGACACAATCTCGGGATCCATATAGGGGTTTTTGAGGACGGCGAGTTCAATAGTGTCATTTTTCCCCAACCAACACCACCTGAGGTCATCTTCAAGGTCAAAAGGTCATATTTCAAGGTCAAATTACTGAATTTTGGTATTTTTTGCCGTTTTTGTGTCTAACTCATAGAGGAAAACTTTTGTAAAGTCTATGACAAAACATGACATTGTGCACCTACTGCACCTACTTGCTGATTTCTATCATCGTTAACTAATGTATGTTTTGTTTGTTTCTCTTTCAGAAACTGTCCAGCTGGTGATCTCACAGGATCTTTGTGTTGTTTCCTGCTTTGGTGACAATATGCCACGTCCTTGCAGCTGCTTTGGTTGTAGAGGAAACTATGATGGGACGCCTTATGTAAAGGTCATATCCTTCCCAAAAGATCCTGAGGAGAGGGAGAGATGGATATTGGCAATGCCAAATGAGAAAAGAAGCTTGAGGTGCTATAAGGAGATATATATATATATATTTGTGAGACACATTTCAATTGTGATTGGGTGTCAGTTAGGGGTGGCAAACGACCAAAGAACCCCATCAATATTTCCTGGAGTACCGAAATCAGCTTTGAAGCAGGTGACCTCAGCCCCACGCCCAACATCATCTTCTACGTCAGAATCAAGAGCTAAGAAGATGCAGGCAGCTGATGAGGCTGCAGACAATATCCAAGATTTCGACCACTTCTGTGCTAAAATCAGCTCCTATTTTCTGGCTTTAACGTCATAAAAGACCAGGAAAACCTTTACCTATCAAGAACTGATGCTACTGGACAAACTGTCAAGCAGTTCTTTCATTTCCAACAAGTTCACTCACCTTTTGGATTTCTATTCTTGAATAGAGTTGAGAAAGATGGCATTGAGGTGCCAAACGACTTTTTCCTTTGCAGAAGAACAGCCTGCTCTCAATATGGTCCCAGATTAGATCCATAACTGACCAGGTAAACATCTATGAATGCACAAGCAAGGAAATTCTTCAGCTTGTAATAAGCCAGCTCTGTTGGATGACTGAGGCACACGAGCTTCCTCATTTCACCTTCCTTCTGTCGCAGCTGCATCTTATGTTCAAACCTCTTGATCGTCGCCGATTTGATACTGATACTATGATTTTCGCAATGCAGCTTCACAACATATCACCCAGTGCATACAAAATGATTCGTCGATCCGGCTTAATCATTCTACCATCACAAAAAAAAGGTAAAACAGATGCTTGCTAGTAGTCAGCAGGACTCAACCTCAAAACCTTGTTCGACCAGCTTAAACCACAGCAGCGTTTGGTCAATTTAATGTTTGACGAGGTAAAGCTGGTCGAGACATTGCGATTTTCTGGAGGGCATGTTGTAGATATGCTCAAAATGCAGCAGCGGGTGGTGAACACGAAATGCTTGCTTCACATGCTATGGTTGTTGAAGTTGCCTGCCATTTCGGTGGTCCACGCTATATTCTATGCATTTTGCCCTGCAAAAAACCAATTGCCGATCAGCTGAAGGAACTCCTTATCGAAGCTGCATCAGCTGTAGTTGGTGCTGGCGGTACTGTGATTTCTTTGATATGTGACAATTGCAATACCAACCGCAGTGTTTATTCAAAACTTGGAGGACCAGGAAGTTGCCAAGTGCTGTCAATTCAAGAGCAATCTATGTTCTTAGTGTACGACTACGTGCACATCTTCAAAAATGTTCGCAACAACTGGATTACTGTTGATGGCAAGACACTCATTTGTCGTAGATGGTAATGAGTAACAAGCTTACTGGAGTGATATATTCAGAAGGTTTATGAGATCGACCGGCTACTCCTATTCGCTTAACCAAGCTAACGCACACCGCTGTTTTCCCCCAAGCCCTTCAACGCAGAGAGCGTACCATTGGTATGCCAAGTGTTCAATGACAAGACTGTCGCTGCTTTTAAGACCTTCAAGGATTCACTGGGCATCAGCGAAGGCACAATCATCTTCATCAAGATAATGAGTGAGTGGTTCAAGATGATGAACGTGAAAGACCGTTTCTCAGCTATCCATCTGCGACGACGAATCCAGCAAGCCTTGGACAGCAGACTGTACAAGTTTCACTAGGCTGGAGCAGGCCTGCCAAATTATATCTACCTGTGCATGGCAAGGAGGTGGTGGTCGTAAGCTGAAGCTAACTCAGCAAACTGTTGAAGCCTTCACTGTGTCCACACGTAATAATGTGGATGCTGCCAAATTGCTTCGGCAGAGAAAGACTTTGACTACGTTCTTCCTGCTATATTTGCAGATGAAGCCTTGGAAAAGTTTTTCGGCCAAGCCAGGCAAAGAAGCGGTGGAAACTTCTACATTGACGTAGTTGACATTATGGCTGCAGCTAAAATTGTAAATTTGCAAACACTCATTAAGCATGACATTATGCCCGAATCTAGTTCTCGTGTGATTGATTGCGAACAGAACTGTACAACTTCCATAAATCCAGATGAGCGAAGTGAACTCATTGACGAGATTACTCCTCAAGACACTCAGGATCTCTTGGGGTCTGACGATGCCCTTAAGCATAAAGTAGTTTATTTGGCCGGACACCTTTTGCATAAATATGGCGATAGCACTAGTATGGAGATAATTGATGATGAAGATGGTAACGAGGTGTCATCTGAGTTTCTAGATAATTTGAATAGAGGTGGATTGAGTGTGCCGACTATGTCAACCGTCTTTTTTTACATAATGCCTATAATTTGTATGACAAGACTAAAATGCGTTGCCGATTTCATTTTGCTGAGCTGTTATCCTCTGTAGATGCACCTTTAGCTAGTAGTAATGCTGCATGTACTACTTTAGCTAACATTCTATTGAAAGCTCATGTCCTCAATGTAAGTGACAAAGAAAAGCTTTGGGATGCCTCAGGAGGCAAGAAAAGCTCTCCAACTAGTGATAGACATAGACATAGTTGTAATAGGCATAGTGTTGTGACATGCATATAATGTTTATGTAATACGTATATGACAATAAATATCAAAGTTTGACAGCTCTACACACTTGCATCTTATTACAATCAGCCATCTCTCACAGTTTATGAGTTAGACACAAAAACAGGCAAAAAATACCAAAATTCAGCAAGTTGACCTTGAGATATGACCTTTTGACTTGAAGATGACCTCAGGTGGTGTTGAAAATGACACATTGAACTCGCCGTCCTCAAAAACCCCTATATGGATCCCGAGATCGTGTCTCTAGCCCTTCTCGAAGTCATTTTAGCCCCGGACTCAAGTTAATCCTTCAGACTCAAGTTACAAACCCGAGCATGGGAGGTTCCAGTCCTTCTCTATAGGAGTCTATGACTCCAACAGACTTAGCAATGTCCTCACTGATTTTTAAGCGCAGTAAACAGAGTTACAAGCTCGACGCCTGGTCTTCTCCACTCCAAGGTGTCCCAGGTGAAGTTGGCTGAGTATGCCAGCATGCATCGACTTGGGTATGAGGACTTGTCTTGCCTTGAAGCCACCACCACTAGAAACTCCGAGTTAATCTCTGTTCGGCCAATATGGTCGCAAGTCTCATGAGAGTTCCTTTATGGATTCCGGCCATCCAGCATAGATTACTTGTCATGGTGCTTTCAGAACAGGGTTGCATGTTGTCTCCTGCTGCAGTGCAGCTTGCTTGCTACAGCCAAAATGGACTGTCTGTTCTGGGTATCTGGGCCATCCTTGAGGGTAATGTCTTCGACCTGCAAGTCAAGGGATATGTCATTTCGCTTATCTGGATTGGGCAACCAGCTCAGTGCATTGGAGGCACCTAGCTTGTATTTGATGGAGAAGTTGTAGCATTGAATCTTGATTAGAAGTCTTTGAAGATGTGATGGGGTGCTCGTCAACTGTTTGTTACAGATCATTTATAATGGCTTGTGATCTGTATGGATGTGGAAGTCGCTGCCAAACAAGTAAATATGGAATGGTATAACCCCGAACACAAGTGCTAAGGTTTCTCTCTCGATGTTTGAATAGTTAGCTGGGGCAGCAGATAAACTATTGCAAATACAACTGGTTTTCCATCTTGAAAAAGGCATGCTCCAAACCCTTTTGGAGATGCATCAACATCCAGGGTGGTCAGCCTTTCTGGATTGTCATATTGCAGGCAATGATTCAGTGGAGATCGAGTGCTTGATAGCAGAGAACACCGCCTGGTGGTCTTCTTGCTGCAGGTATGGGACGTTCTTGCACAGCAGTTCTCGCAAAGGTGCAGCTTTATCAGCAAAATTGGGTATTTATGCTGAGACGCAGTTCATGAGCCCAAGGAACTTCTGTAGGTCTTCCTTATTTTGGGGAATCAGAATTGCATTGATATCCTCTAATAGTCCAGGGTCTGGGTGTATGCCAGCATCTGAATACACCGAGCCAAATAAGTTCATTTGGTTCACTTTGATTTGGCACTTCTTGCTGTTAAAACTAATTCTTCCTGCTCAGCTGTTTCCAGAAGGCATAGGAGGTTAGCGTCATTCTCTTCCTTGGTGTGACGTAGACAGCAATGTCATCAGCAATCCAGATGCTGATGCACCCAGGAACGTGTTCGATGATGTTATCCATTGTCTGCTGGAAGATATCCTGACTCAGAGATAGCCCAAAGGGAAGTTGTTGAAAACAATATCGACCAAATGGTGCGCAAAAAGTTGTCAACTCCTGTGATTCTTCATCCAGGTGAACTGACCAATAACCCATTTTCATATCCACCTTGGAGAAGAATTTGGCCTTGCTGAATGCTTGGTTGAGCTCTCCCAAAGTAGGTATCTTGTGCAGACATCTTTTGAGACTGTTGTTAAGACTCTTGGGGTCCAGACATATCCTCAAAGAACCATCTTTCTTGATGCTTGAAGTGAAGGAACTACACCAATCTGAATGGTACGTGACATGTCTTACAACACCATCTTGTTGCATCTCATCAAGCTCTGCTTTTAGATGTATGCAACATTTGTGTGGTGCATCAATGCTTGGTTTGTCATCCTTTTTGATGTAGAGATGAGCTGTAGTCTTGAAGTTTCCGAGTGTATCAAACTGTTTTGGGAACCGTTATTTGTGGTCATCTATATAATTAATTGGTGAGCTATGTGCAAGGTGTGATCTCTGGTGAGGTGTCACTTGAGGTGATCGTTTTGGGGACAGTGGAAGTGGTGGGTTTGCTTTTTGATCTTTTGAGTTCAATGGTGAACTGATGGTACGGACCGTAACCACCTTGAGATTCCTGCATGTGGGTAAACTGGCTATTGCTGGGCCAGGTATGCCTACAACATAGAATTTCTCTTTTGACCACTCTGAATTCTTATATCTGCACATGATGTGTATACACCCGAGGCACCTGATCTCAGACCCATTGTAGACTGTGACCCTTGCTCTGGCTGGTTAAGTCTGTTTTCCAGTGCTCGCCATACATCTGCTTGATAGTTCTGAATGAAAGGGTGTTTGCACTGGTGCCAATGTCAATCTTCGTCTGAAGATGTTTTGGGCAAGGTCAGGACAGATGACATCTCGTGTGGTGAAAGCATCATCTGCCTAATCTAGCTGTGTAGGTGCCATGCATAGATCCATCAGAGATGGTTATGGAGGAGAATAAACATTCCTGTGGATGTTCATCATCGTATCCTTTTGTTATGTAGTCCCGTTGCATTTGACTATCCCCCATGGTGTCCATACGCCCGGCATTTTCACGGTTCTTTGATCTGTCACCTCTTCTCTGCGGTTTCATTTTTCAGAGAGGATTTATGCTGCCTTTTAAGGAATTTGCTTTTGCGTTGCTTACACTTTGATTTCTGGCAGTATTTCTCACAGTGACCCTTAGAACCGCATGATTTACATGTGTCATTGTACATGGGGCACCTGCACTGATGGTGCGCGAGACCACAATTTGTGCATGCTTTGCGGGTATGCTGGACAGAATCCACTGCGGCACTGCTGTCTGCAAGAGTTTGTAGACATTTCTTACTAGCAGCCATGGCCTCATATTTGCGACCCTTGGCGAGGAGCTGTTCAATTGTGAAGCCCGTCGGTTTGTCAAGCACATCTTTTGGAATGCATCAGACTGAGTGGAGGCAATCATCGGTTCCAGTACGCGTTTGTATTGTTCTGCAGGCTGAAAGTCACAATGTTTAGCTTTATCACGGCATCTCCTGACAAACTCGTCCAATGAGTCACTTTTGCCTGTACCGCATCAGCTCTAACCTCTGGATATGGAAATTAACCTTAATCTGTCGTTGCTTCTCAAATAACATCCGTAATTTGTTAAGATCATTTTGATCAACATCTGTTGAGCTCGAATCATTTATTCTTTGGAACCCTTCATTGCCAACAGCTATTTTAATTATCACTGCTTTTTTCCTTTGGTCAGTGATATCATTATCTTCTAGTCTAGACATTCGCTGCTTAAAAAGCATAAATTCTTCTGTCAAATCAGATGCATTCCAATGCATTTCTGGGTACTTTGCCATGGTGAATTGGTGTTTGTACTGCCAGACACTAACAATGACACATATAGAACAGAGCAATATGTTGTGGCGGTATTGATGAACAATTAAAACAAAAACAAAAAATTATCGGTGGTGCTCTCACTATATCAGTAAGCAAACGACTACCGTATTTTCCGGTGTATAAACCGCACTTTTCTCTTAATCGGCAAAAAGGTAAAAGTTGGGGGTGCGCTTAATACACAGGTATAGAAAAAAAACAAAGGTCAGTCTTAAAAATGATCAATGCTGAATTTCAACTATATTCCAAATGAACACTTTGTAGCAATGGGAACTGCTGTTAAGCTCAATTCCGCCATTTAAATTTTGAAAATCAGTTCGGTTAAGAGTTTATACAGCATTTTATTAACTGTGTGTGGAAATTAAATGTCACGCTCGGAAACGTCCGGAGACGCACGGAGTTTAGGTGTGTGGCGTATACAGAGCCTCGCGGCTCTGAAAACACCATTAAAACACCAAGGAAGAAGAACAACACCTGGTCTCACATCAAAAGAATAATTATTCACGATAGCTGGGGTCCAATAACGGAGCACCCACCTCAAATAAGCTTCTTAGGGTTAGCTTCCCTCATACGTCATGTTCAAGAGGAAGACACTGCCCAAAGACAAGTTTCCAGCTGGCGGCATTGTTCGTGTGCAGCAAAGGGGAGGACAGACGACGGATTTGTAGTGGTGACTATCTTTTTACATGCATCACTTTCGACATGAACATCTGATGCAGGCAGAATTAATCCACCAAGCTTGTTCCTTGCATGCTGATGCTATGCTAGCAAATGCTGGATTGCAGGGCGTGCCTTAAAACTAGGAACAACCAATCAACGCCCGAGTACTTTTCTATACAAGGGCAGGAAATTGAAAATTGATATAAAAGGAAGAAGAAGAATCTCACAAGAGCGCGGAGCCACGTGGGATGGTGAAGCTTTAAGAAGTACCAATGCTGCTCAGTTATTTTGGCTTCCTTTGAAACTCTTCGTTTTCCCTCATTTCTATCAGTGGTTCCAAACTTGCTTCCCACAGATTACTCGCGTCGACCAGCCAAACTTTCTTACTTTGCAGGCCTTTGTATTCAACCCGTGTTTCGAGAAACATTAGCTGCATCTCAGTGGAACCACCACAGACAAACATTCCTATTTCCCAGACTTGGTTTTTTCATCAGTTGAAAATCAACATTTCGTGACGTGTTTACCGCCGGGATTTCCAACTGGATTCCGAGAAGCATCAGGCCACATGCATCTTCGTTGAACTTTCACAATTACTCCCGTCACTACGTTGGCTGAGCATTATGTTGATTGGGAAACTGCCGGCGTTCATCTGGAGGATGAGAAAGGTCGACCTTCCGATGACCTGCGGTTGGATCGTCAAGGTGTGCGAGGATACCGTCTGACATCATCAAGCGAGCATTTCTGAAATGCTGCATCTCCAACAACGTGGAAGGCACAGAGGATGACATAATTTGGGAGGAGGAGCCTACAGATGATGGTGACAGCGACAAGGACAGCGACGGGGATTTGCTCTACCCTGATTCGGACAAGGAGTTACGTCGTCTACCCCGATTACATCGTCTACCCTGCTCTACCCTGATTAGTCTTCGACGATGAAAGCATCGACGAGGATTTCCTCGTGTTTAACTGAAAAGCTTCATCAAACCCAAATGGCCCTTTTCAGGGCTACAAATCCACAATAAATATATATTATACCAGTATGAATCCCATTTATTCCTTTTTCTCGGAACAAAAAAAATCATCTTTACAATATTAAAAAATAAGAAAGAAAAATAAAAACTTCTTGGTATCCTCTCCTCTTTCTTGAACTTCTTGAAAATGAGAATAAGATTGTTGGACAAAATTAAGTGGACATGGGAGTAAGCATGTTGATACTTCCATCACTTTGTTCTGTACAAAGTTAATGTGGAAGCGTATTTCGATCGAGATCAGAAAATATAATGATCAATTCTGTATATTCATTTATTTTGAGGGTGAAAAACATGGCCGCAGTTAATACACCGGAAAATGCGGTATGTCACTTGAATGCTATAAATGCAAAAGATGGGTCATTCTATGTTTTCAAAAATACATCAGATAAATGGCAGAATTTGTTTTGTTAATGAAAGTAAGTCAAAGTTCACTTATCGACAGGCTGGTACATCCGTGATACTTGCGTTGTGGTTCTCTGACATCAATGTGAGTTGATCTGGAAGACTGTGAGGCACTGTCTTGGCATTCAAAATGCATGGTGTTTGGTGTGTCTTCCCGTTCTACAAGCCGCTGTAATTTGATCATCAAAGTACTCAATGCTAGTGGTCGGTACAGTGTGTGATAATCACGATGAACGAGTTGATCCGGTCATTCAAAATGCATGGTGTTCAGTGCGTCTCGGATTCGGACTCCGCCTCCACCCCGCGTGTCTCGAACTAGGGCTCAGCCTTGACATAAATAATGTACACAGTGCAGTGGTGGATTTCAGCCATTGTCCTGTGGCGGTTTCTCACAGTGTGGATAATCTGGTACCACTCATACATCGTGCTGGCAAGGTAGTAACATCCACGTATGCCTAGACATAATGTATGTGGCCTAATTGTTGGCATTCCACTCAAAGAGTTCAACTCCAAAAACGTCATTTTGGAGTTTTTCAGGTTCAGTTCTGCCACAGATCATCTCTGATGTGTCCTTTCATCGCTGCAACCATGACATGGTGTGTTATGGTGAATATGATAGTGATGGGCAAAGACTGACGGAGTTTCTGAGTAGTTTACTTCCAAACCCAGGAGTCACAAAGCAGTCCACCCATGGACCTACACCAAACTATGTATAAAGGCACATAACAGCCACATTAAAGTAGTTCCTTGGTATCACAACACTATTCAGTAAAGAAAAAATAAAAAATACAGCAAGATTGAGGATTGTCCAAGAGGAGGAGTCCAATAAGGACTCCCCTTTTACTCAAGGCTTCCTCTCTATCAGGCCATTTTACCATCTGGGGCCGCAGGCCGAGCTGACCAATATCAATCGTCCAGGTCGGCAATCTGAGTCCCACGGCATCCCTCTCTCAAATGACCCAACAAAGATAGTGAGGAAACAGGTCAGTCGCAGAGGTTAGATTGGCTGTTAACATCTGTTGGGGCCACTCATAGAATGCGGAAACATCGTCCAGACCGCCTCGTTGTGGTTGCCCTTAAGAACCTGTGCAATCATGGAATCCCACCTCATAGACGCGAGAACTTCCATGTGGCATGCTTGCAGGAGGGCGACCAGAGCCCCAAGCAACCATGTCACAACACGGACATTCCAACCCCGTTCCGGCATGGTTATTGCCTCAACACTAGGAGGCATTCCGTGATCCAGTTCTTTCAACAAATGGACTTGCATCCTGGCAGCCTGAAGATGCGCTTCCAATCGGACACAATCAAGCACGACAACCTTTTAACAGATGAAAGACTTCAAATCTTGTTTCCAACTTTTTGAATGGAATATAGGCCCCATTGATCCTCTAAGGATACTTGTCATCTCCCTTGCATAAACCCTGACAACATAATTTAATCATGATTATGAACAACTCCTTTCTGTTCATCTGAAAAATATAAGGCGCCAATTAATTAATTTTTCCCCATGCAAGCATGTGACCTTGTGCACATTTGAATGGGTAGTTTCATTCCAGGTCTACAATTTATCCTATTTCTTAACACTTGTAATTATATTTGTGCAATATAGTGTGTATAAACAGAAAGGAAAATGTACATTTTTTTGATAGAATAATTAAAGACCAAGCTTACCAATGTCATTCTCATGGTACATGACAGAGTGGAAGTGCATTTTGTCCTTTGGAAAGTATCGCTCCACAGGTTCAATATAGTACGTCCCTGCGTACGTGCGGACAAAGCCCTCAAAACGACCGTTGATAATAGAACCATGGCACATGGAGCTATCTTCTCCTGGTGGAATGGAATGAATATGTAAAGCAGTGTATGACTACATACAAGGTTCAGTTGTTATTCGGATACTATTTGAGTATTCAGAAACATATCAGATAAGAAAACATGGTTGTAGTGGAACAAAATATGGGATTAAAGAGGAAAGCATTTTTTTTTAAACAAAGACAAACAGAAAAAGGCATACACAAAATAATATATAATTACAGCATTTTTTTGTATTGCAGCAAATTATACCAAAATGAGATTCATTCCAATGATAAAACCCCAACAACCCCACCCTCCCCTGAGCCACCTTCAAAAATCAAATAAGTAGAGATCCAGAAAAATACGCCCCACCAACCACCCCCCCCCTCCCCAATTCCACTAATAGTTAGGCCAGGAATGCAAATATACACTTGCTCCTGCTAACATATATCCAGTACTGCTGCTTCATGGCCAGGTCATCAGCAACTAAATCAGTAATCCACCTGAGTTAGCATCCTCTGCCTCGGGAAGAGGGTGTTTCAATACCCTGTAAGACTTAAAAAATATATTATAATTTTAAAAAAAAAAATTATTACCTAAGAGCGGCTGGGACAACCAGCCATCGAGGTTGTTTTAGGGAATAGGTTGTAGACAGCAACTATCCAGGACTATTGTCCTGACTTAGGAGAGTTAAAGTGGTGTGCCGGGAGCAATCTTGCACTCTTCATGTCAAGATTACTGGTCTTACTTTCTGCCTCATGCAAACGAAGATACTGGGCTAGCTTTAATTTCTCTTTCTCACATACATACATACATTTATTCTACTCACTTTCACTCGATATATTTACATTCTTTCTCTTTCCTTTCATTTTCTTATAAACCACAAATTATAAAAATTTAAAAAGTCCAACAAGTTTGTGGCCCTGAGATACCAGCATTATGGGGTGTGACGTGAAGATTCTCTGGAGTCCTGCCTGTCTCTGTTGCCAAGGGGAGGGCTCAGGTGTCAGCAGCAGTAGCAGTAACATCGATCCCTTCTCAGACCCTTTCCTTTCCAATAAACCTGATTACTTTTCTATTAATTTCACCAGCATGTGTGGTCTTTCCCACAACCTTTCCTCTGTTAAACACAATTTAGTTAGTGCCTCTCCAAATATCTTTCCTCTCTCAGAGACCCAACTGTCAAATGAAGTTCACATCAATTCCTTTCACATTTCCAACTGTAACCTTCATTCACAATTACACTTCAAAAGGAGGAGTCCGTGCTTATTCCACCATCAAAACACACCTGTTGTACACACCTTGTGGACCTCGAATCTCAAAACTTTGACATCATCTGGGTTAAGAATTGCCTCCCAACTATCACTATTTTTCTCCATTTCACCAACTGCTCTCCTAACTCTCCAAACCTTACAACATTCTTTGACTATATCTGAAATCCTGCCATGAGGCCACCAAGCTGAAGTCACCTTTTTAGGAGACTTCAATGTACACCACCACAGGGAGTGTTTAAAATCTTCCCACACATATGGTGGTGGGGGGGGGGGGGGGGGGGGAGGTTGACCCTCTTCCATTCTTAATGATTTGAAGCAAATTATCAACCATCCTACCCATATTCCAGATCATCACGCACACTATCCCAGAAATCTGGACCTGTTTTTTACCTCCAATCTGTTTCACAATTTCATCCCCGTTGGTTCCTCTTCATCTCTCCACACTCTTGTAAATGTCTCTTTACTTACCACTCCTCCTCCTCCTCTGACTACTCTCTCTAAATGCCAGTATTTGTACTTTAATAATGCCGACTGCACTGGCTTATGAAAAATATATTTTGACATTCCTTGGGAAGATTACTGCCTCTCCTTGTCCTCAGGTGATGCCGTTGTTTCTGCAAAGCGTTTGGCTGAAGTTATTGTGGCAGGAATGGAGGCTTATATGCCCTTGTCTTTGAAGACCATCTCTTTTGCTAATTCCTAGTTAAACAATTCTTGCTCTCCAGCCACCTCTCTCACCTGTCATGGCACATCAGTAAAGGACTTCTGTGACTCATTGGGACCGACACAATCTGTCAACTTCCCAACCCAGACCTCAACCAACGGTACTCCATCTCTTCTGGATCTGATTTTGACAAATTTCCATGAAAATATCTGCTGTTCTTCCTCCGCTCCAATTGATTCATCTGACCACATGCTTTTCAAAGTAGACATCTCTCTGGCTGTTATTAGAGAACCACCTCAGCGCAGTCGAGTCTGGCATTTCACTCAGGCTGAATGGCAGGGACTTCAAGCAGCCATCAAACTTCTAGATTGGTCTCCCATTTCTACTCTCTCTGACATAAACTCATCCTGGGAATTTTTTCAAAGAAATTTGCTCTTTCTCCCATGCACAGATTTATCCCATCTCATCTTCAGTTGTCCTTCCCTTCCTCCCACCCAATGGAACACTGAAGCTTGTGGCGAGGCAGTTGTCCTGAAACAACTTGCCTTTGCCTCGTGGAAAGCAAATCCCACTGATGGCAATCTCAGTTCCTTCCACAAAGCTCGGAACAAGTGTGTATCTCCCATTAAGAGAGCCAGGAAACAACATCTTTCCAATCTCAAGCCTGAACTCTCAAATCTGTCTCCAACCTCCAAATCCTAGGGGCATCTGGTCAAGTCTGTTTCTGGTGTATGTTCCCCCTTCAGCCCCTCACTTACCTCAAATGGCTGCACAGCTGACCCTGCATGCAAAAATGGCTAAATGCCTAAACTCTGTTTGCTTATAAATGTTGTGTTCCAAACCCATCACTTTCTGCACCCACCCTACCCAGTCACACTAAGCTGTGCCTGGATGCTATGTCCTTTTCTCTTGACAAGGTGGAGAACTTGCTGTCAAACCTCGACTCATTCTGCAAACAGTGTAGACGGCATCAGCCCATGTGTCCTAAAAACCTGCTCTGCTGCTCTTGCTCACCCTCTCTCTGTTCTATTCACCCTCTCATTTGCTCAAGGTCATCTGCCATCTGATTGGAAATCAGCAAACATTACCGCTCTGCATAAAAAAGTGCAAAAACAGAACACTGCAACTACAGACCAATCAGCTTTCTCCCAATCATCAGCAAGGTCATGGAATCCATCATCACTTCCGACATTAAATCCTTCGTCTCCAGTGGCTTGATTTACGATTATCAATTTGTATTCAGACCAGGTCACTCAACCCTGGACATGCTGGTACTGTTTTTCAACAATGGATGGAGGTCCTCAATGTCAGAAATGAGATTAGAGCTATCTCCCTGGACATATTGCGAGCTTTTGACACGGTCTGGCATCTCGCACTGCTCACCAAACCCTCTTCTTATGGTATCCAAGGCAATCTCCACTCATGACTCGCTGACTTCCTCTCCTGTCGCAGTCAACGTGTTGCCCTAAATGGAGTTCTCTCATCTCCTCTTCCTGTCCAGGATGGAGTTCCCAAAGGCAGTGTTCTGGGCCCTGTCCTTTCTGGTTTTCATCAATGTTCTCTCAGACTGTCTGAAAAATCTTCTTTATCTCTTTGCTGATGACTCCACCCTCTGCCTTACCACCTCTCATCCCTCAGAATGGCAGGCAGCAGCCTCTTCACTCTCTGCAGACCTGGATAAAATCACAAACTGGTCAAACACTTGGAACATATCTTTCAATCCTGACAAATCTCACACTCTCACTATGTTTCTCCAAAAGGACTGTCTGGAACCACCCCCACCCACCCCCCACCAAATCTACTTTCTCAACTGTAGTGTATGGGCAGGGGAGCGTGGCGAGGCATGGCAGAGTGGTTGGTGGTCA
>CM068963.1:56016002-56034106 GCA_035128595.1 Eptatretus atami
GCCACATTTCCAAGCTGGCCTCCAAAGCCAGTCATCGACTGGGCATCCTCTATTTTGCAAAATCCTTCCTTGGCATACCTGAGCTCCTGACCACATAAGAAGTTTTCATCCGCAGCCTGTTGGAGTCCTCGTCTCCCCTCTAGGCTGGTGCTCCCGCCTCACACCTAGCTCGGCTTCATGCTGTAGAAACCAAGGCTTTTAGGATCATTGGTATCTCCTGCAATGAAACCGAGGCTCTGGGTCTCTCACTCTCTCACCGACCTGACAAATCAGTGGTCTTTCTGTCTTCTTCAGCCTCACTCCCACCTCCACCACCCCCCTCCCCACTCTGTCTGTGCTCTGTCCCTACCTCCCCCCCCCCCCCATATTTCTGCAGGGCACTCACCTTACTCACTAAGAATTACTGTTCACCTTCACCTTTTATCCTATTTTTTCCCACTTCTGGAACAAACTCCCACACTCTCTTCAATCCCACTCCTCCCTCCAGGTCTTCAAAACAGCCATTCACCACCATCTCATATCTTTCCCATCCAAAACCTTGATCTTTTCTATCTGCTAATCCACCCCAAACCATCTATCCATGGGGGCCATACTTTTCACAGTCGATGCTGCTGAAGCAGTGTCATGGGCTATTGGGCACAATCCTGGACGGGTCAACCCCATACGTACCTCCTTCAAATTCCCTGCTTTCCTTCCTGAAAGTCCCCGTCATGTCCAACTTGTTTACTCCATGTATCCCACCCCATCCCTCTCCCTTCCACAGATATCCTAATGTCTCTGCTCCCTGCTGTTTTGTGCTTCCCTCTCCCACCCCTTTCATCTCCTGCTCCCTTTGTTATATGTTCTGTGGGTTAGCTCTTACACGAGCCTTGACAATGACTATAAAAATAAGAAATTAAAAAAAATAAAAATAAAAATAATATTTTTTAAAAGCATACCAAGAGACTGAATAAAGGTGTAAGATGAAAAACGTGGTGAACAAATGGACATGTTTCTCAAATTAATAATCAGAGTTTTCTGGATTTCATAAAGTGTGAAACGATAAAAGTTATACATGAAACTGCAGCGTGCTACCCAGATGGATTGAATGGCAGAGCAAAAGAGAATTTAAAAATAGACGTAAAAAGAAGATCCATATTTCATGCCAGCAGAATGCACAAGGGCAACTACAAGCTGCTCAGAATGTGACTCATTGCATATCCAGCTTTTCACCAAACAGAAAAATAAAATAAATTAAAATTAGAAGGGCACTCTTCGACATTATGATCTCAACAGATATGCCTCAGCTCACATTATTACATCATTATACATACTTGTACCAAGTTTGATTTAAATCCCTGAACCCAGATTCAAAATATTAAATAATTCTGGCTGCCAGACCATGCGGCCAATACGGTTGAAATAAAAAACACATATTCCCCATGACTCGATCATAATTGTGACGTTTCATGTCAATTGATGGTGGATAAAGACAATGAATTTTTCAAAGATCTTCATTCATTCTATTATGGCTGCTAGCACATGTGACCTATTAATTATTTGTAATCACTGGTATCCGCAAGGCTTGGGGAACATGTGGGCGAAGTTTCCCTTCGATCTGTCAAGCAGTTCAGGAGAAGATGATTTTTAAAGATTTGAGGGTAAATCCAATATGGCTGCCAATCCATGTGACCTGTGACATCATAGTTGAAGAAAGTTTTGTTCCTCATTGATAGGTGATCCGAACTGTAAAGTTTGCCTCAATCTGTTCAGCCGTTTTGGAGAAATTTTTTGAAGGTTTGTATGTTAAAAACAATATGGCTGCCAAACCACGTGACCGATGACATCACCTCCCCCCGCCTCCCCATACAATTTAGCCTGAGATAATACTCAAAAAATTTCAAACTGATCAGATAAAGCGTTCAACATCTGCAATTATGACGTCATAACGAAGCCAATATAATCTTAAAAAATAAAAAATAAAAAAATTAATCACTTGTTCCCCATGGGGAATACTTTACACATGCCAAGTTTCAATTTTTTCCATGGAGCAGTTTCAGAGATACAGATGTCCAAAATGTTTCCTTTTTTCCAATATGCTGCCACACAATGTGACCTGTAATAATAATTTTTTTTAACCTTCTACACGAGTAGTCGCACCTATGGTGAAAATTTTGTGTCAATCAGATAAGTGGTTGCAGAGAAAACTAACATAGACGGACATATGTAAGTATGGACAAACCAAAAACATAATGCCACTGGCGACTTTGTCAGTGGAGGACTTTGCCATAAAGACCACAATGCAGACGCTTGTTTAGCTCACATTGCAGACAAGTCAGTGGCCTATTTTACTACCTCTCACTCCATCTGCACAATGAGCCTTCCCAGCTCTTCCAGTTACTTCATCCTGGTTAGTCTCAAAATCCAGGTTTACTTCATATCTCCATGTTTTTGTTCGACACGTTCTGTCTGTAGAACTGCTTTCATGAGACTGTTCAATCCCACTCATCCCTCCAAGACTTCAATCAGGCAGTGTACTACCACATCATGTCATCCCTCATTCCTACCCACAATATTATCTATCCCCATTAGCACTACCTTATTTAACCTAACCCTTGTAATTGAAGAACTAGTCTTTCATGTGAAGTCCAAGTGTTGATTTTCATCAGCGGACAGGTAGAACGATGGATGAAAATCAATAGGACTTTAATTGAGGAATGCTAACCATCGTGGAAAAAAAAAGAAGGACATGCTGATGTTTTGGCCGTTAACCTTTGGCAGGGACGCCGAGTGACCAAAAAGATCAGACCCCGAGCAAAATTTCATTCTTTTGCTTCGACAAAGGGTTGACACTCAAAATGTCAGCCTGTCCTTGCTTCCCACAGCAGTTAGCATAGCCTAATTTTCTTAAATGCAGGTTCTCAAGTCTCTGTCTCTGTCTCTCGCCTTTTTACCCTCTGTCACCTTGCTCTTCCATGAGCCTCAATCATATATTGAATAAATAAAAATACACCCGTGCGGGAGTGACGGTCATCTCTGCGAGAAAATATATAGCCTCCTGAAGGTAGGGCAGTTTTTGCAAACTTTGAAGTACGTGACGCGAAAACGAAAGCGAAATTCGAAAATCCGTCCTGACCAAATTTAGATATTGTCCCATAGATTCATATGCCACAATCAAATTCAAGATTGCTTGAGAAATGTAGGAGGAGATAGATTTTGAAAATGGTCATTTTCGCATTTTTTGCCAACTTTGAAGTCACGTGACACGAAAACGAAAGCAATATCGAAAATCCGGCCTGACAAAATTTAGATATTATCCCATAGATTCATATGCCACAATCAAATTCAAGATTGCTTGGAAATGTAGGAGGAGATAGATTTTGAAAATCGTCATTTTCGCATTTTTTGCCAAATTTGAAGTCACGTGACACGAAAACGAAAGCGAATATCGAAAATCCGGCCCGAAAAATTAGATATTGCCCATAGATTCATATGCTACAATCAAATTCAAGTTCGCTTGAGAAATGGCGGAGGAGATTGAAGTTGCGAAAATGACGATTTTCAAATTCTAAGGCCTCGTGACCTTGACCTTGACTTCGGTGACCTTGAAAGTCATACCATCGTGTACGTCTCATCGACCTCTATCAGGATCACTAATGACCAGATCCCCGCTTCAACTTCATTGTGAACGGACGACGGACGGACGGACAGATCGTCACCTCTCCTCTCAACACCAATATATTAGGTCATGCTCGAAGAGATGACCTAAAAAGTACATCTTCAATTCCAATTTTCTACAATGCTTGTAAATCATCTATGTATAATGGAGCAAGTGTATGTATACTGTATGTATGTACTGTAAAGTCCTCAACTCCCCCCCCCAACCCCCAAAAAAGCCTTAAACCCTCGATCCCTACTCTGTTCCCTCTCTGCCCACCCCCCCCCCCCCCTCACCCAACCCAACTCTGTCATCCTCTCCTCTTTCTTCTTCAAGTCCTCAACTCCCACAAACCCCAAGTACTCAACCACCCCCCCCCCAACTTCCTAACATTTCAATCTCTCTATTCCGGCTGCTGCACCCCCACTCCCAACTCTGTTCTCCATTCCCATTTCTTCCTGTTCTTAACAACGTTACACAAAGATGCACAGGGAACTTTGGCGCATGAGAAGGCCACTCGGCCTATCATGCCTGCGTTGCTCTTGTCCCCGTTTATTAATAACAATGTAATAGTAAATAAATAAAGACGGAACTTAAATTCACAATCACTTCTTCCCGTATCCTAACTATAATTCACGGACCAGTGTTTGTGGGTTGTGTTTTGTTGTTTCGGTGTGCGATCTCCTACAGTTCTGGGCCGATTACATCCAGACTTGCTACATTAGATCACAATGACCCAATTCATGTATAGGGGTTTTTATCTTTGCTGGTGGTCTTGGGGGGAGGGGACACAAATTCTCTATGTAAATGTGTATCGTGTAGTGCCCCTCCAGGTTTTCCCAGGTATTACAAGTTCCCATCATTTACAGTACAGTATTCCTGTCCCCACATTTTCCAGTGCAGTGAGGTGTTTTGAATTATATGCACTAGGTATGGGGTTTTTTTTTCTTCTTTGCACGTAATATGTTGTTTGTTTTTTGTTTTTGTTATTTTTTAATTTCTCCACAAAGCTGTCAGTTGCCTATACACTGCCCAAATAAAGGTATGCGTCAGAACGCGTTGCATGTTTGGAACAAGATCACCCATAGGGCGGGTATCTGCTGGTATAATTAATGGGTAATTGACAGGGGTTCACACAATTTTTTTCCCCTTAGGCTCTCCAATAAGTACCAGCAGAAATGGTTTGGTACTCACGAAAAAAAAATTGACAGCTTCAAGCGTGCTCGTCTGCTTTCCCAAATGCCATTCTGATTTTAAAGGCCTTTCAGCTTTGTGTGCGTCTTACTCCTCTGCACACGCTCTCTCAGAACGTCCGCTCCAGATGAGATACTCGCAAGCGCTCTTTTCGTTCCAGACGCTCTGAGCCTTCTCTCCTTGCATCTTCGATCTTTTAGGTCATTTCATACCTATAAATGGTGAGAGAAAGGGTAATATGGTCTCCGTCCGTCGTCCGTCCGTTCACAATGAAGTTGAAGCGGGAGATCTGGTCATTAGTGATCCTGATAGAGGTCGATGAGACGTACACGATGGTATGACTTTCAAGGTCACCGAAGGTCAGGTCAAGGTCACGAGGCCTTTGAAGTTGCGAAAATGACGATTTTCAAATTCTATCTCCTCCGCCATTTCTCAAGCGATCTTGAATTTGATTGCAGCATATGAATCTATGGGACAATATCTAAATTTTGATCGGCCGGATTTTCGATATTCGCTTTCGTTTTCGTGTCACGTGACTTCAAAGTTGGCAAAAAATGCGAAAATGACGATTTCCATGTGAAAATGACGATTTTCAAAATCTATCTCCTCCTACATTTCTCAAGCAATCTTGAACTTGATTGTGGCATATGAATCTATGGGACAATATCTAAATTTTGTCAGGCCGGATTTTCGATATTCGCTTTCGTGTCACGTGACTTCAAAGTTGGCAAAATGCGAAAATGACGATTTTCAAATCTATCTCCTCCTACATTTCTCAACAATCTTGAATTTGATTGTGGCATATGAATCTATGGGACAATATCTAAATTTGGTCGGGCCGGATTTTCGATATTCTCTTTCGTTTTGTGTCACGTGACTTCAAATTTGGCAAAAAATGCGAAAATGACGATTTTCAAAATCTATCTCCTCCTACATTTCTCAAACAATCTTGAATTGATTGTGGCATATGAATCTATGGGACAATATCTAATTTTGTCAGGCCGGATTTTCGATATTCGCTTTCGTTTTCGTGTCACGTGACTTCAAAGTTGGCAAAAAATGTGAAAATGACGATTTTCAAAATCATCTCCTCCTACATTTCTCAGCAATCTTGAATTTGATTGTGGCATATGAATCTATGGGACAATATCTAAATTTGGTCGGCCGGATTTTCGAATTTCACGTCACGTGACTTCAAACTTTGCAAAAACTGCCCTACCTTCAGGAGGCTATATATTCTCTACTGGGCATGGTAAAAGTTAGTGAATGGTGTCATTGCATAGCAGCTGACCTTGTATATTATATTTTTCGTAATTTAACCTTTGCTATTCATCTTATTTATTTTACTATTTTTTTTTTTTCGCTTAATTCTACGATCTAAATTATTTATTAATATTTTATTCTCCATTATTTTTTTTTAACATTTTACATAATGAGTTCCAATCAAATATCATATCTTCTTTGCAAACATTTATATCCCTCCTCAGCTACTTCAATATATAAGGCACTCTAGATTTTAATTTCCTTTTTTTTTTACGATTTTTTTTTTTTTTATCTTAATTTATAATAACATTTTTCCTTTTTTTACTTTCTATTTTTATACATGTTTCCGCCGAGGTGCAAAAAGATTTCAAACCCAAATGTAAACGTCGGCATTTATTTTCAAAAATATTAATTTCGTGCACTGAACGCGCCAAAAATGCCGAGTCATCTTTAACCAAACTGCGCAGTTCGAGCTGCGCCAGTTACTGAAGAGAACTGCGCGGTAGTCTTCGGTCATATACCTGAACATTTGAAGAACTTTGTGGTATTATTTCTCGCAGAGATGACCGTCACTCCCGCACGGGGGTAATTTTTTATCTTGTCAATTATAAACTTGCAACATAACTTGTAAATTATAATATTATTTATAAACTTAATTTGGTACACTTAAATTATGAAATCACAGGATATCAATTTTCAGAATTATCATGGAAGAATCTTACCTACACCAGCTGAGACAACCTTTTCTTCCTCTTCGCTCGTGTGTTCGCCTAAGATCTAATTTTTTTATAATCTTATAAGTAATAAGTTAAAATATAACATAATGTTATGTCATAAACAATTTTGTGCACTTAAATTTTGAAATTTATATCAGAATTATCACGGAAGAATCTTACCTACACAACCTGAGAAAAACCTTCTATCAAAAGCCTCTGTTGTGATCTGTTAGCACGCTTTTGAGCTTTCTTAGCATCTTTGAAGGACGCATTTAGTTATTTTTTTTCACTGCGCATGAGTACGTGCCAGTAATGTGAACCTCTGGTAATTGAGTTTATTAAAGTCTTGCAGCTCAAGAAACTCCATAACATGAAAAGGTCACAGGATCAAATATTAACCTGTGAACATTTTTTTTGCCTGTAAAAGCCCTCAAAAAATAAAGAAAAATACCTCTCAAACTACACATACCAAACTACTACAAAGAAAAATTTAAAAACAAAAATAAAGTCAACAATGTTCTGTAAAGAATGCTGGAATTATACATGTTGAAGCAAGTTGCTTGCCAAGTGCAAATTGTTACAAACATTGCATAAATAAAAAAAAAACATATTTTTGTCCGATACAACCTGTGCTATGGTTATGTGGAAAAGTAGGGGGGGACGAGGATCCATAGCTAGAATGTTTAGAATTTCGCTTCATCCGTGTGCTCGAGTATGTTCGATTTAATCCTGTATTAGGGCTCTGTCAGATAAGTCGTAAGTAATATGTGCACTGATGGGGGCAATGATGGGGACAGTGATTGTAATCTTACATCAGAATAGAGTAAGGTTGTGTCATGTAAAACCTCCTGTTCAGGCGAGGCCAGGTCGAGGACTTGTAGAACCCAGCACAAAAAGGACACAGAAAGTGACACATGCTTTAAATGGGAAGCATTACAGGCCATTTAGCCAGAGAACTGCAAGTCAACCAGGGCAGTAAAGTGAGCCGTGGAGTCCTGCAGAGTGGCTGGATGGCCAAACAGCAGTGTTGCACAATGGCAGCAGGCTGCTAATGGAAGGAGCAAAGGATAGTCCTTGGGATTTAAAAGTCACATCAGCGCATGCGCATGGGCAGATGACACTTGGTGCGAGATCAATTTGTGTCGGCTCAAGTCCTCCCCCATTTGCCCCTTTGATGACGATTTGAGTCTGGTAGTTCGGTGCCTTTGCGGACTCCAGAACACGCATGATTCTTTTATCAAAGATGTGTGCTCCCTTATTAATTTGTCCTACGAGCGCTTAGTCTGTCCATTCCTTTAGTATTAGCATCTTGTCCTCCTTCTTTTGTCTGGTGATGGCTTAATGGTTAGGGTGGTGGGCTGTGAATCCTCGGGTCCTAAGTTCAAATCCCACTTAGCTGTTGAATTAATACCAGGTGGGGTGAACTCGGCCTGTCATCCTTCCGAGGTCGGCAAAATGAGTGCCAGCATGCTGGTATACTGTGTCAGAGTGACGACCCGTCCAGGATTGTGCCCAATAGCCAAGGAGACTGCTTAAGCAGCACCAATGCTCTGAAAAGAGTATGGTCCAAATCTCTCTCTCCTCCTTCCTGCATGATTATAATCAACCATTTTAATTATAAAGGAACATCTTCTCGCCTCTTGCCTTCCTGCGTGCAAGCAAACACCAGTTTTGATTTGTATTTGAACGATCCTTTTGGGATTGTAAACAGGGACTGGGTGTACTAGTATCAAAAATGCGGCAACAAAGACCTCAAAAAGCCTGAACTAAAAAATAAAATAAAAAGGAAAGCACGACACTTGTATTCTGAATGCCAAAAAGCATAGCTTGGAGCAGGAACGCCTTCACACATTCAAGCTGATATTCAGAACAAACTATGAGACAACATACAAGTAAACCATGGTATAAATGAAAGCAGCATGTTATTGGGCAGATAGTTCAGAAAATTAAATAAATGGATCAATGGAGGCACCAAGTGAAGAATTCAATTGACATGGATTTTTTTTTTTCAAGGATCTTTGTACAACATCAAGAGACAAAATATTTCTAAGGTTTGAATGAAATGTTATTCATTGATGGAAATTTTTGAATACTATCTGGCAGCTCATTCCAGTTTAGAGTTGAAATTGAATGTGAAAATCGGCAAAGCCAGATTTTCTTTTTCAACTTGGAAAACTGACATAGCAAATTTTGCAGGTTATTTAAGTTAAATTGATAATTTTATGGCCCAAATTAAGCATTTTGGAGGATATTTTTAAAGCTCTGTATGAAATACAAAAGCAAAATATTCACAAATTAGAAACATGATACAAGTTTAACTGTTCAAATACACCTACTCAGTGGATGGCCTCAAGATCTCACCATATATCTCGCCAGAATAAATATGCGATGTATCATGGTGCAAAGCACCATCGGATCCACTATCCTCCACAAAATCATCGGTGAAGAGTGATGTGTCTCGCTTCAAACGGAGGTTGAAATGCCTTTGGACAACACACGATACAAGCCAGATCAGAGGTAGTAAATAAATTGATGCAGAAGAAATACAGGTGAAAGCACAGCAAATCATAGTAGACAACTTGTTCTTTAGCTTTTGGGCCTTTGCAAGAAAAATATATTATAAAATAATACAACAAATCATTTCACTGTGAGAAATATTTTCTCTTTTGCTCATTATGCTCCCAGGTATGGCTATTATTTCACAGGTTTCACTGGTGGCGACATTTAGCACTTTGCAACAACTAAAGGTAATTTTACTACTCAAGTATCAGACTTTTCAACAACCAGAACAAATTGGTACGTGTACACGTTTGCTTGTTTATGAGATACTCCACATGTGCTGAAGGTCTGAACAACACCTCACCATAAAAATAGGACCACGCATCCTGAAGCTCACCTGGAACAGGAGCAAGTCAGTCAGTTAAACCCCCCGTAGACCCCTCTAGACCATGATTTTTTTTTAATGCTGTGAACAAACTTTGGTACATCATGGGTGATGAATGTTATGGTCAAGTTTCATTGAAATTGGGTGTGTAGTTTCAGAGGAGAGTAAATACCAATTTTGGGGGGCTCAAACCCCTCGCAGGCAATCTTGGACCCTAATTTTTAGGCCACCTGGAACGTAGTTCCAGGGAGCTTATGGGAGTGTGCGTCATCCATTCATCAGTCCGTCCATCCGTCCACAAATACTTTAAACTACTTCTCTGAAACAACACACGGTTTTGATGAAACTTTACCACAACGTTCATCACCGTGTAGGAACCAAAAGTTTTTTTCATGGCATTAAAAATAATAATAATAATAATATAATAAATAGGATATAATAAATAATCGGAGTCAAAGAGGGTCTACGGGGGTTGTGTCCACACCCCCAAATGGTATTTGTTTTCTTCTCAGAAACCACACACATATTTCCGATGAAACTTGACCACAACCTTCATCACCCGTGATGTACTAAAGTTTGTTCACGACATTAAAAAAATTGGGGTCCAAGGGGTTTGACGAGGAGGGGGGGGTTACCCTCCAAAGTATGTATTTGCTTTCCAAAAACCACACACAATTTCGATGAAATGACGACAACATTTATCACTCATGTTGTACCAAAGTTCGTTCACGGCATTAAAAAATATATATATATATATATATATATTGTTGCGAATTCGCGCCCAGAGCGCGGCGTGCGAACGGCCAAGTGACTCGAATCGCGGCACGTCTCCGCCACCGGACGGACAATTCTGTCGTGACCCTCCTCGGACTAACGCCGGGAGCCAGTCACGGGTGGGCCTTTTCGGCCTCACCACGATCGTGCCAATCGGCCACCCGCGTGGGATAGGGTTGTTCGCCAACTCGACCTACCTAAGTACCAAGCGGATGGTAAACCGGGCGATCGCACCTCGCCGCAGGTCGACTTCGGACACGAACCGCTTAAGCGGTCCGTTCCGTGCTATCGGGATAACCGAGCGGTGTTATCGTCAGCCTCGACGGTTCCAATTAATTATCGGGCGTATCACGCCCACTCGAACCCTTTACGTGAGGCAAGATGGAGACCCAACAAAGGAAAGGACGCAGCGAAACGGGAACAATTCAACACAAAGCACATTTATTTCACACACAGATAGCACACATATACAGCCATACAGTAAGAATGCAAAGAATATAATTATATACCGAATACAAGCAAAGGTTTATTTACATGCACTTAAACAGTTTCTATTTTACAAGACACGGCGCCACAACACGCATTCACAACAAAAGCAGAAAGACCCCCTCAAAGGCAAGGGAGTCAGACTGGGCCCGTGGGCCTAATGCGCGTGGAACCTGGATGAGCGGCCAGGTCACGAGACCGAGAGGGTCCTACCCGCGCGCCTCTGGTGGCGATAGCGGGCAAGCCGAATGTCAGTGTAGCTGCGCCTGGCTTCGTGCCCTGGCGTGGTCGGCGAGCTCTCTCGGCGCTCCCGTCTGCCTTTCCCGTCGGCTTCGAGCTCCGTCTCCCGACTCGACTGCCCTGCCGACACTGCAGGACTTGACTTCGTCTCCCGACACTCCGCCGCTGCCACTCCACTGCTCCCACTTGGTTCTCTGCCGACATACTGCGCAACTTGACTTCCTGCCGACGTACTGCACCGCTTCCACTTGACTTCCTCTTTTTCCTCTTGACTTCCTCCTTTTCGACATACTGCGCAACTTGTCTTCCTCTTTCTTCCGCCCCGAGCCGCGCCTATATGTAAATTTCTGGATCACAGCGGGTTCGGAGGCGGGCTATACTACCAGATGCGGTCATTGGATGGATGAAAAGGGGGCGTGAAGCCTTCCTGATCCGCTTTTCGGGGAGAAAGGAACGCATTCACAGCGGTTTCGGAGGCGGGGCTACACTACCCGATGCTCGGTCATTGGATGGATGAAAAGGGGGCGTGAAGCATTCCTGATCCGATTCTTGAGGCGAAAGAACGCATTCACAGCCCATGGCACGACGTGTGGTAGAAAAGGCGGAGGTGGTGGGAGTTTGGTTGTTGGCGGGCGTCGTTTGAGAATGGCGGTGAAGCGATGTTTGTGGGTGGAGTTGTGGAGGTAAAGAGGCGAAGGTGGTGGTGTTTGAGTTGTTGGCGGGCGTCGTTTGAGAATGGCGGTGAAGCGATGTTTGCGGGATGGAGTTGTGGAGGTAAAGAGGCGAAGGTGGCGTGTTTTGAGTTGTTGGGGGATATTGGTCCAAAATAACGATAGAGAAAAGAAAAAGGGCTAATCTCAAAGGATCACAGCCCTGTGAACACGGAAATTCCCTCTAAACAACGGGTTTGGGGCTAACTATACATGTACTTCAGAAATACCTCACTACGGGACCTGAATGGTGGTTGCGGAATTTCCACAGCCGTAACAATATATATGTTGTTGTTGTTCGTTCTTTCGGCTGCTCCCGTTAGGGGTCGCCCAGCGGATCATTCCGTTATGATCCGCATACCGATTTGGCACAGATTTTACGCTGGATGCCCTTCTGACGCAACCCTGATCGCCTCTTACGACACAGGGATAAGGATTGGGTTTCGCCATGATTCCGGGCTGCCCTACACCCTCCATAGTGCGGCCCGGACAGAGCTCCCGTCCTCAAGCGATCCTCCAACCCAAGCCTCCGAGTAGCCGGATTACAGGCGCAGCCAGCTAACGCCCGGTATATATATATATTATTATATAGTGTATTTACTTTCTTCTCCAGTCCATATTTGTGGGTCATCAATGCCTTCCAGTGGTTGTCCCTGGTTATCTTATCCAGCCACTACCAGGTGAGTTAATTCAGCAGCAAATGGGGTTCAAACTCAGGGCCCCAAGATCCAAAGCCAGCCACGCTATGAACATCAAGCCAACACCAGGCTTATCAAAATTGTGTAATTATTAGAGAAGAGAGCAAATACTATTTTGGGGGGGGGATGAGTGGTCAACCCCCCCCCCCCCCCACCTCCAGACCTCCCATAATGAGGCGCAGATCTTGATGTAGTAAATATACTTCGTTAGAAGTTGTGGCCAAGTTTCATCAAAATTGGGTGTTTGCTTCAAGCGATAATGACTGAATTGTTTACGGACTGACTCACTCGCTCATTCATTCATTCATTCTCTCACCTATGGACACTGCTCAATTGCATAAGCTCACCTGACTAAAGTCCAGGTGAGATAAAAATGATAACGGCCACACAGACAGACAACCTGAAAAACACTATCTGGCATTTGGCTATGGAGGCATAAAAAAATATGGCAATGCTCGTTCATTGGATTACAAAGGAGGAAGGGAAATCAAGAAGGGATGCAGGCTTACCTGCCATGCGCATGGAAATTCAGATGTACAATCTTGTCATCATGAAAAAGTGCACGTTTTGCACGATGGTGCTTGTCATGCAGATCCAACATACTGTACGAGAGGCCCTCAAAGTGCCGAATGTACTTTCCAAGTGGGTTTCCGTACAATGCTGAATAAACAAAAACAAAAAAATATATAAATAAAGGCATCAATAGTGAAAGTGTGGGTGGAGACACAATAATTCACATTTAGTAAAATCGTTTTCACCATCAAGTTGCCTTCAAAGCAAAACAAATGAACTTCACACAATACACACAAAAATTTTAGATATTTGAGAAAACCATTATGTTACGTTTAATCATCCCAATGTTGACAATCGGCCAATGATGCTACCCCACAGCCTTGTGCTGCATATGAACAAAGACTATTCTATCCTCATAAGCAGTGTGATTAAGTAAATCCAATTATAACGCACTTCTGTTTGGAGGAAACCAGAGAAATTGAAAACATGAGCATCTTAAAGATGCTTTCATTTGCCTTCAGTTTTTACAACTATGTAATTATATAACAGTAACTGGAATGGCACTCGGTAGAGCACATACCTCCACCAGGCTGAACAGTTTAAGTTTTGTATAACACTGATAAGCTGGATCTGGATCCAGACCTGAACCGAAATCTATCAGCTGTTTATCACCTACCTAACTCATCCATCAAGTTTTGTCACAACCAATCCACAACCTTTTGAAATATCATGCCACATATCATTATTGGCCACATCATCTCTCAATGGTGAAGATTCAGCTGGAAATTTCAAAAAAAAAACATTCTCCTCTCCAGATCCGGCTGTGAATCCAGATCTTCACCAAGATCGAATTAATTCGTCCTTGTCAAACACCCCACCTGTCTGCCACGTTTTGTCCAAGCATTAGTTGGTGTTGTCCCTCTGCTAGCATTAGTTGGTGAATGTTAAAAATCCCATGGTATCCTTCAGAAAGACTAAGAAAATTATCACCAGCACCCTGAACAAATTACAAATTCCTGCCCTGATTGACTGCCAGGAAGGCAAACCATCCAGCTTAACCATAACCCCATCACTTGCCCAGGAGCTGCTTCAGCAACACCGACACTGTATAAAAGCAAAGTACATTGATGACAATGATGAATCGCACTCAAAATAGCTGGTATTATCAAAATGATGAGAAACTATTAGATTTAGATTTTCAAACAAAAAGTTCCTTATCAAGCATTGGGGAGAAATCTATAGCGTGTAACAGAAAACCAAGCTGTTAGTTCCAAGTCATGTCCGGGCCGGAGATTGCAAAGGGAAACTAGTTTGTAGCTAAGTACCAGGAAATACACAACGAATGCAAAGGCATAACCTCAAAATGATAACAAATCTGGCTATTTTTATCCTAAATGGAAACGTTGTAGTGTTCCCATCAAATACACAACTCATGATGCTGACTGCTGAGTACTTTGTGCATTGTCTATTCATACACAAGTTCACTAATGTCCATCTGTTATACTCAAGAAAATGTAGTTAAAATGTCTAATATCAGTCTTAGGTCTCTGCATAAATAAATAAAAATATTTAAATAAATACTATAGATATGCAGCTCAAAGATGATAATAACAACAACTAGAAGGGGACTCGGTAGAGCGCATAACTCTGACACGTAATGCCTGATCCATGAGAACATATTTGGCCCAATTCATTTTTGAAATATCATGATATACAGTACTATATCGTTTTTAGCCCGATAAGAGAGTGCTAAAAAAGAGAGTGCAGGCAGGATTAGTGAAAAAGAGAGTGCAGGCAGGATGGAGTGGGTGGAGAAGAGTTGCAGGAGTGATTTGTGACAGAAGGGTAGCTGCAAGAGTGAAGGGGAAAGTATATAAGACGGTAGTGAGACCAGCTATGTTGTATGGTTTGGAGGCGGTGGTGCTAACAAAAAGACAGGAAGCGGAGCTGGAGGTGGCAGAGTTAAAGATGCTGCGATTCTCGTTGGGAGTGACGAGGATGGACAGGATAAGGAATGAGTATATTAGAGGGACAGCGCAGGTAGGACGGTTTGGAGACAAAGTGAGAGAGGCGAGATTGAGATGGTTTGGACATGTGCACAGGAGGGAAGCGGAGTATATCGGGAGAAGGATGCTGAGGATGGAGCCGCCAGGCAGGAGGAGAAGAGGAAGGCCAAAGAAGAGGTTCATGGATGCGGTGAGGGCGGACATGCGGATGGTTGGAGTGTCAATGGAAGATGTAGAGGATAGAGCGAAATGGAGACGGTTGATCCGCTGTGGCGACCCCTAACGGGAGCAGCCGAAAGAAGAAGAAGAAGAAGAAGAAGAAGAAGAAGAAGATCGTTTTTAGCCCGATCTCTCAATGGTGAAGAATCACTTTAAAAAATAATAATAATTCTCGTATCCAGATCTGGATTTGGATATTCACCAAAACCGAATCAATTCATCCTTGCGACACACCCAACCTGTCAACCAAGTTTCATCAGAATCCAACCACAACTTTTTGAGATATTGTGCTATATATCATTTTTGTCCCAATCTCTCAATGGTGAAGAATCACTTAAAAAATTTTTAGTAGTCAGATCCAGATCCGGACATTCAACAAAATCTAATCAGTTCGTCATTGTCACACACCGAACCTGTCCACAAAATTTCACCCGGATCCTTTTTGAGATATCCTGCACACAAACACACTCTCACGATGTCTCTCCGAAAGGACCGCTTGTCTCATGCCCCCCCTTGCTGTGCGTTGTGCGTGTTAGCTCTCATATGAGCCTCGACAATGTATACAAAAAAAACACACAGACAAACAGACAGAAAGGGGTGAAAACATAACCTCCTTCTCCTTTGGTGGTGAAGGTAATACTATAGGAGTCCTGTACAATAGGAACCTCAAATGAAGCCATTACTAATTTACTATTATCAAAGCCCATCAAAATGATGGGTTAGAGTTATTTAGGAAAATGTTTTTCGAGGTTTTTTTTTATCCTCAAAAATAGACAGTAATGAACAGTCTTGTTAAAAGATTGGCCTTTAAAACCCAACTCAAATCGTCCTTATGAAGGGGGAGAGACAAATACACACTGTGTTTTATATTATTAGAGTTACTTTAAATAACCCAAATGTTAAAAAAACAATTTTGTTGAGCAAATATGGTCGAGAAGTTGTGAAAACAGAAGTATGAAAAAGTCAAGTGGCACAAATGACTCAAAGGATTTGCAAAATAAGAAAAACAAAAACCACCCACTCACCAAAAATAAAAAGACAACCACTTCACTCACCTTTCCCTCTCCTTCCTTCACCCCACCCCACCTTTCTTCTCACCCCTACAAGGTTGTCAAGTCAGGATATACACAGGACATGTATGCCCAGGTTTCAAATACCTGCCCAGATACTGTACGATGTACAGTGATCTGCAAAACTATTCACCCCCTACCAATAATTACGAATTTTGTAGAAACAATTTTTCCAAATAAACGTTTTATTCTAACTGACGAGATCAAACGAAACAATGTTATAGTTGAAGGAGGTTACATGTCAGGAATATCTGCAAAAAACACGTACAAATCTAAATTCTCTGGTTGTAAAAGTATTCATCCCCTTATGTCAGTACTTAGTGGAAGCTCCTTTTGCAGCAATGACTGCAATGAGTGTTTTTGGGTAGATCAGATTTACAGTGAGATGGTGAAATCTTTACCCATTCTTCATGTGAAAATTGCTCCAGTTCTGCCAAAGTTGAAGGGAATCGTCGATGGATTGCAATCTTCAAGTTTCGGAAAAAATATTAAATTAGGTTCAAGTTATGAGTTTAACTGGGTCACTCAAGAACATTTATTTTCTTCCTATTCAGACACTCCAGTGTGGCTTTAGCTTTATGCTTCGGATCATTGTCCAGCTGAAATGTGAATCTCCTCCCCAGTTTCAGATTCATGGCCGACTCAAGCAGGTTTTCATTAAGGATTCTCCTGTACTTTGCACCGTCCACTGTCCCTTCCATCCTGACAAGCGTTCCAGTCCCTGCTGATGAAAAGCAGCCCCATTAAATGATGCTTCACAGTAGGGATGGTGTTGATTGGGTGATGTGCAGTGTTAGGTTTGCACAAGAAGTAGCGCTTTGAATTTAGTCCAAAAAGTTCAATTTTTGTGTTGTCTGACCACAAAATGTTTCCCCACATTCCTGAAGTATCATTATGATGCTTTTTTGCAAACTGCATATGAGCTTTTAGATGAGTCTTTTTCAGTAATGGGCTTCTTCCTTGCCACCTGTCCATAGAGGCCAGCTTTGTGAAGGGACTGGGATATTGTTGATCGATGAACACTGAAACCCATCTCAGACATAGAGCCTTGCAGATCTTTCCAAGTCATTGTTGGATTTACAATGACGTCCCGAACCAGTTTCCTGCTTGTGCGGCTGCTGAGTTTGGATGGGCGACCTGATCTGGGTAGAGTCTGGGTGGCACGATACGTCTTCCACCATACTCAAAGGGATAACGAGTGACTTTGAAATCTTTTTATAATCCTCTCCTGAACAGGGCTTCTCCATCACTTTGTGTCTGACTTCTTTGGAAAGCTCCTTGGTCTCCATGTTTGCCTTGTTAGCTGACTAAGCGAGTTACATTTTAAAACTACTCAGATAAGTGTGGAGCTTAATTTTTAAGTTAAACCACTGAATACGTACAGGTGAAACCTATTACACTTATTTTGTAACCTTGCAAACAAATAATTTACTCCTGAAGTGATTTTGGGTTCATTAGGCAAAAGGTTTGAATGCAACTGAGAATCACCTGATTTTCTCTCTTAGATCTAACACATTTTATCTATTTTTTATTTTTTTTTTAGAGTTATCACCCTGAAGTAGTTTGTGAAGACTGTATATTGTGTTTGATTTGAAAGAATCATTAAATAAGATCAGGTGGTGCAAAAATGTGAAAACTTTGGAGGGGGGGTGAATACATTTGCAGACCACTGTATGCCCGCAATCGACAACACT
>CM068963.1:56051808-56062839 GCA_035128595.1 Eptatretus atami
CACGTATTCAAAGAAACAAAAGCAATCACGGGACGGGGACAAAGACACAAGCAAGGGAAAGCACTACGACTGAATATTATTATTATTTCACAGGCACTAAACAGGTTTACTTATGGACACGGCACCACCAACATTCATTCGAAAGAAAAAAGAAAAGGAAAAGACCACTCCCATAGACAGGGGGGGTCAGACTGGAGTGATGACAGGGGTTTAGTTGTTTCGAGGTAGCACCCAGGCTAGAGCTTGGAGTGAGCGTGCGTACCTCGTCTAGCGCTGATTCCTGCCGTGATGTTTAATGGAATGAACCGTGCATTTTTTCTTATTTGTATTTATCTATGCCGAAGTGACTGCAAGAAAAAAGGGGACCATCGAGCTGAAGTGGCCCCTAACTTGTTCAAAGTTGATCAATATACAGTATTTCAGTGAACATGCGGATATTGGCAGTGCCACTCTACGGAGAGTGGACGTAAACAAATCCAAACAAAATGGGTGTGAAAACGGCAACGGCTCGCTTGTACGTGATTAGCAAATCAACCGAACTGTTCATATTAAGACACATTCGGCTTAATTTAGGGGAGTTCGAGGTGATGGCTTGTGCGGAAAGTGGATTCAGCAAGGATGATGTGCATGCTGCTAGGGCGAGTTTATAAGCATTGAGCAAATGAATCCAGTTGATTCGTAGCCATGATGATGCCCAAGCATTCGAATAATTATATGAGTAAGGAAAAGTGAAGATAAACTAACACTTCATCGTTAAGATATTGTTACGGGCTCTTCCAAGTCAAGGCATGGTTGAAAAGGCCAAAACCTGGCAGCTTCAGACCCCAGCGAGGTAACTCGGGGCAGGAAACATCATTAGACGGGCTATCGAGAGCGAGGTGGCCAAAGAGGAAAGTTGCCTGGTTAATGGAATAATCAAAATAAGGCACGTGAATTAATCTTTAATAGAGGTGTTTTATTAACACCAAGCAATCCATTTTATTCACAACCGCACTTCATTGTATGTTCTCTCTAGTTTCATTAAAAAGTTATAGGCTGTTAGAATTTTATGGTTTTGGAGTTACGGAGGACCAGACCACCACACACACACTGATATATCATTAGTGTACCGATGTGTTTTTTCCATCGTGCGACGAGTTCTGGCTTCATGAGGGGGTGACTCAGAACCGCTTCCCAAACTTCTGACCTGAACTGAAAAAGCACGATAACTCCATGAACCAATAGGGTTGGACTCGGCATCCACAGGAGTCGCTGTTGGGCAACTAAATCTGTTGGGTCGTCCCCGGCCGCTTGGAGAATTCTCTCTCGTCGTTACCCTTCGATGATTTAGTCACGCCCAGATGGGGACACCATGCTCTCGACTTCCTAACTTTATCTACTTATTATGTACGGCTGAGCAAAACTGTAGTGAGACATCGGCCTATTCTCACCACACAGCAAATCACTGGGGTAATAACTTTCCCCCCCCCCGTTTTATTTTATTACGTGCACTATGTCCTAAACCAATGAGAAACAGACAATCAAGCAGGTTGGAACAGTTTAGGGGATAAAGGTATGTAATTGATTTTAAAAAAATACTTCCACTTATTAGTGGTGGGCAATGATTCATGCTCTGGGCATTTGAAACAATGGGGGGCATTGGCACCCACTGCGACTGAGTATAGGGGGGGCACCACTGATGCAATGCCCATAGTTATTTGCTTTCTGTTACTTCATTTCACCGCCTCGAAAGGATGACAGGTCCTCCGTCAACCCACCTAGTGTTTAATTCAGCGCACTGACGCGGGCTTGAACTCAGAGAACCCAAAGAATCCAAGCCTGCCACCCTAACCACTAAGCTATACACCAAGACTTGGCATGTATTTACTAAGCAATAATTCCACAAAGCACTGCAGTGTCAAAAAAGAAAGCACTTTGACAGCTTATGCATGAAAAGAATCCATTACACATTCTAGCATTCCCTACACACTAAGCACAAGCATATGCCTCAATCACTGGGGAATTAGAGAGAAAGATGAGATATTCCGAGGCCATTGGGTCAATCATTTTACTCACTCCGGCCAGTCAGCCTTTTTGCTAAAAATGCAATGCGTCGTTACGCAGTGCGATGCTTACTTGTAGGCCCTTATTTTTATGTTCGAGCCATCCTCCCAGATGACCTACAATCAGGGTGACCAAAATCAAACAGGAACATCTACTCAGTCCAGGGGGATTCCATCTCTATTGAATAGGCACATCCCATTTTCTGCTCACTGACAAATTGGTTGACTTAACAAAAGTGAGATCGGGGAATAGCAAAAGAACCCACAACACAGACATTGGGTGTTATTGACCATTTATTGAGTCAATGCAGTCGTATGCACTGATGGATGGGAGAAGAATCAAATCTCCTAATAGGAGTTTAAAGCTCCGAACAATACCGCCAAGAAAGTTTTTTTTTTTAATCTTACAATGGTGCCCTCTAACTTGTCCTCTTGAATTACAGATTTACCTTCCATCTCTCAAGACAATACGAGTGCATACCACGGATACGCTGCAGTAATAAGCACGTGTTTTGCCCCATTGCGTAAACTTAACAAGGGATATGATTTATTAGTCCCCTATTCCTGTTTTCACTGGAGAGGACTATAGGTTTTTCTCTTCCCACCGTTCTGTCCATACCATCCATCCGTCTCACCTGTGGTTTTCTCAGAACCCTTTCTCCCATGCCTTTAAACATATCACTGAAACTTGGTGTGATGGTTTTATATGACACAACATCAGAGAACAAGTTCGAGTTTCAGGGCGTTTCCGTCAATTTTTCCAGAATTATGCCTTTGTAAAAATTGGAATATATGAACATTATTTCATGGGTCAGTGTTCAGCTTCCTGACTCCACACCTACTGATTTTCACACCACATTGCTGGACAGGGTTGGCCATGACTGTCAACCACGCAATAAAACTGGGATGATGTGGCATCCTAATTGCCTCTCGCAACAGCACAGATCTGCGCAGGCCTTAAGCAAGCGTGCATGCCATCAATGTACTGGTGCTTTTGCTAAGTTTGAACAAATTGGACCGTTGCATGTCCCGGAGAAATGGTTGAAGGACAGCATCTAAGTCCAAAATGGCCACAAGTCAGCCATCTTGGATCCGAATGTTGAAAAAAAAATGGCATGCTATGTAAGCCTAACAATTCGTTATCAGGATGCCAAGTTTTGAGTGACATCAGTAAATCATGTCCGAGAAATGGTGAAGGAAGTGTTCAAAACATCGGGGTTTTAACAACTTAAATGTCCACCAGATTGGCATCTTGGATCTGTTCTCAAAAAAAAAAAAAAATGGCAGGCTATATGCAAGCCATTACTCTTAATCTGTGTGCCAAGATTGGAACAGTAATCGGTAAATGCATGTCTGAGAAATTGTGAGGCGGGTTTTCAACATCGGGGCCTTTTTACAACTAAAATGGCCACCCAATCGGCCCATGCTTGATCTGAATCTCGGAAATGACATGGCATGCTTATGTAGTCATCATTAATTATCTGTTTGCCAGGTTTGAACAACCATCGGATCGAATGCAATATGCTTGGTATTTGGCATAATGGTTAGGTGGTTGGGCTTGGGATCCTAGGATCCCTTGAGTTTCAAATCCCTCTTGGCTGTTGAATCGAATACGCAGGTTGGGGTTGACTCTCGCCTTGTCATCCTTCTGAGGGCAGCAAAAATGACTGCCATTGGCCGAGGGCTTGGCTGTGCTTATCCTCCTGGTGTTGGAGTGGTGACCTATCCAGGATTGTTGCCCAATAGCCAAAGTGAGACTCTTAGGCAGCACCAATCGTCTGCACAGAAGTATGGTCCCAATGGATGGATGGATGGTAAATGCATGTTCAGAAATGCTTGACGATGTGGTTAGACACTGGCGAATTTTACAACTAAAATGGCCACCTCTAGTCGACATCTTTGGACATGTTTGAAAAAAAAAAAGACGTGCTTCTTGTATACCATGCAAGTTTTGCCCTGGTTCTTTGTGTCAAGTTAAGACCATGTAATCGGATCACCAGACTGTCTCCGAGATATGGTTGCGGAAGCAGCACACGCACGATGCAAGGACACGAAAATCGTAGATCCAAATCATAGCCAAGTTCGAATGTTTGAACCAACTCCAATTGGGGCTAATAATCCCTCTATTGCCATTCGCGTGTGTTGTAACTCATAAGGTTAATAATACTCACAATTTCCACACTGATACGTTCGTTGAAACTTTAATGAAATATGAGGAAGCGACATACAATTTTCTTTCGGACACGTAATTGCTTTCAAATCCAAAAGGTACATTTCCATTGTTACATCTTTTTCTATCTGTCACACAGTTTGACAAGATTCCGAGTATAATCGTGAGTAAGCTACTTGAGCACTACTTGGTACTTTCTCTGGTGATCCAGTGTTTGGGAATGAAGAGATTGCTTTGATATGAAAATGGTGAACCCTATTTTCAATTTCACAAGGTCTGTGTTATTTTGGTGATAAGACCACACTCTCCTCTCATCTCCACCCTCCTGATCACCACCGTCATTATTCCACACTCCTCCAGCCACTTTTGTCGCCAAGTAGCCTTTTGTAGCATCCTACATGCTGTATTGCAAGTGGAGGCTCCTCTACGCGGTATCATGGAGAAGAAAATAACAGCCATGGAAGTAAAGGCGCAGTAGACCGATATGACATTTTACACAGAGGGAATGTATTCAGGAGGAAAGTGCTGTTGTGCGTGAGCCATTACGATAAAAAGGCCACCTCATGATATTATAGTGTTCCCTCTGGCTTGTGCTTTCTTGAATGGCGAGCGCACACTTGCGCGTTGCCAATGGACGTCTGTTTGCGAGTGCTGGATTGGTTGATGTCATTTTGTGCAACAATGGACAGACTTCAATTAAAAAGAGTGCTGGGAAGCATGCTCTGAATGGCCAAACAAGATACATGACCTGTATTTTCATGTAAATGTAAATAATAGATTTTAAAACGCGAGTTTACCTTTCGAAAACCACACAATTAGGAGGCGCATGTGGGTCTTGCCACAACGGTTGCACATCTCTTTGCACCGATAGTTTGTTTGTGCTGTATCTTTTTTAAATGCTCCTCCTCCTTCCGTCGTACACAGCACAAAGGCTGTTGAGTAGCATCGTTGGTTGAAGGGCGTGACTGTGCCGCTGGATGCAATGCCCCTTTTACTAGTACAGTGGTACTCCGATTTTACCAAACCTCCGGAGGGAAAAGAAAGGCCTGAGTCAACCCCTAACTGGTGCTAATTCAAACGTTCAAACAGGGGCTCAAATCTCGAGGACCCGAACAATCTCAAGCTAAGCCACTAACCGTTAAAGCCAACACCAGGCTTTTTTACAAAAGGCTGAATGGCAAGCATGGAAGACATCACATACCATTTTTTAGCTCGCCTGTTCGCATAAGACAGAGAGCCTATATCGGATACCAATCCGCGTCATGCGTGAGCGGTCAGCGTGAGCGTGAGCGTGATAAATTGTTAAAGGTTTTTGGTGGCAAGTTATTTCCTTCTAATGTTTTATCTACCCAACACTATTTTTCCTAGCTGATTACAATATACAAATACTATATTGCTTTAAAATTTAATTTGGATCAGTCTTCACTGCAATCTATTAAAAAAATATTATTAGACTAAGTCTTTGAGGCGTCACAAGCGTCAGCGTAAGCAATGAAAATAAAGTTTTGGTGCAAGTTATTCCTTTCTAAATGTTTTTATCTACCACACTATTTTTCTTTACATGAGTATTACCAATATTTACAAATCATATATTGCGCTTTAAAAATCTCACTTTTCGGATCAGACATTTCAACTGCATGCTTTATAAATAAATATTTTACGACTAGTCTTTGAAAAGCGTCAGCGTTCAGTGTAATGTCTTCTGTGAAAATGTTAAGAGTTTTTTGGTGCGCAAGTATTTCCTTTCTTAATGTTTTTTATCTACTCACAACATTTTTACTGATTACAATATACAAATAACATATATGCTTTAAAATTATTTGATTCAGACCTTCAACTGCAATGCTTTATAAAAAAATATTATTAGCTAGTCTTTGAGCGGTCGTCATTACCAGCGTAAGCGTGAAAATAAAGTTTTTGGTGCAAGTTATTTCGGCTTTGCTTTATGTTTTTTATCTACCACCTATTTTTTACTGATTACAATAATACAATACATACTATTGCTTTAAAATATTTGATCAGACTCAACTGCAATGCTTTATAAAAAAATATTATTTAGATCTAGTCTTTGAAGCGTCGTCAGCGTAAGCTGAAAATAAAGTTTTTGGTTGGCAAGTCTATTTCCTTCTTATGTTTTTATCTATCTACCACACTATTTTTCTTTTACTGATTACAAATATACAAATAGCATATATTCGCTTTAAATTATTTGGAATCAGAACTTCACTGGCAATGGCTTTATAAAAAATAATTATTGAGACTTATGTCTTTGAGCGTCGTCAAGCGTAAGCGTGGAAAATAAAGTTTTGGTGCAAGTTATTTCCTTTCTAATGTTTTTATCTTTACACACTATTCTTTTACTGATTACAATATAACATAATACATACTAATTGGCTTTAAAATTATTTGGATGCAGACTTCACTGCAATGCTTATAATTAAAAAATATTATTAGAAGCTAGTCTCTTTGAGCCGTACGTCAGCGTAAGCCGTGAAAATAAAGTTTGGTGCAAGTTATTCTCCTTTCTAAATGTTTTTATCTACCACACTAATTTTTTCTGATTACAATACTACAAATTACATTTATTGCTTTAAAATTATTTTGGATCAGATTTGCACTGCAATGCTTTATAAAAAATAATTAATAAGACTACTCTTTGAGGGCGTCGTCAAGGCCCGTAAGCGTAGAAAAATAAAGTTTTTGGTGCAAGTGTATGTTCCTTTCTTACCTGTTTTTATCTACCGACATCTAATTTTTTAGCGTGACTTACAATATCTCAACAAATACATATATTGCTTTTAAAATTATTTTGGATCAGACTTCACTGCAATAATTATAAAAAAAAAATATTATTAGACTAGTCTTTGGAGCGTCGTCAGCGTAAGCGTGAAAATAAAAGTTTTTTGGTGCAAGTTATTTCCTTTTCTAATGTTTTTTATCTACACACTATTTTTCTGATTACAATATACAAATACATATATTGCTTTAAAATTATTTTTGGATCAGACTTCACTGCCAATGCTTTATAAAATATAATTATTATTAGAACTTGTCTTTTAAAAACGATAAAATGTATAATACAGGCGAAGCATTGGGTGGCTTTGAACACCGCAAAAACTCTGGTTAGTCTTCTCGGTATGACTCAACCAAGGTTCAGATTCAAACCAACCACCTCCAGATTCGCAAGCCATCACACCAAACAGTCCAGTTTATATATTCTAATATTAGTGTATACATACATATCTTTTTATAGTTGGGCAGCAGCTGCAGACTGCAAGCAAATGCTGTGGTGCATCTTCTTTGCAACATAATAAACTAATATCACTGGAGGGTCGACATGTGGTTGTCTCGATCGACATTCTGCAGCAGCTAAATAAGTCCTCTCTAGTTAAAATTCAAGAATGATTTTTCAGAAATTTGGCACTCTTCATTTAAACTGTTTACAGATAATCGAGTATTTTTACATCAATAAGAATCAAAAAGGTTACTAAAGAAAACTGTTCTTTAAACTTCTAAAACAAGTGAGACGTATTAACAAGAAGAACGGCTCAGTGGCCTCGCATTGATGGGTCAACGGCGAAAACATATTGAGCGGGGCTTATGATAGAATTTCACGTGCAAACACAAACTTTTTAATGCGCGTCACGAATACTGGAAACTTAATAAATATAAACTTAAGTGGAAAACAAACCGGTGATTGTCATGTCATTGTGGCTTGCTCTCACGTTGCACAAATCATTTACAACAGAGACGCAATTGAAGTTGTCGTGTGAAGTTATCATCTTTCTTTTTGGATACATTGATTAAATTTAGATTCGTAATGAATCATAAGTAATATGGAGACAATTGAGTTAGCGATTTTTAATTCTGATTTGGGTAAAATTCCTGGCACTCTCTCGACGAATAGGTAATATGCATTAGTCAAGTCGAAATGGCAACCCCCGTCCGTTTTCGCAAGCATCTAATGAGAGGATGAAGAATTGCTATTGTCCTGCACTGGGTAGATATAGTTTACTTCTCGGCTGGGAAAGCATAATTTTCAATTTCCCAAAAAAAAAACCTAATTCTGTTTCTCTGAACTTTTCCCCTGACTGATCCAAGGGGGTGGTTTCCAAAGGCAAAACCTCGCCCCGCAGAGAGTCTCCATCCTCTTTTCCTCAGCGAAGACCTGTGCTGTGGTTAACGTGTTCCCAAAGACCTGGACAACTTTGATTGTTGACATATTTAGAAACACAAATGATACAAACGATACCCCCATCCCTTCTTCGCGCCTCCCAACAGCATTTTGAGGGTCTTTTTGGTAGTGTATACACGAAACTCACGTATAACGTTTTGGTTTGCTTACACACCATACCAAGACCACGTCAATCGTGAGCTCTCTCTTCGTTCACTATTGCGTCATCATGTGACCATCACGCCGCGGTGCACACCTCTCTTGCACGGAGTGTTGTCGCTTGTGCGTCTCTGAGCCATGTGCTCTATATTGCTTCATCATGCTGGAAGGGCGGTCATGAGCATACGCTCGAAAGGGCATATGCAAACCAAATATATAATTCAAAGAAAACATTGTGGTTCCTTTGTGAGAAGGGGAAAATTTTTGGTTGCACGACACTATCCGGGAGCAGTAATTTGATAGACGCGGGCAGAGTCTCCCTCGTAGGGTAATGCACTCTGATATTTTGTCACTATCGAGGAGACGACGCCACTCACCCCCTTTATCGGGCTCTTTTATGATAAGTAACAGGTTTCCAGGATCCTGGTTTCTTCGGGTATTTGTTCCACTCCACATCTTAGTAAATCTTGCAAGGGTCCCAGCATAATTGAAATGAAAAGAACATAAATATTAACATTTTTTCCAATAATTTGCACAAGTTTAAAATGCGTCATGGTATTTATTTTCCAACCTGTACTTGCAAATTCATACGAATTTGGATATAGGAGGAGGCCAGTTTATCCATCGAATGAAACCATCCAACAGTTGATTTGCAGCGAATGCAGCCTTTATACTCACTTGGAGTTGTTGATAGCTCGAGGTAATCTATATGAATTTTCAAATTGATAAACGTGGCTCTTCATTGCGCATGATGTGTAGGAAGAAATTCAGTTCTTGCTCGTTTTCAGAATCTTGAGAACCACTTGTTATTAACAGCACACATCCAAATACAAATAAATAACCAAACATGCAGCATGGGAAAAAGGATAAATAAGACAAGCAAGAAACAAACATGAGTCCTCTTTTCTCGCTCAAAAAGATGCACCAGAGCAATTGCCTTTATAATGCTCATTTTTTGGATACAGCAAAAATAAATGGGAGAGGTACAACAAAGTCTGGCAAGCGAATGAATGGGGGGTGGGGGATCGGCAGGTATTGGGAAGGGAACTGTAGACTGGCCACTTTGCGGAGGGAAGGGGGGATAGACTCACCTCAGGCTCATGCTTTGCAGCTAAATAGGTAATCACGAGGCCGCCCTGAACACAGGAGAGGGTGGACAACAATACCGTTAAGCCAAAATAATGAAAGAGGCCGAAGTGCAAATGGAGACACAAGCCTATTTACTTTGATCATACTTCCGTTCACCATTGAGTAACCAGATTCTCAAAAACGACTTCCATTTTAGGCTGTCATGTAATTGTCCTTGACAAACGTAGCATCTATTGCAATAGCCCCTTTCAGGAGTTTTTAATTACCACCAGACAATAGGTCACAGCAAGCAAGAGCGTCCTTGTGCTCTTGAACAGATGCATATACACGCAGTGCTTCATTTAAACATTGACAATAGCGTAATATCCTTGATATACGTATACAGTATAGATATATTTTATATCTACTATATTATATTAATTATATTTATATAGTATACATTATTATATATAATATTATGTACTACATATATATTTGTTACGAATTTCCGCTGCCCGCCGGCATGCGAAACTCGCCCGCCTTTCCACTAAATTAGTTAATGCCAGTCTCGCCCCACCGCAGGAACAAGTTCAGTCGTTGGGAACCTTTCCGGAGGCAACGTGCCGGAACCCTGTCACGGGTGGTCTTAGCAACCCCACCCACGGCCTATGCCAATTTTCTTCTATCCCTCTCATGCAGGATAGGGGTCAATCCGCCGAATCTCGATATTACCTAAAGTACACGCCCGCTCGCCGGGATGCTAACCGCGGTAGACCCGCTGTCACCCTCGACGCAGGTCGCTATGGACAAGAACGCGCTTAAGCGCGTCTCCGTTCCGTTCTGCAAGTGATAACCCGACGCGGGAGCTTACCGCTCCAATAGCTCACCCGATCCATCGGATATCTATTACAACGGGTGTTTAAAAAACCCCAGCTATTCTCATATGCGTGATGCAAGATGGCATTTCCAATAGGGAGACAGGACGCAACGAGGGTTACATTTTCGAATCCAAGCACATTTATTTATATGATTTTTAGGCAATCACAAACGTATGCAGCAACGGCAATGAAATAATCATAACACTGTATGCAAAGAGACAAAAAGTCAATTCAACGTATTAACAGGACAGAAGCAAAAATGCAACTTACATGACGCGGACATATTATAAGTCATCTAATGTACAGTCACTTACACAGTTTTGCTTATCGGACACCTCCACGGCGCCACAGAACATGCACCGTCATCAAAAGAAACAGAACAAGACCACCCCCACAGAACAGGCGGCAGTTCGCAGACAGGGGTCCGCAGACCCTCTACTGGCGGTGGGACTATGTCTTGAACCGGAAATGGGGCCCCACGCAGACCGACGCTGTGGTTACCTGCCAACCTCGTGGTGCGGGACGGTCGGCGTTGCGCGC
>CM068963.1:56069514-56081900 GCA_035128595.1 Eptatretus atami
TATATATATGTTGGAGTAAATCTCACAAACCAAGGATACACCACAAACCACTTGGAATACATTTCAGAGTTGCAGAATTCAGATAGAAATGCAATGAAGTGGGGGGGGGTCGGGGGAAGGGGGGTGGGGGGACAGATTACAGGGCTCGACAGTCGTTTAATCATGGCGACCAGGAAACTGTAAAAAGACATGGGAGGACAGATGCTTGTGGGCGACAGTCTCAAAGATCCAAAGGAAAGCAAAGAGCCAGACATTTTATTGAGCATACTCCCACTCAACAGACTGTAACAATGTTAGTGGTTACATTCAAAATTACCAAACAAAATTCTGATTTTATTCTCTTTCACAAGTTAAAATGTAAATTTAATTGGGTAATAAGAATGCAATTTAATCTCTTGAAATTTATAAAGCAATCAAATTTAATTGCAAGGCTGTTGAGTATTATTTTGGAATTTCATTTGATTGCTTCATATTAAGCTGAACATCTGCTTGTGGATATGAAAGATCTCAATGTACACGTAGAAGAAAATGAAGGCCATTGTGTGGGGGAAGCCTGGCCAAATTCCAAACTCTTGCTTTAATCTACAAGGAATTTGCATCTGGAAATGCATGAAATTTGGGTTGGCTTCTTCATATTCCCAACTGAATGCTGGCCTCTGATGCAGAAACTCAAGTTCAAATCCATACATCATGCGTTTGTTTGTCCATTCTCTATGAGTGTCCTTGTAATCAATGGAAAAGTACACCGATATCTCGAATAGGACAGCCATTAGTTGATATCTGTAACATGCTCCTCAATAAACCTTATTTCAATGTAAAAATGTAATTTTTTTTTTTTTTAAAGATAATTTAAACAACAAGACAACAACAAAAAACACAGGTCAGATGAAGATGAAAATAATTTTGCCCATCTCACAATATCTGCACTCCAACACCAAAACATCCATTTCTACCATAATGTGAGAATCCAACACCAAAAACAAGGATACAAGAAAGCAAAGCATATTCTTTGAACTTGAACAACTCTTAGTTCTCCTTTCAGGTTTAAGGTAAATAAAATAGAACAAAACAATTTATTTTAAAAAAGAAATATAGATGGCCAACAACAAATAAACCACATAACCTTTCAGAGGGAGAGCATGGGGTCCAGTAAATGTACAGATCAAACAAACAATAAACTTGCATTTTAGCTTTTCTTTCATTATTGAGCAGGCTCTGCAGCTACAAATATGTGATGCATTATCTGAGGTGATAAAGTACAACGTGTGATCTGAGTGAGAAGTACAAGGATACTTGCAGATTTACCTGGTGCTGCACGGGAAGAGAAACATGAATAAGTAACACTTTGTAGCCAATCACAGATTGATTAATTGATTGGCTGATTGGAGGCCTGTTTCAATTTCTGCATGCGACTGACCCTGAATACAAATGGCTTTGCATTTTGAATGCGGACAGACTTTCCATTTTAATTTTGATCTTACTCTTTTTGTGTGTTGTTGTTCATCATTTGCAATTCAGAATCTAAAAAGGATGTGAAGAATATCTCACTAACAAGGTCCCTCTCCTCGCTCCTTGCACAACTTAGTTTTATTTTTCTCAATCATGGTAGTTCATCAGGAAGGAAGTTAATTGGCAACAACCGTTTTCCAGCACGACAATGCCCCTAACACACTGCAAATGTTGTAAAAATGTATTTACAAAGAAAAATCAGAGCCAGGAACTCCACAACTGTGAGAATGGGCCCTCAAAGTCCTGACTTAACATCATAGAAGCTGTGTGGGATTATCTGGAAAATAAGAAAAATGAAAAACAACAAAAATTGTACAGCACTTCAGGAAATACTCCGTTGTGCAAAGTCCTTCCTTGGCATACACTACCGGTTGAAAGTTTTAGAACACCCCCATTTTTCCAGTTTTTACTGAAATTTAAGCAGTTTATAATGTTTCAATGTACTCTGAAATTAAAGAACAGAACAAATAAACAATTACAGATAAAAAAGAAATCATGGAATGTTTTGTTGAACACAAATTATCTAAATTTTTGACTCATAAAATAGCCACTTTTGCAGATATAACAGCCGAACCTACTCGTGGCATTCTTTTCACAATGAATCAAATATTGTTCGGAAAGTTTCCGACAGTGGTGCAGAAGTTCCCGCAAATGTGTTGCAACTTGTAGGTTGCTTTGCTTTCACACCTTCTGTCCAGTTCATCCAAACACGTGATGGGGTTTAAGTCTGGAGACTGTGCTGGCATTCCATGATTTGAAGCCTACCGTCTTCTTTCTTCTATGTGTTGACGTAGCCTGGAGGTATGTTTGGGGTCGTTATTTTTGCTGTAGAATGAACCCTGACCAACTAGGCATAGACCAGAGGGTATTGCATGGCGCTGCAAAATGCTGTGGTAGCCCTATTGGTTCAGGGTGCAGTCACTCTGTACAAGTCAAATTCTGGATCCAGCAAAAAGCCCCAGATCATCACGCTTCTCCTCCATTTTGACAGTTGGTCAACAACTGGGGACCATCCTTTCACCAACTCGACGGTGGTACAAAAACCCTGGCGTGAATGAACCGAAGATTTCAAATTTTTGATTCATCGGTCATAAGACCTTCTTCCAGTTTTCAGTAGTCCACTGGCGGTGCTTCATGGCCAGGCAAGCCTCTTTTTTTATTTGCCATCTTAGAATGGCTTTCTTACTGCCACTCGACCTGTCAAACCTGCAGCTCAAAATCTTTCTCTACAGTGAAACTGAGACTTCCTTACTTCTCCAGTGTTAAGCTGTGCTTGAAGCTGTGTCCTGTGAGCCGCCGTCAGCAAGTTGTTGACTCTCAGAAACTTGTCTTCTGATTGTTTGTGGCTTTGGGTCTGCCAGACCTCTGCCTGTCAGAGTTTCCTCCAGTTTCCAAGTGCCTTTTGATGGTGTAGGAAATGTACTCATGACACCTTGGTTCATTGCAATTTCTCTGAAGGGATCTACACTTTTAAGGGTTATAATGGTCTGTCTGTCTTCTTTGTTAATTGTCTTTTCCTCACCATTATGATAGCAATATACTACTTCCGCAGTGCAATATGTTACACTAATGCTTCAGAGGGTGTAGCAAACAGTCTGTTCCAACACTGCTTTTATACAGACAAAGGTTTGTAACTAATCAATAAAAGTTGGAACACTTGTAGGAATTGTTTTCATCATTTTCAAGGTTATTTGCTTCCATTGCTGCAGAGCAGCTGCAGTTGCTAACCCAGTACTTGTTCCTGAAAGGGCTTTTTAACAACTTTGAAATTATATATTTTTCAGTTTTTGGTAACCTAAACTTTATTTTAACCTCTGGAGTTTACCATTAGCTTTTGACCATTTAGGTTATTCACTGGACTTGAGCTGCTTAAATTTAGTAAAAACTGGAAAAAATGGGGTGTAACTAGCTCTAACCACCTAAAAGGCTTTCACCCACAGATTGATGGAGTATTGCTCTCCACTCTGGGCTGGCCCCCCTGTCTCACATCTTGCTCAGATTGACGCAGTGGAAAAAAGAAAAAGGCTTTCAAGATTATTTAAATCTCTCACGATGAAGCTGAGTCTATGGGCCGATCACTTTACCATTGCCGACAGGTTGGTGGTCTCTGTCTTCTACCGCCTCATTTCTGGTCTTGCACCCAAAGCCCTCTCCATGCTCTGTCCAACCCAAACACAAAGTATTTGCAGGATGCACGCAGTCCACCCGCAACACCCTCCAAGTGAAACTGCCTAAATCCAGAACCACTGCTCACATCCACTCATTTATTCCTCTCTTTTCCAGCCTATGGAACCACCTTCCACACCCTCTTCAATCTCATTCTTCCCTCCGGGTCTTCAAAAAAGCTGTTCACCACAATCTCAGGTCATTCCCCATCCAAAGCCATGATCTTTTCTACACCCGTTAAACCACCTCACCCCTCGCTAAATTTTGCTTATGTATCCACTTTGTCCACCCCTTGCGTTCTTCCCCCTACCCCCTCAGTACCTGTATCCTTGTTTGTCAGTCTCCATCTTCCTTCTCCCTCACCTGCTAGTGGAGTTTCCCCCTTTCTCCTGCTGGTCCCTTGTTAAGTTTGTGTCCTGTTCTGTTCTCTTTCATGAGCCTAGACACATGTGTAAAAAAAAAAAACTTTCTTATTGACAGTTGGAAGAACAATTGTTCTTTAGCCTGCACTTCCACTGATGATTCCTGGAATTACAAAAACAAATCGATCACAAATTGTACGCTTTCCATCTCGAGCATGATAACACAAAAAAGTGACCAAGATAGATTACTCACACCACAACTCTAGCCTCCACCGTGTAAACACGAAAATGCATCATAAAAAGGAGTCGGAAGAACTGGGGCAATCTACAAAAACAAAAAACTATGGTTGTACTACTCATGTACGCAAGAACTTGGGATGTGCCAAAACAATATTGGAGAAGTCAAGAATAATAATTCCTATTGTTTAAGCAAAGATTCAGATTTGTTGTATGCACTGTACATCATCGGAAGTGCTTGAAACCACAGCCATTTAGAAAAGGCTCGATTTATCAACACACTAAATCTCTCATTCTTATTGGCTCCAGCCACAGTTTCTATCAAATCTACAAACGCAACATGTTTTTCTTATGATAAAGATTCTGGTCTTTATCAAAACCTACCAATAAAACCTTTGGGTGATATGAAGTCAAACTCATATCTACGAGAAATGATGGTGTGGTTCAGATAATATCTGCAACACCAAAAACAATAATTTTGCATGCATCGAGGACATAGGAAACAAAGGTATGGTGAGAAAGCTTCGAGTTGATGCAGTCGATGAAGCCAGAGAACTTCAGGATCGATTTGGAAATGAGTTTCGCCTCTGCAATTAGCAATTTTTGTAGAACAATACCAACGGCATAGATACGAGGGAACGCACCAACAAGAGGGCATGCTATGAAACTGGCCGTGTTAGAACTTGTGCATAAAGTCGGCAAAAATAAAAATAAAAAGTACAAATTGTCAAGCACATCCATACAGCAGCTTGCAACATCCTGACGGCGGATCTCTTACAATTGAAATTTCTCAGACGCACAGATCAGTCGAGCGGATACCCATTACCAACCTCCCAAATCCATCCATCCATCGGGACCATACTCAGTACAGAGTGTTAGTGCTGCCTAAGCAGTCTCCTTGGCTATCGGGCACAATACTGGACGGGTCGCCACTCCGACACAGGATACCAGCAAGCTGGCACTCATTTTGCCGACCTCGGAAGGATGACAGGCAGGGTCAACCCCACCTGGTATTAATTTGACAGCCGAGTGGGATTTGAACTCAGGATCTGAGGATCCCAACCCACCACCCTAACCATAAAGCCAACACCAAGCATAACCTCCCAAATGGTGTTCTGTAATTCAGAGCCTAATTGCACCACAGAAACAAATGAGTAACACCCCCTTGTTTAAAAACAATTCAATAAAAACATGCATAAGAATACAATATAAATTAGTATAATAGCTCACCAAAGGCATTCACAAATGCCATGGGGCCAGCAGTGGAAACTAAAGAACAAGGAGAAGGAACAAATCAAATGGAATGGAAGGGTTAAAAGGAAACAATGCAAGAAAAGTAATCAGACTTGAAAGAGAATTCTGGTAGTGGGAGGACACGGAGTGAGAGTGGTTTTGGGTGCTCAACCCAAGGGTGTTCACAAGGCATGGAAAGCACTACAGTAGAATACAAACAGGAAAGCCCCGAGTTTTCATGACATATAAAGCACCGCAGAGCAAGGCGGGATGCCAGACTGTATCACATGCTCGAGATATATTTAGAGAGACGGCCCTGATCTCATGTCGGAGATTGAGGGTGTCCAACCATTGTTTGGAGAGTAGAAGCAGCATGTTCAGGGTAGGGACCTGGTCTGAATCTGAATTGATGATTTGAGATCAGGCCCTTTGAAAGTAAGTGAATAGGTCTGTATGTTGGCTCACTTCCACGCAGATAGAAGATGCCCAAAGAGTAAATGATAGCGTGAACAGAACATAAACAAAAGAACAGGTTTTTAGGACATGCGCACCGATTCCATCGGGGCCAGTTGTAGAATCAGAGTTGACAGTGGCCAGAAAATTTTCCACCTACTCGGGTGAAAAAAATAAATAAAAAAAAGAGTCCATTAGGAGTTGGGTTCAACTGGGTAGGATGGGTTACAAGGAGTGAGAGGTTGGGGACAAGATTTGGGAGCAAACAAAATTGAAGCATTCAGCCTTCTCATGAGCAGAGTAGGCTGTGGTGGCATTTGAAGTGAGGGAAGTGATGGAGGGGGAATTCCCAGTTCCCAGTTTCTGTGAATCTCAGCAGTTTACATACTCCAGAGACAGACTAAACAAGGTACTACCAGGTTTTTATGCCTGCTGTTGGCTTAATGGTTAGGGTGGTGGGTTCGGGATCCTAGGATCCTGAGTTCAAATCCTGCTCCAGCTGCTGAATACCAGGTGAGGTTGACAATGCCTGCCATCCTTCCGAGGTCGGTAAAATGAGTGCCAGCTTGCTGGTATCCTGTGTCAGAGTGGCAACCCGTCCAGGATTGTGCCCAATAACCAAGGACACTGCATAGGCAGCACCAACGCTCTGCACAGAGTATGGTCCTAATGGATGGATGGATGAATGGATGGATGGATGGATGGACCAGGTTTTTGAGGAGGGAGACAAGTTTGATAGTTCAGTCTTGAGGTTGAGTCAAGTGTTATTTTCTGGCTCTCCTGAGAGTGGGCACACAGTTGGTGCAGGCTTAGTGGAGTGATCTGAGGTTGCCTTCAGTTAGATTTGCTTTACAGGAAGAGAAGACAAGTTGTTTGAATGCAACTGCCTCATTGCAGCATTCAGTGGTAACCTGGGGAAGTGGAGATTAGTAAAGCAGGGTGGGTGTTGGGTCCATAAATCCTCAGCCCAAAAAGGAAGCTCTCTGCCTTTGATGCTCTACATTTTTTCCCCAGCTTCATGCTCTAGATATTCTGCATCAGAACCACATGCCTTTCCCTCATTGATCCACAGTTCTTGTTTGAGTGCTAGAGTGTATGTGACACCGAGGGTGATATAGGTTGTGTTGTGGTTTGACTCAGGATATGTGTTAATAGATTGTCTTGTGCAAATAATTATCTTTGAAGGAACTTTTACCTTATATTGCTACCATTTTGTCAACAAACGATCGATTCACTTGTGTTTCTGAATGGTTAACTTTATTATATATGCTGTTGATAACCGTTCACGCCGGTGACAACCGCTCAGCGTCGACTGGTGAGAAACACTGATAGTTTGGCCATCTTTGAAGTCTCAGCTTGAGCCTGGACGATAACCGCAAAGTTGTGGTTGCCATCCATACAACAGTGCTTTGACTTTTTGCTTCAAAATGAAAAGTACGATATACAGGAAGTTGATCGATTGATTGACCTCTGATAATCTTGCAAACTTAGTAGTGCATTTGGGTTGGGGACAAGATTTTGTACATAAATACCAAAAATACAGCAAAGCGAAGACAATGGAGGTGGTTGGCTTGCTCCTTCCAATCTCATCGTACTATATACAGTTCAGTGTGTGTGTGTGTGTGTGTGTGTGTGTGTGTGTGTGTGTGTGTGTGAGATGCACTCCAAAACCACAGGATGGAATGAGTCAAAAATTAGTGGTGACACTTGCGGTGTGCCCGGGAAGGATTTTGGTGTTGGGTGTCGTGTAGTGCCTTTTCTGGTGGGAGTCCCAGCGATTTACAGTGTTATAATGGGATAGCTATATGAAAACCTTGTGGAATCAAAAACAACATGGCCAATTTACACAAGTGCTCCATATTTTATGCACTCCTAAACCACTCGAGGAAGTTTACGAAATAAGTTGAAAAGTGGTGGTTGTATTCTGGGCGAGAGCTGAGATCGTTCTACTAAGTTGGGATGGCCACCTCCAACTTAGCTTTTTATTTTATGATAAAGTATGGAATTATCAAAATAAGAAGTGGGTGAATCATCATACCTGCTGACGCGCTCCTCCACTGCTAGACAGAACAACTTGAAAACTGCATGTTATCACTAAAAACCAAAAAATTCAAACTCCTGGAAGTTGCAGTAGAACATGAACCTAAGTTGTCACGACCCCTTGCCACTCCCGTAGGGAACGGATGTTTCTACTTAGTACAATTCAAGTAAACAGTGTCCTGTCTGAGGTGGCCAAATGGTCCACTGATACATACTTTACAACAGCACCGCTAATACACTAGCTCTTGCCTCTCGTAATAACATTTGGTATGTGTAGTAGCATTCTGCCAGTCTATGACATATTCGGGGCGTTCCATGTCAAGTGTACACATTTTTCAGCGAAATTTTGACACATCGTCTCAGATTTCACTCACTCTTTTTGTGCAAGTGTTTGTATCCACGGTAAACATATGTCAATTTCAGACCTGGGACCATCGGGGCCATTTTAGCCCCCCCCCAAATTTGGGCGCCCCGGTTGACACAATCTTCCGTGCCATATCACAGGTGTAGTGGTCGATTTGGATGATCTTGGTATCAAAATGCTCGTAAAAGCAAGATCTTTCAAATCGCGTAAAGTAAATCACTCCGAAAGAGTAATTCAAAAGTTATAGTTTGGGCGCCCTTTGACCTTGGGCCCCGCCCCCACCAAACCAATGATCCGATTTTTCGTGTGAGAATACCTTCAATATACTCAACACCTCAGCATAAATTAAAATGGGATCTAATGGGTTCAAGTGTGATGATGGTTTTATGTTCGGGTCCACATATCACTAATCTTGATTCGACATTGGGCGACGTTTGCCGTCATCGTTCCAATGACGTCCCTGCTGGCAGGCGACTTTTTGTGAAATTGACAATCATCATCTCTGGACTATTATATATGTAATATATATATATTATATATATTATTGCATCATTTGCGAAAAAATTCTGCCTATTATGTCTATTGATTTTTATTGTACTTTTTTTGCATAACAATCATCGAATTAAGTTAAATGGGCTAATCTCAGTTTTTGCATATTTTGCAGAAGCATGGCGACTGAAGACGAAAGGAGTTCCGAAAATACTGTTGCGATCCTTCAGCTGCCATAAAAAACAAAGAAAAGATCTTCGCAAAGTGTCAAATGATATGTTGATGAAATTTTCTCAAAGGTGAAAAAAGATGACAGAATTTGTACTGTGCAGAAAAAATTTTTCAGTTGTCACCAGAGCGTATTGAAGAATCATCTTCGACCAGTTCGAAATTATCATCAGAAGGTACTATCGAAGGCATTGCAGAATCTATTTCGACAGATGAGGACGAGGATGTTTTGAGCAAGAAGCAGAAGTTGACCCATTAAACAGTCGTTATCGATGATAGACGAAAGCCCATTCGACAAACGAAAGGCGGAAAGGAAACCAGGTACGTTCTGAAAAGCGAAGTAAAGTGGAAGATTCTGTGCGAAAGAAATTAGAACTAGTTGCTGGACCAAGCACTGGGGAGAAAACACAAAATACAGCGTAAAATGTGATGAAAACTGCATCCAGAGTGATCAAAAGCCTGAAAGAAAAATACTTGTTTCGAGCCGTTCAGAGCAAATACGTATACTGACAATATGGTAGGAATATGAGCATCAGAGGGATGATGAGTGAATTCAGTTGCTCCCAAAGATGGCTGTGCAAGCCAAAAATTTAGAGAAAGAAAATGGTTTGCTATAGTCTCCAAATCCCAAACAGGGAATATTGCCTGACGAAGTGAAATCTGCTGTAACCGAATTTTACCGAAGTGATGAAGTCAGCCGAATAATGCCAGGAAAAAAGGACTGTGTGGTGCAGGAATGAACATGGAAAGACAAAATTCAAAGCACCTGGTATAAACAATCTCAAGGAACTGTTTCAGAAATTCAAAGAGAAGAACCCTGGCTTGAAAGTTGGATTCACGAAGTTCGCCATGTCCCGTCCTCGGAGTGTCCTGGCCGGTTCAGGTGGTACACACAGTGTAGTGTATGTACGATACATCAAATGTGAAACTCATGATGTTTGGTTCCAAAATGCACAGATAGCCGAACTTCCTAGCTATCATCATTGTGATAGCACGCATAGTTTGTAACCCAGCACAACCGGCATGTTATTTCAGAACTTGTGAAAGTTGCCCATAATTGAAGACTTCAAAACCGAGCGACTGAGTGCTTATGAACTAGAGGAATTGCAATTCAGTTTAAACGGTGGACATCCACCGACAGATCTGAACTGAGCTCCATGGTCCTGCCTTTGGAAGACATCAATCAATTCTGTGAACGCGCGGTGAAATTAGTGAGACACGACTTCATTGCCAAGGCCATCTCAGTTTCTGAAAATAAGAAAGACGAAATCGGTGAAAGAGAATTTGTCATTATTGGAGACTTCTCAGAGAACTATTCGTTTGTCGTACAGGATGCGGCCAAGGATTCCATTGAAACTGCTCTCAAGCGACAATTCACCCCTGGGTTTATTATTTCAAATCGGACGATGGCATATTAAACCACGATTATATCAGAATGCAATACTCACGACGTTGTCTCAGTCCACCTCTTCCAAAAGAATGCTCATTGAACACATGAAATCTAGCTTTGGAAATGTAAAGAAACTTTACTATTTCTCAGACGGTTGCGCTGGCCAATATAAGAATTGCAAAGCTTCATAACATATGTCGTCACAAATCAGAGTATGGTATTGACGCAGAATGGCATTTTTTGCCACAAGTCATGGCAAGGGCCCTTCAGATGGCGTGGGAGGTACAGTCAAACGAGAAGAACACGTGAAAGCCTGCGTAGACCTTACGACAGTCAAATTATTTCTCCAAAAGATCTTTTCTCTTTTGCTGAAAATGGTTTGAATGAAATGAAGTTCGGTTACGGGATCCAAGAGGCGTATGACGAGGAAGAACGAAATCTGGAAGAAAGGTTAAAAACGGCCAAAACCATAGCTGGAACTCAAAAACTTACGCTTTCATCCTATTTCTGAAACTGCTCTTCAAGTAAGCGAATTCAGCCTTAGCGAGGAACACGTATCGAGTAGCTATTTCAAAATCTACACCAACTTTTAACGGGAAACTCTCAGGTTATGTCACAGTGTACTATGATGGAAAATGGTGGCTTGCCTGCATCATGGAAGCCTTTCAGGACACTCATGAAGTGAAAGTGAATTTCTTCATCCAAACGGTCCCGCAATAAGTTTATTTTTTCCTGACATTGAAGACACTGCATTTTACACATTTCTGATATACTCTTTCCATAGAACCAAAAACTGCTACAGGTAACCTACACAATCAGTAAAAAAGAAACACAGCTGTCAATAAACATTGGTTGGCAAAAAATCTTGACTATAATATGCTAGGAAAACCTCTCCATACTAGTATCGCTTCCAGTTCCTGCATGTGCATGTGGAAAATTTATGTACAATATACTGATTAGTGTATTGGAAATCTTGTGTTCAAATATTGTGCTCTGTATTGTGGCGTATTGTGTGTCCAGCACCGAGTCCCCGAACATATAAACCATCATCACACTTGAACCCATTGGGATCCCATTTTCATTTAGCTGAGGTGTTGGAGTATATGAAGGGTATTCTCACACGAAAAAAATCGGGACCATCGGTTTGGCTGAGGAGCGGGGCCCAAAGTCAAAGGGCGCCCAAAATTATAACTTTTTGAATTACTGTTTCGGAGTGATTTTATTTTCCGCGATTCGAAAGATCTCGCTTTTACGAGCATTTTGATACCAAGATCAGCCAAATCGGACCACTACAACCTGTGATATGGCTCTGGAAGATTGTGGGGCAGCCGGGGGCCCAAATTTGGGGGGCCCTAAAATGGGCCCACAGGTCTAAAAGTTGGTATTTTGAGTTTTTTCACCCAAGTGAATAAATGACCAACATATGGGGAGAAAATGAGGTATTAGTGTCAGGAGGATGTGTAACTGACATGGAATGCCCATTCATCAACCATGGAGTGAAACTATAACAATGCTTTTAACAGCTTTTACCATCAACTATCAAGTTTTTGTGGCTTTCTTCAAGAGTTACAAATGTCATCAGCATCATCTTAGAATTTGGAACAAGTTGAAAAATCCTGCACTATGACTTCCTTCCACTGCCTCTGGTGAATTCCATTTGTACCACTTTACCTGGGATGTGCGTGTGTGTGTGGTGGTGTGTGTGTGTGTGTGTGGTTGTGTGTGTGTGTGTGTGTGTGTGTGTGTGTGTGTGTGTGTGTGTGTGTTGTGTAATATTTGATCAAATTATAGAGGGATAAATGAACACAGGTCACACAGCACAAATACGCAATATGTAATATAAGAAATCAGTAATTGTTAAATAGTCTCACTTCTACAGTAAGTCACAACTTTATACACAACAGGGTGATAAAAT
>CM068963.1:56088223-56102752 GCA_035128595.1 Eptatretus atami
CAAAAATGATAAATAGCATGATATTTCAAAAATGTATTGGGTCAGATATGTTCTCGTGGATCAGGCATTACGGGACGGAGGTATGCGTTCTACCGAGTGCCCTTCTAGTTTTTAATGTGGATGAAACGGGGCTTTTTTGGAAGAGGATGCTGTCCCATACATTCATTTCCAAGGTTGAGCGGCATGCCACTGGCTTCAAAGTAGAAAAAGACCACCTGACACTCCTTGCCAATAATGATACAGCAGACTTGAAGGTGAACCCCTTCTCGTGTACTTACGCGTCTATGGAGTGAAGCAGTTGGTTGGCAAAATGCTCCAAGACACCTCTTGGTAAATGTACAAAATTTATATATAATATATAATATATATTGTTACGGCTGTGGAAATTCGCATACACCATAAAGGGTCCTTAGATCAGTTATGACGATAAGTAATTGTGTAGTTAGATTTCCCCACCGTTGTTTAGAGGGAATTTCGTGTTCACAGGCTGTGATCCTTTGAGTTAGCCCTTTTTCTTTTCTCTATCGTTATTTTGGACCAATAATCCCCAACAACTCAAACACCCCCACCTTCGCCTCTTTGCCTCCACAACTCCATCCCGCAAACATCGCTTCACCGCCATTCTCAAACGATGCCCGCCAACAACTCAAACCACCACCTTCGCCTCTTTACCTCCACAACTCCACCCCGCAAACATTGCTTCACCGCCATTCTCAAACGACGCCCGCCAACAACCAAACTCCACCACCTCCGCCTTTCTACCACACGTCGTGCCATGGGCTGTGAATGCGTTCCTTTTCGCCTCAAGAATCGGATCAGGAATGCTTCACGCCCCTTTTCATCCATCCAATGACTGAGCATCGGGTGGCATAGCCCGCCTCCGAACCCGCTGTGATCCAGAAATTTACATATACGCCCCTCCCCGGGCTATATAGGCGCGAGCACGGCGCAGCTCGGCGCGGGAAGTCAAGTGAGAAGTCAAGGTGCGCAGTACGTCGGCAGAGAACCAATGGGAGCAGTGGAGTGGCAGCGGCGGAGTGTCGGCAGAAGAAGTCAAGTCTGGCAGTGTCGGCGGACAGTCGAGTCGGGAGACGGAGCTCGAACCGACGGGAAAGGCAGACGGGGAGCACCGGAGAGAGCTCGCCGACATGCCAGGGGCACGAACCAGGCGCAGCTACGCTGACATTGCGGCTTGCCTGCCATCGCGCCACGAGGGCGCAGGTAGGACCTTCGGTCTCGTGGACCTGGCCGCTCATCCAGGTTCCACGCGCATTAGGCCCACGGGCCCAGTCTGACTCCCTTGCCTTTGAGGGGTCTTTCCTTTGCTTTTGTGTGAATGCGTGTTGTGGCGCCGTGTCTTGTAAAGTAGAAACTGTTTAAGTGCATGTAAATAAACCTTTGCTTGTAGTCGGTTGTAATTCTTGCTTTCATTGCTTTGACTGTTATACGTGCATTCTACTGTATGGCTGTGAATACGTGCTTGCCTTGTCTGAGTGTGGAATAAATGTACTTGTCGAACTGTTCCCGTTCGTTGCATCCTTTCCTTTGTTTGAAAGTTCCATCTTGCATCACGAAGGAATTGGTAGAAGGTGTAAGCACCCGGTAAATAATCACGTCCGTCGGGCCGGCGATAACACCGCTCGGTTATCACTGAAGCACGGAACGGACCGTTTAAGGCGTTCGTGTCCTAGGCCGGCCAGCGGCGAGGTACGATCGCCTGGTTAACTACCCGCACAGGTACTTAGGTAGGTCGAGTTTGCGAACAACCCTATCCTGCGCGGGTGGCCGATTGGCACATTGTGGTGTGGTCGAAAGACCCACCGTGACTAGCTCCTGGCGGTAGTTCCACGGAGGGTCACGACTGAATTGTCCGTTCCGGTGGGCGACGCGGTCGCGATTTGAGTTACGTGGCCGATCGCACGCCGGGCGGACCGAAATTCGTAACAATATTTTTAGCAGTAACATTTATTCATTTAGTAGTGTACATTCATGATTTCAGGTTATTAGAGCTTATAATATACATAAATATAAATAAAATGATGAATTGATGAACTGTCGCTGATGAATTGCCAATAAGCGATGAAACTGGTCTGGCAGCTGAGGGGGTGTGTAGCATTGGGATTCTCATGCGTGTACTGTGTGTGAATGTCTTTATAGCTGTGGAAGAGCTCTGGGAATGGTTTGATACAGAAAAGCACTTACCTTGTGCAGGCCTTCCTGGTTGCTTTACGGAGCAGTTTCAGCGAGAGGAGCATGGGAGGTGTCAATTTATTTATGTATTCCTTGCAACCTGGGTTTAGTTGATTGGCTATTCCCTCCATTCACAAGGAAGAGATGTGGGTGGGTCTTTCTTTAATATATATATATACATATATATATATATATATAATCATTCTTCTGTCCCCGGTAGTAGCACCTCTATCCCAGAAGTAGCACATCCGTCCGGTCCACGTATCCTCATTAACACAATGCTTTAAGAGCCCCATTCTGTGCGGAATTGCTATTGCACGAATCTCTCAGGAGCACAGAAGCTTCTCCTTTGCATAAACTGGGGTATTACCTACCGTACTGCAATCCAATAAAGTGTTGTGAGGAGGACTGGAGTGATTAGATGTGATGTGATGAAATTTACGAGACTGCATCACGAGCCTTGTAGTCATGTTCTGAATGAATTGTAAAGGCTTAAGAGAAGCAGGTAAGCCTGCTGGGCAATTCCATGGTTGCAAATGTGACATTCACACACTTTCAGAGGCTGTACTTGTTAATTACATGATTTAAGTTAAACTGTTTTACCTTGTATTTATTGGTTTCAGGACCTAGTATTGTTACGAATCTGAAACCCATCTCACACAACAGCCAGAGTCCTTATAAATCAGTTATATCGGTAAGTATGTGTTTCTAGGTTGGGTCCCGTCCTATGTTTAATGGGTGATTAATTGTACGTGCGCTGTAAATTATTTTATAGTTAGGATTTTACATCACCAACAACAATGACGACAACAACACCAACAACAACGACGAGCGCTCTTCGCACGCTTGCCTGCATGCGGAATTCCATGCCCCAGGCGGTGTGGATTTCGCACCAAATATGGTCACGAAGCGTTTTGCTCTGGCTTGGCCCAAATATGGGCACGGAGCGCTTAGTTCTGGCTGCGCGCCAAATAAGATAAGAGTATGCGTCATTTTCCGCCCAATGGGCGACGTGCGGACCAGAGCCGGGGCGGTCCTTTGCAAGAAGGCGGAGCCGCGACACGCCGTCCACCCAATGAGAGCAGGCGACGGGGGAGCGGACCGCGCCCCAAAAAGGATTGATGAGTGGGTCCCGTCTGCTCGAGCGCGCTTCTGTCTGGGTCTGCGGCTGATTGCATCCCACGCATCCGAGGCGTCTCGTATGGAGCATTACTACAAGCGGTCGACCATCTCATCATGGGAGATCACCTGTGTCTCGCCTCCTCTGGGTTCGGCTGCCCTGGTCCGTTCTTTGGCGACTGGTGCTCCGGAAGGTGCGGTCGGCCAGCCGCGCGAACGCGGCCAGGTAGCCAGCACGTTCTTTCCCTCAGCTCGTCTTCCCTCCGAGCTGAAGGGGCAATAAAGACTCGGAGTCCATCTCTTCCTGGGTATTTGTGTGTGCGTGTGTGTGTCTGTGGGCCCTGTCTTGAAGTGGAATTGTGTAAGTGCTTTCTTTTGCTCATTGTACATTACATTTCTTATTGATAACTCTGCTCTTTGTGCGCTTCCTTCCCACTATTGTAAATAAATCCCTCTTGTTGAATGTCCCAGCTTGTCCTTGTCCTTTCTATCATTGGTTTGCCACGCTGCGAACGGGAATTAGGAGGCCTCATTGTTGCCGTAATCATGCAATTGGCGCGGCAGGGTTCTGGTATCTCCGCTCGGGGTAGACTCGGATCGCGCAGATCCTGCGAGGGTGAATTTCCCCGTAGTTTGAGGACGTGGGTAATTAGGTATATTGAATTGGCAATTGACCCTACCACGTGGGTCGACCTATTGGCGATCTTCGGTCCGATAAGGGACCCGTGACCTTTCGGATTTATCTGAAACTAAATTCCGGTGTATTCGGTGGAGCAGACTCGACTGCTCCCCCTAGCGGTCATGCTCGCCACCGAAACCCTGCCCCATAACAGTATGTACGTATATATGTGTGTATGTATGTATGTATGTATGTAAAACTTTAATCCTGGCATATAATCTTCACCAAAAATTTCTCATCAAAAATCAGTGTGTCTGGACATGACATGGGACAAAAATTAAAAGTTGACAAACAAAATCCCTTTTCAAAACTGCGAATTCTTATACTGTAAAATACATTGATGCAAGTCTTGAAGAAAAAGTTGCGGACGGATTCAGACAAAACTTGGTGGACACGTTGTGTGTGTGACAAGGACATATCGATTCAATTTTGGTGAAGTTCCGAATCCGGATACAAGAATTATTTAATTTTTAAAAGTGATTCTTCACCATTGAGAGATCGGGCCAAAAACTATATAGTACTGTATAGCATGATATTTCAAAAATGTATTGGGCCCGATATGTTGTCGTGGATCAGCATTACGTGGCGGAGGTATGTGCTCTACCGAGTGCCCTTCTAGTTTTTCATATATTTCATGTCTACTTCCTCGACTGTTTTCACTAACCACAAGACCAGCAAATTGTTTTACTCTCTTCTTCCCCTGAAATGTGGCCACCACGTACTTGCCTGCATATTTTTGGGGTGTTGCAGGTTCATTCATGAAGATGCATCAGTGAAAGTTGAAGACAGATTGTGCAAATTAGATTGTAAATCTTACTCCCACAGTCTTATTTGTTTATTCAATGTAAAACAATTTAAGTGACGAATATCACACCCTTCCAAAGTTCCGAGCAGGATATGTCACATCCACAACCATCAAGCATTACGTCCGCAACACTGAAAACTGGAGGCCAATGAGGACCACACAGAAATCAATTCCAGCATTGGAGTATTGGGTTTGGGGAAGGGGGTCAATAATTACTTCAATCACCGGTGGAATGAGGTTTTATAAATAACATATACACATTATATATATATATATATACTATACACAAACACACACACACACACACAAGAGGGGGGGGGAGAGGGAAGGAAAAAAACAGTGTGGAACAGAGACATGAGGAGATCTGTGGAAGGGAGAGGGATAGGGCAGGGAAGGGAGAGGGCTATTTTCACCCGTCTATTTGATTATGCCTGGCGTTGGCTTCATGGTTAGGGTGGTGGTCTTGGGATCCTAGGATCCTGAGTTCAACTCCCACTCGGCTGTTGAATTAATATCAGGTGGGGTTGGCTCTGCCCGTCATCCTTCCGAGGTCGGCAAATTGAGTGCCAGCTTGCTGGTATCCTGTGTCAGAGTGGCGACCCGTCCAGGATTGTGTCCAATAGCCAAGGAGACTGCTTAGGCAGCACCAACGCTCTGCACAGAGTATGTGCAGAGCACACCAACGCTCTGCACAGAGGTACCGATGGATGGATGTTTGATTGTGCGCAGGATATCTCAAAAAGTTATGAACAGATTCGGACGAACCTCGGTGAACAGGTTGGGTGTGCGACTGTGCGACAAGTCAAATTGATTTTATTTTGGTGAAGATCCGGATCTGGATCCAGATACTATAATTTTCTAAGTAATTATTCACCATTGAGTGATATCTCAAAACATCGTTAGACAGGTTATGATAAAACTTGGTGGATGCATTTGGTAGGTGACAACAAGCTGATTAGATTTTGGTTAAGGTGCGCATGCAGATACGGCCCATCAGTGGGATACAAAAGGTTAACTGTTCAGCCTGGCGGAGGTATACACTTGAATGAGTGCCATTATAGTCTTTGGAATGGCTTACCAAGAAGATTAACAGAAAGGAGGGTAGATCAATTTCAAAGGTGATTAGATATACAACGTGGCAACCAGAAGGTGGATATACATAGCTAGGACAAGTAACTAGGTCGGTAAAAATTCAACTTTGCGGTTGGTGCGTGTTCATCGATCATGTAGGAGGTCTCCAAAACTGTTCGGTTATTGTGATACTCGTTAGGAGTAACAAGAGCTGTTGCGTTCTTGTGTTGGGTTAGAAATACACGTTTTAATGCTAGTATTAATACACAACACAGGCTACATATTCAAAATTACTTTTGCTTATGCTGATATATTCATGCAACCAAGTGACATTCAAACATCTATTTAATTCACAAATATTCACAACATAATGTTCACTACAAAGAAGCACTGCGTACCCATTAAAATCAAGAGGAAAGTGAAAGCAATGACTTGACTCGATTATCTGATTATCGACTAAAAATGAAAATGTAATACCTTGACCTGGCATTCGTACAAGCTTGTCGGCCGGGGCCTTCCTGTTGATGGAGTCAAGCTATGATTGACAAAATGTGTGCCAAGTTGTCTTGGACATTGCCTACCTCCCAAATACATGAACAAATAAAAATCGTGGCAGGTCTCTCAAATCAGAGACACTACCATATATTAAAAACCATCAACAGAGCACTCAAAGTATTTAATGTTGAATGGTAGTTTCACAACCGTTGCAAACTACAATCGGACATTGGACACACGAGCAATGTGGACAAAGTTTGAGCCACGAATTACGATTCTACAAATGGAGATTTGGCAATGTCGTCCGGTTCCCGGAATAACCTGCGTCAGCATCGTTCATTTACAAGCGAGACTACATTGTCAAAAGGCCATGCCTCAGAAAACTACAATTATAGAGGATTATTATAGCCTCATGTGAAAAATTTGGGGCAGGCCATCAAGGACAAATATGGAGGGATGGTAACCACCCCAATAGCTGCCGACGCTGCATAGACAGCCGTTCGTGATTGCGGTTTTGAGCAGGTGGATCACGTACCGCTCCACTCCCCTACAGCCAGGACATGACCCCAAGTGACCAAAACATACAGTATTTCGACATTTGAAGTTTCAATAGTGTGGCCGCTGATACGGAAATAACAGATGAAGCAATGTTGACGAAGCCATGTGAAAAACTATGTTACTGATCGAGACAGTTTAAGGGACAAATGGAACCAAAACAATGCAGTCAAGAGAAACCGTATTGAACATATACATATACATATAGATATGAGTAGTGGGTACTTTTGTGAGCAACTCATTTAAAGAACCTTTTGAACACCCACACTTGAGTACAACACAAACTGTAATGAAAACGTCTGCATCAAACTGGCCATGCCAAATGAAAATGTAAGCAATTCCAGCCAACCAGAAATAAAAAAATAGTTAATAAACCACAAGTTACATCCAGGTCATAGAACAAAAAAAAAAAATACCAACAAAACCAACAAAAAAAACCCAGCACATTCCAAACAGTCACATTCTAGGAAGGTTGAGAGATTCCATGTGATGACACATTCCAAGAGAGGAAGTAGCTTCACGAAAATCATGCATCGTGTTTGCACAAGCAAGCTTCATTGGATTGTTTGCAATTGCAAAAAAAGAAGGAAGAAAAAGATTCAAACAGCTCCACACCATACTTTTAAGAAACGGCTCACGTGCTGACTGACCAGTTTAAGTAACTAATACAAGGTGGTGATATTATTTTACAACTTCACGAATAAATAAATAAATAAATAAAAGGTAGATTCAGCATAGTTTGGAGGCTGAAAAAAATTCTTTTTTTTTTTTAACCACTACTGTGCTGTGCTCAACAAATTTTATATCAATAACAATAACGAGACAAAGGATGTCAGCACAATGGAGACCATTGGGAAATACGCAACTAAATAAGGTGAACAATGTGCACGCACGCCGACCGATGTGGAGGACAGTGAGAAGGGTAGGTACTTCCTGTATCGAGAACCAGGGCCAGATTAACTCACGAGCTAAAAAAAGGCCTGAGAACCTCATTTGTTTTCGAGCATCAAATTTTCTCCCCGATGTTATGCTATTGATGATTGAGCGATGGTCGTCAAAGAAAGGAGGCTGAGAAAAACTAAAAACTAAGGCTCACAAAAGTGCACCTGCTGTATCGGATGAAAAGAATCAGCCTCTTGAGAGTCCGGGGCATTACGATTAACTTGAGCAGAGTTTTAGTCACAAATAGGGGCACAGGAAAGTTCCCGACGTAGCATAGTCTCCTTTGAGCCGTCGAGTCCGAGTTCGATTCTTGAGCACACTTCAAGACGTGCAGACTCAAAGGTAGGGCGATGGATCAGCGAGTGTGCCAACCCACAGAGAGTCGAGTCAGACTATCGTATCTGTTAGAACTCACTCACGGGCATATCACAGCAGCTTTTTGAAAATGGGATTATTTTGGGCCAGTACCCTGGTGAAAATCCAAAATTCTGCCATGACTACCAGTGGGAATAGCAATGGCAAGAAAACTCAGTGTTGCCTCTGCTGAATTACCGCTTCGCAGTGTCAACACGATCAACAAAGTGGCCATGAAGAGATAGATACGAAATGTTGGATGATGGAGTTTCTGCCTTCTGATTTCATCACAGAGAGAGAGAGAGAGTCTGTAAAGCTAAAGGACATCGAAGCAAGGGGAGCACAACTTGAAAAAGTGGTTAAAGATGACGGGAGAAAAGTTAAAGTGGGAGTAAAGTGATGGTGAGAGGATATGAAGATAAGCAAGCTGGACAACAAGGAGATGAGGTGAAACGAGGAGAGGAGAGTATGAAGGCAGTGAGGATGCAAAAGGAAGGGAAAAGGTAATGGGGGGGGGGGGGTGTGTGGAGGGAGAAGCCAATTGGGGGGGGAGGGGTGGGGCAATAGGGAGGGGTTTCAGGGAAATGCAATGGGGGAGGGGTTCTGGGTAAAGGCAATTGGGGTGGGGGGGGAGTTCTGGGTAAAGGCAATTGGGGGAGGGGGTTCTAGGAAAAGGCAATGAGTGGGGGGGAAGGCAATAGAGGGGTGGGGGGGGGGAAGTCAGTGATGGGTGGGGAGGAAAGGCAATGGAGGGGTGGGGGAAAAGGCAATGGAGTGGGGGAAAAAGGCAATGGAGGGGTGGGGGGAAAAAGGCAATGGAGGGGTGGGGGAAAAAAAGGCAATGGAGGGGTGGGGGAAAAAAGGCAATGGGGGGGTGGGGGAAAAAAGGCAATGGAGGGGTGGGGGAAAAAGGCAATGGAGGAGTGGGGGAAAAAGGCATGAGGGGGGGGAAAAAAAGGCAATGGAGGGGTGGGGGAAAAAAGGCAATGGAGGGGTGGGGGAAAAAGGCAATGGAGGTGGGGAAAAAGGCAATGGAGGGTGGGGGAAAAAGGCAATGGAGGGTGGGGGAAAAAGGCATGGAGGGGTGGGGGAAAAAGGCAATGGAGGGGTGGGGGGAAAAAGGCAATGGAGGGGTGGGGGAAAAAGGCAATGGAGGGTGGGGGAAAAAAGGCAATGGAGGGTGGGGGAAGCTGAGGGGTGGGAAAAAGGCAATGGAGGGGTGGGGAAAAAGGCAATGAGGGGTGGGGGAAAAAGGAATGAGGGGTGGGGGAAAGGCAATGGAGGGGTGGGGGAAAAAAGGCAATGGAGGGGTGGGGAAAAAAGGCAATGGAGGGGTGGGGGGGAAAAGGCAATGGAGGGTGGGGGAAAAAAGGCAATGGAGGGGTGGGAAAAAGGCAATGGAGGGTGGGGAAAAGGCATGGAGGGGTGGGGAAAAGGCAATGGAGGGGTGGGGGAAAAAAAGCGAATGGAGGGGTGGGGGAAAAGGCAATGGAGGAGTGGGGGAAAAGGCAGGGAGGTGGGGGAAAAAGGCATGGAGGGGTGGGGGGAAAAAGGCAATGGAGGGGTGGGGAAAAAGGCAATGGAGGGTGGGGGAAAAAAGGCAATGGAGGGGTGGGGAAAAAGGCATGGAGGGTGGGGGAAAAAGGCAATGGAGGGGTGGGGGAAAAAAGGCAATGGAGGGTGGGGGAAAAAGGCATGGAGGGGTGGGGAAAAAAGGCAATGGAGGGGTGGGGAAAAAAAGGCAATGGAGAGTGGGGGAAAAGGCATGGAGGGTGGGGAAAAAGGCAATGAGGGGTGGGGGAAAAAAGGATGGGGGGGAAAAGGCAATGGAGGGGTGGGGGGAAAAGGCAATGGAGGGGTGGGGGAAAAAAGGAATGGAGGGTGGGGAAAAGGCAATGGAGGGATGGGGAAAAAGGCAATGGAGGGTGGGGGGGGAGTCAATGAGGGTGGGGGAAAAGGCAATGGAGGGTGGGGGGAAAAAAGGCAATGGAGGGGTGGGGGAAAAAGGCAATGGGAGGGTGGGGGAAAAAAGGCAATGGAGGGATGGGAAAAGGCAATGGAGGATGGGGGAAAAGGCAATGGAGGGATGGGGGGGAGTATGGAGGGGTGGGGGAAAAGGCAATGGAGGGGTGGGGGAAAAAGGCAATGGAGGGATGGGGGAAAAGGCAATGGGGGATGGGGGGGGGAGTCAAGAGGGTGGGGGGGAAAAAGGCAATGGAGGGGTGGGGGAAAAAGGCAATGGAGGGTGGGGGAAAAAAGGCAATGGAGGGTGGGGGAAAAGGCAATGGAGGGTGGGGGAAAAGGCAATGGAAGGGTGGGGAAAGGCATGGAGGGGTGGGGAAAAAAGGCAATGGAGGGGTGGGGGAAAGGCATGGAGGGGTGGGGGAAAGGCAATGGAGGGATGGGGGAAAAAGGCAATGGAGGGATGGGGGAAAAAGGCAATGGAGGGATGGGGAAAAAGGCAATGGGGGTGGGGGGAAGCAATGGAGGGTGGGGGGAAAAGGAATGGAGGGGTGGGGGAAAAAGGCAATGGAGGGATGGGGGGAAAAAGGCAATGAGGGGTGGGGGGAAAAAGGCAATGGAGGGGTGGGGAAAAAGGCAATGGAGGGGTGGGGAAAAAGGCAATGGAGGGGTGGGGGAAAAAAGGCAATGGAGGGTGGGGGAAAAAGGCAATGGAGGGGTGGGGGAAAAAAGGCAATGGAGGGGTGGGGGAAAAAAGGCAATGGAGGGGTGGGGGAAAAAGGCAATGGAGGGGTGGGAAAAAAGGCAATGAGGGGTGGGGGAAAAAGGCAATGGAGGGGGGGGAAAAAAGGCAATGGAGGGGTGGGGGAAAAGCATGGAGGGTGGGGAAAAAAGGCAATGGAGGGGTGGGGGAAAAAGGCAATGGAGGGTGGGGAAAAAGGCAATGGGGGGTGGGGAAAAAGGCAATGGGGAGGTGGGGGAAAAAGGCAATGGAGGGGTGGGGGAAAAAAGGAATGGAGGGGTGGGGGAAAAAGCAATGGAGGGGTGGGGAAAAAAGGCAATGGAGGGGTGGGGAAAAGGCAATGGAGGGGGTGGGGAAAAAAGGCAATGGAGGGGTGGGGAAAAAGGATGGAGGGGTGGGGAAAAAAGGCAATGGAGGGGTGGGGGAAAAGGCAATGGAGGGGTGGGGAAAAAAGGCAATGGAGGGGTGGGGGAAAAGGCAATGGAGGGGTGGGGGGAAAAAAGGCAATGGAGGGGGGGGAAAAGGCAATGGAGGGGTGGGGGAAAAAGGCAATGGAGGGGTGGGGGAAAAAGGCAATGGAGGGGTGGGGGAAAAAGGCAATGGAGGGATGGGGGAAAAAGGCAATGGAGGGATGGGGGAAAAAGGCAATGGGAGGGATGGGGGGGAGTCAATGGAGGGGTGGGGGAAAAGGCAATGGAGGGGTGGGGGAAAAAGGCAATGGAGGGTGGGGGGAAAGGCAATGGAGGGGTGGGGAAAAAGCAATGGAGGGATGGGGGGGAGTCAATGGAGGGTGGGGGAAGGCAATGGGGGTGGGGAAAAAGGCAATGGAGGGGTGGGGGGGGAGTCAATGGAGGGAAAAAGGCAATGGAGGGATGGGGGGAAAAGGCAATGGAGGGATGGGGGGAAAAGGCAATGGGGGATGGGGGAAAAGGCAATGGAGGGATGGGGGGGGGGAAAGGCAATAGGGATGGGGAAAAGGAATGAGGGATGGGGAAAAGGCAATGGAGGAGATGGGGGGAAAAGGCAATTGGAGGGTGGGGGAAAGGCAATGGAGGATGGGGGAAAGGCAATGGAGGGTGGGGGAGGCAATGGGAGTGTGGGGGGGAAGCAATGGGAGGTGGGGGGGAGGAATGGAGTTTGGGGGGAGGCAATGGGAGTTGTGGGGGGAAGGCAATGGGAGTTGGGAGAGGAATGGGAGTGGGGAAAGGCAATGGGAGTTGTGGGGGAGGCATGGGAGTGGGGGAAAGTAATGGGAGTGGGGGGGGGGGAGGCAATGGGAGTGGGGGAAGTAATGGGGTGGGGGATAGTGGAGAGAAAATGAGGAGAGAAGAGGTAATGGGGGGGGGGGAATTAAATGTATTTGTGCAAAGTGTGTCAATGTGGGAGGGATGGGAGAAATTGAGGTAAAATGCGGAAGAGGAAATATTGGGGAGGGGGGGGGAGTTGATGTGCTCTGGAATTGACGGGAAAAAGACAGTGTGAAAGAAACAAGAAGATATAAACAAAAGAAAGAGCGGTTTACGATTAGTGGGACATGAACAAGGAAACGCAACCCTGAGTACTGACGGACACACGTTCGGATAGATACCATCATGACAATTTCCTTCTCTAGTTATCATCATCATCATCACATCCTGCTGTAGAATCCGTCTCCAGGTGTCTTCGTTGGTGGTGATTCGCGGAAATGACACGAACATATTTCTCATTCTTTCGCTCTTATTGTCTGCCTGTCTATATCTATCTGTCTATCTATCTATCTCACTGTCTCCATTAAACCGGCAAATCCCTCGTCCCACCAATTTCTCCACAGGCCGCTTCGCAAAGACCACTCTTACCTTGCGCAACCGCCAACAGGCAGAGCGACAGCAACAATCGTACCGACTTGTACCTCAGCGCTGCCATCACAACGTCGAACAACCCGTCAGAGAGTAACTTTGATGAACATAAAGGATCGTACAAAAGGATCGACAAGGAGAGCACACCCGAGCGTGACGTCATGCGAAAGTAACCACGCCCCATGACGTCACTCATCGGTATCTTCTTCACGGTCGTGACTCTCGCACGTGGACCCTCACAATGCCGCCTTTTTTTTTTTTCTCTCAGCATTTTTCACGTATGTTTACCGAGAGCACAGTCAGTTGATAACCCGCAGGGTTTGGGCCGAAAATGAGATCTTTGGATTTTGGGTCGACGTCAGGTTGACTGCCTTCGCTCAAGACCTAAGCTGTTATAGCTACCGCGAAGGTGCCATAAACCGGTGAGCCCCTCGGTTGGACGCTCAACTTGTTGTCCCGTCTGCCGACATTCGTCGGTGAACGTTAAATATCCCAACGCGGTCCACGAAGAAGAGGCGAGCTATCGCCCGCACCCTGAACATTTTACAGATTCCTGCTACAGGGGGGCACTGCGTCAGCGGCACAGCTGCGCCCTCAGTCAATGATGCAGCTCCCAACCTTATGCTGAAGAGGAAGAAGAAGAAGAGCAAAAAGAAGAAGAGGAAGAAGAAGAGGAAGAAGAAGAAGAAGAGGAAAAAGAAGAAGAGGAAGAAGATGATGATGATCTATCTCACCACAACGTATAACACGAAAATGAGCAATCAGAGATTGCAGACCCTCGCCAGGACCTCTTTCGTGTGGTGTTTGTGTACTGGTGTGTTACGTCATTCATGAGACATAATTAGAACTACCACTTAATAAATGCTGGCAGTGATAACCAGGTACTAAGACGTCCCGCTTTGATTGGACACCTGACCCTGACCCATGATGTTCATTATTAATCAATTGAATTTAGAATGGGATTAAAATAAATTCAATTCAAATCAAATGGAAGACCAAATGGGTAAAGTTCCTGCATTGGAATAATCAGAAGGAACCAGAACAAGCAAAATAGCAAAGATGAAGTCTCAGGAGGAACCTGGAGAGGATTCACATTTCAGCTGCTCCTCTCTACCCTCAAACCCATTAAAGGTCTGTGAGCAAGACCCTTGCCAAGTGAGCCTTATTAAAAAAAAAAAAAAAAAATTCTGGCTGCCAGATCATGCGTCCGATCAAGTTGAAAAATTGATTCGATACTTGATGCGGCCGATAAAACTTGTATTCCCCATCACTACTCGATCGTAAGTGTGAAGTTTCATGTTGATTGATGAAGAGGTTCCGGAGAAAACATTATTTAATATTTTTCTTCAATCCAATATGGCTGCGAAACCGTGTGACCATCAATTATTGCTGAACAACTCTCTGCAGATCTGGAGGTGGTCCAACATGTGGAACATGTCGTTCAATCCTGACGAGTCTCACACTCACTATGTCTCTCCGAAAGGACCGTCTGGACCCCCCCCCCCCCCCCTAATCTACTTTCTCAAATCCTCTTGAAAAAGTCCGATCATTACAACTTTTGGATCCCACTCTCTGCCATGATATTTCCTGGGAAAGCCACATTTCCAAGCTGGCTTCCAAAGCCAGTCGCCGATTGCGAATCCTCCGTCATGCAAAGTCCAACCTTGGCACACCTGACCTCCTGACCACATAATAAAGTTTTCATCCGCAGCTGATGGAGTACTGCTCTCCCTCTGGGCTGGTGCTCCTCCCTCTCACCTTTCTCGGCTTCACGCTGATG
>CM068963.1:56136479-56172749 GCA_035128595.1 Eptatretus atami
GGAGGTAAGGTGGATAGCAGAGGGGGTGATGATCAGATACAGGAAAGTATTGATGCTTGTATATATTGGGCAAAAGACTGGCAGATGTAATTTAACCTGAACAAGTGTAAGGTATTGGGGATGGGAAAGAACATTGAAAATAGAGATTACAGGATGCCAGGGGTAATTTTGGAGTGTGTCACAAGAGAAGGATCTGGGGTTGGTAATAGGTATGGGAGGAAAGGAGGCAGCACAGTGCCAGGCAGCTATAGGGAGAGCAAATGGGGTTTTAGGTTGTATTCGGAAGGGGGTCATTTATAAATCAAAAGAGGTGGTGTTAACATTGTACAGGAATTTAGTGAGGCCCACATCTAGAATATTATGTGCAGTTTTGGTCACCACAATTTAGGAAAGACATAGATGCCATAGGGAGGGTTCAGCGCAGCGACGAGATTGATTCCGGGCCTAGCGAGACTCAGCTATAATGAGCGGATGAAGAAAACGGCTTTATACACGAGAAAGGAGGCGGTTACGAGGAGATATGATAGTTGTTTAAGATGATGAATATGTACCTGGAAGTTATGGAGATGTTGATAAGACTTTTAGGTAGTTTGAGTATTGATGGGTGATTATGTACGGAGTGCTGTTTGTGGGGGTCTTGTTAAGTGGGGTTGTGTGGTTGATGTGTGTGTTTTAACCAAGCCCATGCCCCCTCCCCTGAGGAGGGGGGGGGGGGGTGGGGGAAAATACAACTACAAAAACTCAAAAAAACAACAACACTTTATTTGAAAACAAAATAAACAAAAAAACATTTTTGCATTTTCTTCTTTGGCTCTTGTGTTGATAAATTGGTGTGGTGTTGATGTGGTGCAGGCATGATGGGCTGAATGGCCTCCACCTGTGTCTGATTTCCTTGTTTCCTTGTATTTCCTTGTGTGGGGGGATGAGATAGTGGTGCACTGCCTGTTTGAAGCCCTTGAGGGAGGGGTGTGAGTTTAACACCTCTGGAAATACATTCCACAAATGGGAAAAAAGAGTGGAGGTGTGCAGTAAGCCTGGATTTTTGGAGTTTGTTTATATCCAGGAGAGGTTATTTGAAGAACGTGTGCATTCTGGAGGATCTGGGATGGCTGGAAGGCTGAGGGAGCATCGAGAGCATGATCGGATGAGAAGGAATTGAAGAATAAATAAATAAATAAAAAGGAACAAAATGAAATGGGGGGAAAACTACAAATGCAAATGGTTAGAAGTGAATGCAGAAAAAAGAATGGGAAGTCAGAAAGTATGCAAAACAGGAAATGCAGATATATTTGCCCTGATTGACACACACCCCTTGATGTTCCGTGCCATTTACTTCAAAAGGTAAGTGCTCAAAAAGGATTTGTCAATCCAGTAAAGAGTTTTGCAAGAAATAACTAATGTAAATGAAAGTTATTGCTTGGACAGACTTGGCCTTTCATTTCACCAAATCTACACCCCCCCCCCTTTCCTCGCAGAAATTCAAAATTTGTTCACAGTGCCGGCGATAACTTGCCTATTCTTTGCGAAGGACACAGTGGGATCTTTAACGGCCACCAACTGATGCCAGCAGATGGGGCTCCCAGTTTAATGTCCATCCAAGGGATGGCATGCATGTTGATGAATCGCCCTGCCTGTGAAACACCAGGATGACAGTTTATAACTTGGGTCGGAATTTGAATTCAGGATAGACCACTTGGTGGAGGCAAGTGTGCATACCTCCAGGCCATCATGCCAGCCCACATCAGAGCTAACATGTACAGCTAATTTTAAATTTACCATTATGGAACCGCTTTTAATCATGGGAACAGCAATTTCTGTTTTGGGATATGTAATTGTTGGAGGAGAGTCAAGGGGACAAAGAAAGTCATTGGAGAGGGGGAAGGGATGGGGGTGGCGGGGAGGGATGGCACGCTTTTAAACACTACAATCTTGCTTTGTAACGTGGAAATGCATTGCAATGATTTTCAACTGCTTTGAAATGGCAATCGCAAGCCAGGAAATTCTCAAGTATTTTTGTAATATGAAATAAAATCGTTTTGCAAACTTGCAGCAATGTTACAAAAAAAATTATTGTGGACTAAAAAAAAAAACAAGTCAAATCCTTCAATACAGTGCATGTGGTGAAGCAAATGAGTACACTAATGTTATTGAAAGAACCACTTATCACTTGCCACCAATATCTGCCATAATTGTAAGTAAATTTCAACTATAATGCATGATTAAACACTTGTTATGGCTAATATTAAAGAGAATGATGGCATAAGAAAACTTAGCTCACGTTCGGCGTTCGGCGCGAAATGCCATGTGGGCGGAAATGACGTCTTTCGTCGTTCGTACGTAAGAGGGGAGCGTTTCTTGTTTTTTTTTCCGTCAAGCAATAAATTCAATGTTTACAATATATAACACATTAGTTTCACAAATTTCCATTGAAATACTCGGGTATTTCCGTCAATTGTCGCCATTTCCGTCTAGGTTACGCACTGCCATCTACCGGACGGCCGTCATTGGCTCACTTGAGGCACGTGGGGGGGGGGGGGACACCGGGGACATTTCAAACTCGTTGCATTGTTATAGCAGCGCACTGCTGTAATAATGCCTTTTGAAGGTACTATGGATGAATAATTGGGTCATTCTCAGAAAAATGGCAGGTAACAGTAAAGACATTTTCAAAAAAATGTTGAATTGTATCTGGGATTTCTTTTTTCTGAAGCAAAGAAAAAAATATGATTAAATATTTAACAATTTTGCAAAGCATACTTCATAAGCGTTTTGGAGATTTTTAGACTTAGGTATTGAAACTTATGTCTTTACCGTTACTCGAGTAACGTAAAGACATACTATTGTGTCGATACCTACTCGACTTATTGCTTTACTGTTGCTGATTATCAAGTAGGCAGATAATGACAATACTTTCTAATTTGTTTAATAATTAAGACCTTGCTATCGTCTACCTGACTCTTTTGAGTATCTATAAAGACTAATGACAGAAGACTGTACTCACTCCACATTTTGAAATTTGGACTGCGGACTGTAAGAGTAATGCTTCAGTCACATTTGGCTCGGCGGCCTAGGGTCTAAAAATCTACGGCACTAGCAATTATAGGGCGGCCGCAGATTTCCACGGTCACACAATTACAGTCACATATTGTTTTATTTTTCGGGTTTCCCAACCTTGACCAACCCAGTACCTGCAGAGCCTAGCAGCCGCATGGCTGAGGAAGTCGCCATTGCAAGGCTTCTTCTTCTTATTATTATTCTTCTTCCTCCTCCTCTTCTTCTTCCGTTTTTCTTCACGCGGCGTCTGATTCAGCATTATCTTGTAAAAAAGTAATCTATAATCATGTACATTTTTTCTCTCATTGATAATTAATTAGTTCGGCGAAATGCGACCCGGAAACGATAAAAATGTTATCGCACAAAAATTAACGGACATTATGGGACTAAATCGAGTTACCGGAAGTTACCTGGTCCGATAACGATAAATGGAAGTTAACTCCGATAATAGTCCGATAAAAGGTAAACTTCGATAATTTCTGTTATCGGATTATCGCTTTGTGCGCAACACTGGTGGCAAACACCTATACTCGATCTCTAGCGGAGCGCACGTCGACGCAGACTGCCAGGAGGCGCTACGTAGTGCACGGCGGCGTAGGGGACCGTGCGTTGACCTGCGTGCCCGCAGGTAGTCACACAGACCGCAAGGCCCGTACGTTGAACACAGGGACGCCTTAGGACTACACCTACGGCGACGGACCGTGGAAATAGTGCGGCCGCCGTATTTTTGGGGTTGGCAAAATTCATTTCATTGATAAGAGCTACGGCAGCCGCACGAATAAGCAACCACCGTACGCCCTACGTACGGTCGCGTGGAACACATCTACTCATGGCTACGGCTTGTCGAATTGCTACGCCACCTAGAATGAAAAAGTTATAACCTGCTCTAATTCCACGGAGACCCCTACGGCCTGTAAAAGATAGCATACGGCGTAGGGCCACATGAGGCCACCTCAGAACTCTGCGGCCGCCGCACGTTTCTCTCAATTCGGGGGGTACGGCCGCCGTATCTAGCCGTAGAGCAAATGTGACTCATGCTTTAAGAGACATTATTTCTGCGTTTACTATTTTATGACATCTGATGAACTTCTTTACGTTGTTGGACACATTGTTGGTCCGTGTTGCCACTGCCAATACCAACAAGTCTGAAGACGACAATGGTTCACGAGCGGTATTTGATGATGTAGTTGTTTCAGAAGTCAAGGATGAGACTATGTGATCATTTTTGACCAAGTATAAAAATGATCAACATGATGTGGTACGAGTGACAGGTTATTAGCTGCAAATGTCGAAAACCTGGTTCGTTCAACAACTTTGAAATTTGACCTTTGCATAACCTTTAAGGTCCCAAACAATTGTGGACATTAAAATAACAATGTCACCCGCAAGGTACCCGTATCTTGCCAAAAGGTGACCACGTGTGACTTCTTTAAGGTCACATGAGAGGTGAACAGAGTGCTATCCACCGGAGCGACTCCTTGAGGAATATCTGCCTACAGAGATTCCGATGAGAATCGTTCTACAGAGTAACCATGAAATATGTGTTTGCTCATAACGTCACCAAATGACGTCATAATGTCTCAAGCTTGACATATCTAGAAAGCACTCATCGAGGTGTTCAATTTGAGGTACTACACGGATATGGTTCCTAAACTTGAAAATTTGACCTTGGGGTCAAATATGTTACTTAGGCGCTACCATGAAGGTCAAGGCCAATCGCCACCAAAATTAATCAGCTGAGCGCCAGACCATGAACTATATTCCCATGAAGTTTGAGACAGCGATCCAAATTATCAAAATATAAGGTTTCGCGGACTCCCCTGATTTCGACAAAGTGACCTTGACTTTGACCTTGACCTTCAAAATTTATGCGCTGAAAGGACTCTATAGGCTGTGATATGCGAAGTTACAAAAATTTCCAATAACTGTGCTCTGCAGAATTTTTATACGTGATTAAGACAAACAAACAAAAAAAAAAATTAAAAAATAAGGAAACAGGATACGTGCTATAGCTTATTGGATTAGTTCGTCGAAGAAGTCGAAAAACCCGGTTCAATTCCCACAACTTTGAAAATTTGACCTTTGTGACTTAAAGGTCAAGGATTATGACCTTTGGTGCAAAACATTCCTCTGGAACATTCCAGGAACAATATATGTCATATAGGCTATATGGCATTTCGCACTCCTCGGATTATCCATACTTTGATGAATCAGTGTAAAAAAAACTTGAAGGGGTGCACGGGCAAGGTGTTCGAGATAGAGCAAAATGGTTTCAAGACTTAGGTGGGGATGACCTCAAGATTATGCAATAAAAATATTGATCTCTAGCTCTCAAGTTTGGGCGGTCGTATGATTTTATGTCAAAATTCGCAATTTTCTAAGTTCGTGACCTGTGACCTTGACCTTGGACGAAAATGAAAAATGAGCTCCGTGGGCTATGCAGGTGCCATTGGCTAACCAAATACCAAACCCCTCCAGATTCGACAACCCCTCAGAGAAGATGTAATTTGAAATTGCTACCCCCTAAAAACACATGTTTTTTGGGCGTGGCTCCGCCCATAATGGGTGCAGCACGCCATTCTCAGGAAACACAACTAGATCATGATATAAACCTCCACCCAATTTTATCAGGATCGGATCAAAACCCACGGCGCTTGCTGCGGACAGACAGACAGACACACACCCATAACGAATATAGTGGTCACTTACTGACTCGTGAACCAATATCACCGTGTCTAGACAAGTACCCCGACAACTCGATAGTCCGACAAATTTTACCATTTGTCCGACATGTCAATGGTCCGATAATCCGCCAACTCGATAGTCTGACAACTCTTTAGTCCGACAGCTCGATATTCCGACAAATTCTGTCAGAATATCGAGCTGTCGGACTAACGAGTTGTCGGACTATCGAGATGTCGGAATATAGCAACAATTTCTCGGACTATCGAGATGTCGGAATATGTTGCAACATTTTGTTGACTATCGAGTTGTCGGACTATCGAGCTGAAACCAAAAGTCGCAATTCAACTCCCCATTTCATTTTATAATATCTTCCGAATGGCGTTTGGTCCCAGCTTTATTGGTCCGCGTCCAATTTTCCCACTGCAGGGAGGGTCACAGTGACGCCTAACGAAAAGGAAATTGGAAAATCTGGGCCGAGAAAATTTAGATATTGTTCCATACTGCAATCAATAGGCATTTGCCAGATATAGGACCATCAATGGTGGACAAGATGCATTTGATTTTGAAATCTGTACATTTGGCAACTTTCGGACCTCTGTGACTTTGAGGTCAGATCCGGGTCCAGGTCATATGGTTATGGTTCGTTCATCACTCGTCGCCCTCTACCTGCAAGACGCAAGTTAGTTTCATCTTGATCGGAGCAAAAAAATGTGTACGGTCGTACATATTGACGGACGGACAATTTTGACCGGTTTCATGTCATCTCTTCGAGAGATGACCCAAAAATCTAAACCAACGAAACAGCGAACTTCCAAAGATTTGTTGTTTGTAACAAGCGAAAATGGAGGTACTTAAATGCAGAAAGGCAAGGATTAGAAACTGGGAGCCAATAATTTTATTTTCGACAATAAAAAAGTTTTTTTCAGCAAACAAATTTCAAAAGAACAATGAAATTATAACCGATCACTTTGATTTTGGATTTTACGATTCGGCTGGCATCGATCATAATTATCCATCATCCAACCTCCATTCCGTTCATTTCATTTCATTTCATTTCATTTCAATTCATTCAGATTCAGTCAATTTTTGGAGGTGGTACCGGAGGCGGGGGTGCCGAGCCGGTATCCCCGCTGCTACCGGAGGTTGATCATCGGACAGACAGAACAAATCCAACGATAATACTAATACAATAAACGAGTTTTTTCAGCAATGAGTTTTAGACAGAGAGACAAGATCAAGAGGTGATAATAGATTATAACTATTATCACCTCTTGAAAAGATACACAAAGATAAAATTTGTACCTCATCCTATCCTCGACCTATCTAAAAATTTCTACTGTCTGAATCGCATGCGCTAGTAACAATCAATCAGTAATAATCAGAAAAAATGAACAAAGAACTGTCAAAATATAAAACAACCAAACTGAACGAATCGAATCCCTAATTAGCCTGCTACCATAGACTCCTATAGAGAAGACTGGAACCTCCCATGCTCGGGGTTTGTAACTTGAGTCTGAAGGATTAACTTGAGTCCGGGGCTAAAATGACTTCTAGAAGGGCTAGAGACACGATCTCGGGATCCATATAGGGGTTTTGAGGACGGCGAGTTCAATAGTGTGATTTTCAACACCACCTGGTCTCTTCAAGGTCAAAAGGTCATATTTCAAGGTCAAATTACTGAATTTTGGTATTTTTTGCCCGTTTTTGTGTCTAACTCATAAAACGGTGAGAGATGGTTGATTGTAATACAGATGCAAGTGTGTAGAGCTGTCAAACTTGATAATTGTCATATATCGTATTACATAAACATATATTGCATGTCACAACATTATGCATTACAACTATGTATGTCTATCACTAGTTGGAGAGCTTTTCTTGCCTCCTGAGGCATCCAAAGCTTTTCTTTGTCACTTACATTGAGACATGAGCTTTCAATAGAATGTTAGCTAAAGTAGTACATGCAGCATTACTAACTACTAAAGGTGCATCTACAGAGATAACAGCCAGCAAAATGAAATCGGCAACGCATTTTAGTCTGTCATACAATTATAGGCATTATGTACAAAAAAGACGGTTGACATAGTCGGCACACTCAATCCAACTCTATTCAAATTATCTAGAAACTCAGATGACACCTCGTTACATCTTCATCATCAATGATCTCCTCCATACTAGTGCTATCGCCATATTATGAACAAGGTGTCCGGCCAAATAAACTACTTTATGCTTAAGGCATCGTCAGACCCCAAGATCCTGAGTGTCTTGAGGAGTAATCTCGTCAATGAGTTCACTTCGCTCATCTGGATTTATGGAAGTTGTACAGTTCTTGTCGCAATCAATCACACGAGAACAGATTCGGGATATGTCATGCTTAATGAGTGTTTGCAAATTTACAATTTTAGCTGCAGCCATAATGTCACTACGTCAATGTAGAAGTTTCCACCGCTTCTTTGCCGCTTGGCCGAAAAATTTTCCAAGGCTTCATCTGCAAATATAGCAGGAAGAAGTAGTCAAAGTCTTTCTTGCCAGAAGATGCAGCTGCGACGAAGGAAGGTGAAATGAGGAACCGTTGCCTCAGTCATCCAACAGAGCTGGCTTATTACAAGCTGAAGAATTTCCTTGCTTGTGCATTATAGATGTTTACCTGGTCAGTTAGGATTTAATCTGGGACCATTTTGAGAGCAGGCTTCTTCTGCAAAGGAAAAAGTCGTTTGGCTACCTCAATGCCTCTTTCTCAACTTTATTCAAGAATAGAAATCCAAAAGGTGAGTGAACTTGTTGGAAATGAAAGAACTGCTTGACAGTTTGTCCAGTAGCTCAGTTCTTGATGGTAAAGGTTTTCCTGGTTTTATGACGTTAAAGCCAGGAAAATAGAGAGCTGATTTTAGCACAGAAGTGGTCAATCTTGGATATTGTCTGCAGCCTCATCAGCTGCCTGCATCTTCTTAGAAATTGATTCTGACGTAGAAGATGATGTGGGCGTGGGGCTCAGGTCACCTGCTTCAAAGCTGATTTCGGTACTCCAGGAATATTGATGGGGTTCTTTGGGTCGTTTGCCACCCCTAACTGACACCCAATCACAATTGAAATGTGTCTCACAATATATATCTCTTTAAGCACCTCAAGCTTTCTTTCTCATTTGGCATTGCCAATATCCATCTCTCCCTCTCCTCAGGATCTTTTGGGAAGGATATGACTTTACATAAGGCGTCCCATCATAGTTTCCTCTCAAACCAAAGCAGCTGCAATGACGTGGCATTTGCACCAAAGCAGAAACAACACAAAGATCCTGTGAGATCACCAGCTGGACAGTTTCTGAAAGAGAAACAAACAAACTACATTAGTTAAGATGATAGAAATCAGCAAGTAGGTGAGTAGGTGCACAATGTCATGTTTGTCATAGACTTTACAAAAGTTTTCCTCATGAGTTAGACACAAAAACGGCAAAAAATACCAAAATTCAGTAATTTGACTTGAAATATGACCTTTGACCTTGAAGATGACCTCAGTGGTGTTGAAAATGACCTATTGAACTCGCCGTCCTCAAAAACCCCTATATGGATCCGAATCTGTTCTCTAGCCCTTCTAGAAGTTGTTAGCCCCGGACTCAAGTTAATCCTTCAGACTCAAGTTACAAACCCCGAGATCGTGAGGTTCCAGTCCTTCTCTATAGGAGTCTATGCCTGCTACCATCCAGGATTAGCTCTTTTATGTCCAACTTTCGCAAGTTTCACGAAATAGGCATTTGTATCTGCATTTGTACTCTTACATTGGTACTTATCCATCCATCATCCATTTTTATTCCATATGCATATCTTTTCATCCATATGCGATATTCGTACTAATGTATTTTTCATTTTTACCCCTCAGCCTGAATTGGTTAAGGGGTATTGTCGTCATAGGCGTTGTCCGGGCGGGTGTCCGCCGGGGTCTGTCAACTTTTGGTTTCCATCATTTCGAGGAGAACCCTTGTCCGATAAATCATTTTTGCAGGGTATGTTGGGGTTGAGTAGAGGAAGGTTCCTTTCGAAAATGGGCGCGCTGCGATTTTCAATGTGGCCACCATTGCAGCCATCTTAAATTGGTTTCCGTCGATTTCGAGGAGAACGCCTTGTCCGATTAAATCCATTTTTGCAGGGTGTGTTGGGGTTGAGTAGAGGAACGTTCCTTTCGAAAATGGGCGCGCTGCGATTTTCAATGTGGCCTCCATGGCAGCATCTTGAAATTGGTTTCCGTCGATTTCGAGGAGAACGCCTTGTCCGATTAAATCCATTTTGCAGTGTGTGTTGGGGCTGGGTAGAGGAAGGTTCCTTTCGATAATCAGTGCGATGCGATATCCATATGGCGGCTAGGGCAGCCATCTTGAATTTGGTTTCCGGACGATAATTGAGAACGCTTGCAGCATTGATTTATTTTCATGGGGGTTAGATGGGGGTGGTTAGAGAAGGTTCCTTTCGATATACATGCACATCCGATATCCATATGGCGGCTAGGGCACCATCTTGAATTTGGTTTCCGGACAATAACTTGAGAACGGCTTGACAGATTGATTTTATTTTCATGGGGGTGGTTAGAGGAAGGTTCCTTTCGATATACAGCACAATCCGATATCCAATATGGCGGCTAGGGCAGCCATCTTGAATTTGGTTTCCGGACAATAACTTGAGAACGGCTTGACTTATTGATTTCATTTTTGTGTGATAAATTGGGGTGTTTAGAGGAAGGTTTGAGAACGGCTTGACTTATTGATTTCATTTTTGTGTGATATAATGGGGTGTTTAGAGGAAGGTTCCTTTGATATTCAGCGCAATCCGATATCCAATATGGCGGCTAGGCAGCCATCTTGAATTTGGTTTCCGGACAATAACTTGAGAACGGCTGACTATTGATTTATTTTGTGTGATATAATTGGGGTGTTTAGAGGAAGGTTTGAGAACGGCTGACTTATTGATTCATTTGTGTGATATAATGGGGGTGTTTAGAGGAAGGTTCCTTTGATATTCAGCGCAATCCGATATCCAATATGGCGGCTAGAGCAGCCATCTTGAATTTGGTTTCCAGACAATAACTTGAGAACGGCTTCACACATTGATTTTATTCTGGCGCGTATAATGAGGTTGAATAGAGGAAGGTTCCTTTCCAAAATGGGCATGCTGCGATTTTCACTGTGGCCGCCACGGCAGCCATCTTGAAATTGGTTTCCGTCATTTCGGAGAACGCTTGTCCGATTAAATCCATTTTTGCTGGGCGTGTTGGGGTTGAGTAGAGGAAGTTCCTTTCGAAAGTGGGCATGCTGCGATTTTCAATATGGCCACCATTTGAAATTGGTTTGCGTCAAGGGGCTGAGGGGTTACGCCCGCTTTGCGGAGCTATTTTTTTATTTATGATTTCGGCATCATTTTGACTCAGCTCGAAAGGTGGGGGTCCGTCGAAGTTTAGTCCACTTCTTCTTTTCTTCATTGAACTCTTCCACATCTGGCTTTTTTGGTCAATCATAGCGTCCTGTAGTTGTTCTCTGGAAGAACTTCACGGTGACTGTTGTAGGTGTTCCTTTGATGATTTGACCGATGTAAAAGACTTTTTTGGTCTCTTGATTTCAGTATAGTATGGCGTAGAAATGGTGGAGCTGGAGATTCGGGCGCTCGTGATTGATCCGCAAACTGGCAGGCACCAGTGCTTGCCAAGTTGTCCACTTCATGTGGAGCAGTTGGTCTGCGAGCGGGACGGTGCTGAGGTTGACATCGTACCCCTCATCCAGTCGGTGGCGAAACAGAGATCTCTGTTCAGGTGACAGAATTTTCTCCAGCCTGTCGAACGCCGTCTCTTTTCCTCATCTTCCGGGTCCGAGTCAGAACGACCTGTCGTCGTTGTCTTCACTATCAGAGAGGACTTGCATGAGATCACCGCGGTCGAGAGTTGTCTTTCGTGGATTGAAACACTTCGCGTCGCAACTTGTGTCGTCACAGTAACAAGAAAGCACTCTGTGCATGACAATGCCGGAGTTTTGAGCCAGAACTTGATGTGTTTCTCTGCATTGGTGAATGCCAGGTATTTTTTTTCTGTCTCGTTCTCGTTTGAAGAAATTGATCCTGTCTGGGTCGATTTTGAACATTTTCACATTCAGCTGCTTTTCCAAGGCATCTAGAAGTTCATCAGAGTTAGTGATGTCTATCCCGTACAGCACCAGGCGGTCGGCCGTCGCCTTGACGGCTGCCCCTACCCCGTCAGCCGGCCCCTTGCCGTGCTTTTGAGAAAGTCCACGAAACTTGTTCAAAAACTAGCTGGAATGGGATTTTTGACACAAGATAGAAGTTATCTATTTTTATATTGTGACAGCGGTCCATCACTAATGAATTTGATCTCCTTCATTCCATTCTCTTCAGTTCCACCAGCACTGGCTCGAGATGGGCCCATATGGCCGGTGCTGTGTGTTCGCGGATCATCTGCTCCTGTACAAAAACATCGAGGTCCAGATGTTGTCGTCACGTGTACTGTATGGAGTGACATTTGTCTCTTGGAGGCACCGTAGTGCATTGATTGTATTTGAAATGGGATTTTCGTCTCCCAGTTCTCGGAGAAGTCTACTTGCACAGCGCAGGTGTTCTCGGATAAATTCGTCTTCATCTCACGAATCATTCGAAATTGATTTTTCATGCGGAATGAAGTCGATCAGCACTTTTTTCAGTTCATTCTGTAACGACTTCAAATCGTTCCCTTCAATCTTTTCTTTTTTGTGAATTTGTAGTGTGATTTGTTCATTGTCGTACGTTCTTTTTCCCTTTCTTCTTGACTTCCCTTTCTCTCAGTTTTAGAGACAAACTGGTAATAAATAACCGGTTTGGTGGGATCTGGTAGCGGGGCCTGAAAAATGAAATAATCATCTCCACGTCTGGGTTTACACCGGAGGCACTTTCCGTGGCTGCACTCATAACTATCTTCACATACTAATTTCATGTACAAGTCCTCCAGTGATGTATCCGGAGGCACAGCTGAATGCATTTGTAAACACGTATAGAGCATTTCAGCGTTCGAGTGTAATTTACATGCCGTCTTGTTACGGTCTGACATTTTCAGCGGCACCGCGTAGAATGGTTTTAGGCGAGAGAAACTGGCGTATGAAATACTTTCTCCCAGATTTTCACTCAAGAATTTGCGATGTAAATTCTTCACCGTTTCCATCAAGTATCGTTTCATTTTCTTTTCTCCCTTTCTGGTGATCGTTTCCTTTTTCCCGGCCACCGGCCTCGTGATGTCGTCACGTTCGTCGAATTGCTTCACCAGCTTTACAACTCGTCTTGGCTCTCTCCTGTTGACCACAAACTCTCCAAGTTTCGTTCCAACCAGAATGCATAAACCTATCGCCCAAACGCTGTCTACAAAACTTCAGTTGCTCTCTGGCTTCTGCCAGTAGACGATATTTTTTCACCAATTTCCCCATCAACGCTTTTTCAATCAGGCATTTACGTTTAGCTTTTGAGTTCTTTCAGGTTTTCTTCACTTGGTCAGAGATACAGTAGCAAAAGACCAACTGTTTCTTTATCTTCGCCTGGTCGTCCTGAGCAGACTGGTTGCCTTGGTGTTTGGGGATGACGTAGACCAGTGTCCCAACCTTTTGATCCACGGACGCATTCACTACTCCCAAGGATGTTGGGAGCCAGAAAAAAATTGATAGCTTTTATTTAGAAACTTGATACTGAGAAACATTTTCAGAGTCGATGAGAAACTTTGATGCATTTTTTTAGAGTCAATGAGAAACTTGATACTGCTTTCTGCTCTCCAGGATCGAGTTGATGCCGGGCACCAGATGGGAGGAAGCACACGAAGATGTCTTCCAGGCATGTCGGACAAGGCGTTTCCGTTCTTGTTCTTGGAGTATTTCACTTGCTGAAGAACTGCTCGCACAAGTATGTGCTGCCAAACTGGAAAACAACTTCTGGGCATGCTTGATCAGGTTGGGGAAGGTCTGGTGGGGTGCCCCTGTAGAACTCCTGGAGTTCCTTCTCCAGGACCTGGCCTTGATGTCGATGTCACTCTTCAGCTCGATCAGCTTCCTGCAGGTCCGTTGGGGCTTGCAAGGGATAGAATGAGAAGGGCATGGCGAAGATCTCAAGCTGACTTTGTGCTTGCAGAAGTCTTGGAATCGTTTCTCGAATCCTTCTTCAGATGGGCCACCTCTGTAGCATATCTCTACCTTCAAAAACGGTCTCATCCTCACCGTGCTGGCCCTGCAGAGCAGTGAAGTGGTCAAGTCGGCCGCAGCGCAGTTTGTGACTCCACAGCTCCAGATTGTTCTCGAAGGACTGGATGCAGCCATAGAGGTTGTGGACCAGCTTGCTCTTCCCTGCATGGAGACGTTGAGGGCATTGAGCTTCTCAGTGATGTCAACGAGGAAGGCGAGGTCATCCATCACTGGAGTCTGAGAAGTGACCGATTGTTGGCCTTCATTCCAGGAAATGGCCAGCTCGTCCTTTAGCTCAAAGAAGGCTTCAAAGTGCGGCCCTGCTCAGCCCTCACGGCCGAGAAGTACAGGACATCCCGTAGTTTGCATCATGCTCTGCAGCAGCTCCTTGAACTGACGGTGGTTGAGAGCATGCGCACGAATGTAGTTGACATTGCAATGACTGTAAGGCTTTTCAGGTCACGGCGCGGCGCGGCAGTGGCATTGTGTAAACCTTTAAAATTGCTACATGGAAATGTGTTTTGATTGGAAAGTCCTCGCGGGCCGCAGTATAGGGCTCCATGGGCCGCATGCGGCCCGCGGGCCGCAGGTTGGGGACCAATGACGTAGACGTAGCATTCTCGGACTCTGCTTTCTGATCGCTACCGTTTTCATTTTCTGTGTTTTGCAGTCTTTTGTTCTTTCTTCGCTCGTTTTTTTTAGTTTTCTACATAGTTCTAGTACGGACTGCTTCAGGCTGTTTATTTCACGGTAGGCGCCACGGTCTGCACGTCGCATTCACTTCCTGCCGGCTCTTTTCTGGTGAGAAGGGATTCGTAGTAATCTGGGTGGAGTTTGTTCAGGAGTTGGTGGTAGATCGTTTTCTTCTAGTCTTTCTTTCTTCTTCTCTCGTCTAGTTCTTTGATCCGCTTTCCTTTTTTTTTCTCATCATTCTCTGATCCCTTTCTGACAGATTCGTGTTGGTAATATTCTTGATTTTTCCTTCAGCTTTTCGTCTCTGGTACTGCTCCCTCTCTTTCTGCTTGTATCGTTCGTGTGCTTCAGGATCGTTGTATATCTTCTCGTCTAAATTTTTTCATTGCTTCTTTTTTACTTTAATTGAATTTCCGCTTCTCTCGTTCCCGTTCTCTCTCTCCGTCCATGCAGACTCTAAAAGAAGAAAGTGGGGTTTAACCGACTATGCACGATTACGTTATTGAATGAGTTCATAGCATTCTACCGAACACGTGCGCATAAGCGATTTAAGGCAATCTAGTAATCCCGCTCGACCAGAAACAAACATGTGTCGGATTTATCTCTTGAGAAATGAGCGAATACAAAAAGCAAAATGTATTCATTTTTCGAACAAAAAGAAGCAAGATATCATTGATTCCAGGCGTAGAATTTGGATACTATCAATAGTTTAGAAAGAAAATTGCAGACCCACAGTGAGAATTTGTTTCGACTCATTATTTACCCAATTTGTTTTCATGTTGTCACATAACTACTTGTGTTTTCATAACACAAATTTCTGGTGTTCTTAGCCCGGATACCTGGCCCTGATGCGGAGAAAGGGCCAGGACGGTAGTAGAACCGATTCACTTCCAGTTTTCTGTCATTTCTGCTGAAATTATGACGAACACTTGCGATCTAGCGATCAAAATCTATAAAATCGGCTATGCCGGTTCTGATAATGCGGTCGGTTCTGGTCATAGACGTGCCCTGGAGTCATAAAACGCGATGAATCGGTTGTGAATCGGTTGGAGTCTCTAATTCCTGCATGAAATGTGCCCAAATACATTTTTTCAGATAGAAAAAATGTTTTCACAGCTTCCAGGACCTATCCCACTGGTCATAGCAAATCTGTTGAGGTAGGAAATTTAAAGGACATTTTTTTCAGCCAATTTTGCCATTTTTTTGAGAATGGCCCAATTATGGGCAAAAGCCATGAAATTTGGCTCGTGTGATGCTTTTTAAAATTTTATTTGAGCAAGTGGATACTTAATGGTCACCTTAATCCAGCCAATTCAAAACCACAACTGCACTCATTTGAGCATATACCTCCACCAGGCTGAACAGTTTGCATTTTGTATCCCCATGGCAAGATCTGTATCTGGACTTGAACCAAAATGGAATTAGCTTGTTCTGTCATCTACCCAACTCTTCCACCAAGTTTTGTCGTATTCTGTCTATCACGTTTTGAGATATATAGTGCTGTTTTTCGTTTTTGGCACCATGTCTTGATGGTGAAGAATCACTTAAAACATTCTCTTATCCGGATCTTCATCAAAATCGAATTGATTCGTCCTTGTCAAACACCCAACCTATTTCAAACAGGGGTGAGGTGAATACATAATCTTCGTCCACCTTCGATAGCGGAGGTAATGATTGTGTGCACATGATAAATGTCTTAAATCAATTTATAAATATAAATCTTAATTTTTAATCATAATGACATCAAAACAATACTAAGTTCCAGTACTGTACTTACTATACTTGGTGCTGGCTTAATGGTTAGGGTGGTGGGCTTGGGATCCTAGGATCTTGAGTTTAAATCCCACTTTTCTGTTGAATTAATACCAGGTGGGGTTGACTCTGCCTGTCGTCCTTCCGAGGTCGGCAAAATGAGTGCCAGCATGCCGGTATCCTGTGTCGGAGTGGCGACCCGTCCAGGATTGTGCCCAATAGCCAAGGAGACTGCTTAGGCAGCACCAACGCTCTGCACAGAGTATCGTCCCGATGGATGGATGGATGTACTTATATATTCATTCAGAGTAGCATAAGACAGCAGTGGGTAATGAGGTGGGAGATGTATTACCAACACTATCACATACAATACTTTTTCCAGACATTATTGGTCAATTGGGCTCACAAAATTATAAATAGTTACCATGGTGTAGTAACACACGAGTTTAAGCATTCACAACTGGCGGAGTGAGTTGCTGAGTGCTGATCAGCACACGCTGTGCTCATTTGTTGAGCGTGCAGCTCAGAGAAAAGATCAGACCGATACGTGTTGCCTGTTCTTGCATGGGAATTTTTAACTGCTTGGTAGATTTGAGCTAATTTTTGTTTTTCTTTCAAAATAATATATAAAGAGGAAATTCCAGTGAGAAAAAAACGCACGGCGAACAAAGCAGCGTTAATCAAGGTATGACTAATTTTAGTTAATAATACATGAATCGCAATAAGCTATGATTGCAAATTCATCATTATTATTATTATTATTATTATTATTGTTATCCAGAGTGAATTTTATATTCTTGCATGTAGAGGTGTAAGAAGGATGTTTATTTTTCAGCTCATTAATGAATGAGTGAAACGTTATTCACTGTTCTTCTTTCTTTTTTCCTTTTTTTCCCCCCTATAAATGAGGTTACGAGGGTATGTTTTGAGGAAACAAAAAAAAAATCGGGTGATATATGGTACAATGTAGAGAGAAGGTTTTTATTTTATTTTTGTTTAATTTTTTTTAACCGTAATTTCAGATCTAAGCAAGTTTGAGTGAATAGGTCAGTACGTAACGAGGAATCCTTACTTGGTTTTACACCATACCTTGATGCTTAATGGGAATGGGCAGGCAGAACCAAGGTGACCAATTTGCATTTGCGACCGTACTTGGCCGTTCATGAATGAAACGTAACGTGTGTTTTTTTTTTGTAATACGTGTGACGTCATGTATTTTCACGTACTCCCATCCTTCCTGTAAAACGAATGGTTGAACCGTATAACCTGCTCTCCGGTACAGACTCTGGAGCATCTACAATTTTGCTGTCCTCTCCTTCTCCGAATCGTCTTGCGTGATGTGGGCGCGTGGCTCTGTGAGCTCCATTCCGGCCCTGGGTATTTGAGCAGGTAAATCTCTCCGCCCAACCACCTGCTCATGGCCGTTTGGAACCGGTGTAAATGCTACCTCAAGATCTGCCTGCCCTGGTCCCATTGGCCATTATGTTATGGTGCAAATGGGTGTCATGTAACCTTTTCATGGTGTCGTAGGCACTGTCCTTACCAATTTCAAGTACTGAGTACATGGTAATGGTACTGCACTAAGCATCAGGTTTTGTGGGTCCCCACATCCCAATAATAATTCAACGAGAGCGAAGTTGATGGCGCTTCGTCGCAAATCCTCACACTTCCCACCTAAAGCAAAGTTGAAAGATTGCAAAAAGTTCCACCAGGAAATAACCAAGATCAAATTTTGAGTTTAAAACAGTTTCAGTTTTGACTCCTGTAACTCCACAGTCTACACCCCCCCCCCCCCAGTTTCAGTTTTGACCCCTGTAACTCCAAGCTACACCCCCCCCCCCCCCGGGGCATGAAACTGGGAGTTAAATCCACGAAATCATTATATATTTCATGTTGATTGCATACACAAAGTTTCTTGAAAATGTGCCTGTAATTGCATTTTTCGGTATTTTACCTTTTGACCCTTTCTTAAGGCCCTGTCACACCTTGACGATTTAGCCAACGTATGCCTGACGTATGCAAAATTGGGCTAAAACGCCGGCACACGTCGAATACAATATGGGTAAGTTTGTATACGTTAAGAGCATGCTGAAAAACACTGCCATACGTCGTAGTACGCTGGCTTTCATCGTTGTACTTTGCGGTTGTCCTCAAATTTTAGCATGCTTGAAATTTTACGACGTATGCCAGCGTATGACTCACACATTCCGCTACGCTGGCCATAAGTTGTAGGCACGTTATGCGATCGTTGACACACGTCGACACACGTTACTTGTAAGTTACTCATAAGTCGAAACACGTCGAGGTAATGTTTAGCGTACCCGAAACTTATTTTATAACCTATGAGTAACGTGTTGTAGGCACGTTACACGATCGTTGCACACACGTCGAGGCACGTTATGCGATCGTTGACACACGTTGAGGCACGTTACTTGTAAGTTACTCATAAGTCGAAACACGTCGAGGTAATGCTTAGCGTACCCAAAACTTATTTCTAACCTATGAGTAACATGCTTTTGAACCTATGTGTAACGTACCTCCAACGCATATTGACGTATGTAGACGTATTTGATTGACGTCTTCCGGACGACCACAGAACTTACTGAACGTGTTTCTAATTTACAGCTACCGTATAAATGGCGTATGGCAGCGTTAAAAAAAAAAAAAAAAAACCAACACCAACTTCCGATATTTCGTCACGTGCTGTTACGTCACGTCCGATTGCCTCTTCAGTTTGCTCATGTCTTATTCTTAGTCCTCCTCTGTGAATATTTTCTGTTTGAGGATATTGTCACGTCACGTTGAAACTTAAAAGCAAAGTTCCGAATATATTTTAAAATTCGTGATAGACTAAAAAAAACAAAAAAAAAAAAAAACAATAACCAGATATTTCGTCACGTGCCTTCACGGAGCCAAGGAGAAAAAAAGAAAATGTGCCTTGACGGAGAAAATAAGTTTCGGGTATGCTAAACATTACTTCGACGTGTTTCGACTTATGAGTAAACTTACAAGGAACTTGTGTCGACGTGTGTCAACGATCGCATATCTGCCTACAACTTATTCCCAGCGTAGCGGAACGTGTGAGCCATACGGCGAGTACCGTCTAAAATTTTCAGCATGCTTGAAATTTCACGACGTACTAAACGTACCACGAAATATGACAGCGTACTTCATCGTTTTTCATCGCGCTCTTAACGTATACACAACTTACCCATACCGTATTTGACGATGCTGCCAGCGTTTTAGACACATTTTTCATAGTTCGGCATACGCTGGCTAAATCGTCAAGGTGTGAATGCGATGTTGACACTTCCAATTCTCAGGCGGTTATGATTTGAATCGGCGTGCGGCAAGTTTTTAACAGGCTACGCCACGAGTTCGTCGGCGATACGTGCAGCGCGCTATGCCTAAGTTAAACTATCGTTGGGCATAGGTTGTGAATGCCGACAACAGGCTAAGCATTCGTTTGTATAAGTTATCTATAAGACAACGAAACGTTCTGTGCCCGTTACTAATATGTTATGCATACGACCAACACGTTATGAATACGACCAAAACTTAAAAAAAAAACATCAAAATTTCAGCGTACGCCAACGTTTTACATACATTTTTATACGTTGCCATTGCTCGCTAAATCGTCGTGGTGTGACAGCGCCTTTAGAGTGCGCGGCCAAAATAATACTGCTCTTGCACCTTCATGCCAGCGACCGAGTTTGGTGATTTTCTGCCCTACCGTTTAGAAGTAGATCACGTAACGGACAGACGGGCGGATAGACAGACAGAACCAATTACAATATCCCCCCTTTAAAAAAAAAAAATTTTTTTCTTTCTAAAAGCGTAGGGATAATGAAGTCTTAATTTCATAAACGAGTACAACTTGGTACTAAGTAGTAATAAAAGGTAACCTCTCAATACAGGGAGCCGCACAGGATTCTAACGTGTCATGTTGATGGTATTGTAGGTGAAAATGTTATTTTTCCTTGTGCTTTGTAATGCAGTTTACGTCGAATTTTGATAGTTTTTGTGAAATACATGTTTCTAATATGTTCTGGTTTAGCCCAAGACAGTTGACTAAATTCTTGTGTTGAATACCTTTCTACATCTCTCCCATCAAATGAGTGTTGTGCTGTAAACAGGACAATTGCTCTGCTTCTTGCTCATAGCCCTCCCTTATTTTGAGCACTGCCAAGCGTTTCCGTTGGTCGCAATTTGATTTTGCTATTTTCTTCCTGTAAAACATTTAAGGGTTACATTTCCAAGACGAGAACGGTACTCGGTGGAGCGCATACCTCTGCCAGGCGGAACAGTTTACGTTTTGTATCCCAATGACAGGATCTGCATGCGGACCTGAATCGACATCTGATCGGCTTGTTCTTGTCACCTCACCAACTCGTCCACCTAGTTTCATCCGAATCCGTCCATAACCTTTCCAGACATCGTGCTATATATCATTTTGCCTCCAATCCCTCAATGGTGAAGAATCACAAAAAAAAAAATATATTGGATCCGGATCTTCACCAAAATCGAATCGATTTGTTCTCGTCACACACCACCCAACCTGTCCACCAAGTTTTTTCCTGAATCGGTTCATAATGTTTTGCGGTGTCCTGGTCACAGACAGACAACTGGGGGGGGGGGGACATCACCTCGTCCACCGTCGGTGGCGGCGGTAAAATCGTTTTGATTGTGGTGCATTGATTCAAACTTAAATGTGTTTCAATATTTGGTGAGCTGTTTCCATGCAGGATTGAGTGGTGCGGTTTTTGTGAAAAATTGCTATGCAGTCGATGATGGTTCCTTTAATTTGTGGATAACCGGCCATCTCTCTCAAATAAGTGTTAATGATTTTTCTCATCTCAATATTTTGTGGTTTTGAGGATGAGTTTTCCTTATTTATTAGTTTTAATTTAATATAAGGTTTTGCAGTGGCTCATGTCTAACAGTTGTAAAGAACTAAAACATTGTTGTCTTGTTTTTTTTTCCAGCAGATCTTACTTATAATAACTAATAAATAAGGAAAAATCTGAAGGTGATCTCAGGTTTGTCTATTTGACATTTCCATCTGAGCATGTGGTGCATGATTTATGGGGCAGCATCACAGAATCAATCCCATATATGTACATTTATTTGTCCATTGTCAAATGTCATGTCCCACACATGATACACGTGCAAGCTCTTCCTTGAGCATTCGATCGATTTTTTTTTAAAAATCGATTTTATCCCGGATGCAAACTGTCTCCAAAATGCAGGAAAGTCTCATTAAAATGCCAGGTTCCATTGACTGGCAGTTGTGAAATCTGAACCAGGGATCCCATTCACCCTCCCCCCAACCATCCCCACCCACAGCACAGTAAGTACCTATTAAATAGATGACTACGTCCTTTAATATGTTCCTACTGAACACAACGCTATAAACCTAAATGCATAGTACAGATCACTGTGAACCTTGCACAATAACTAATGTCAGGCGTAGTATGCTTCGAACAACATCGAACATCCTGGGAAACATGGAACACTGTTTGTTTTATACACAATGCTGCAAATTCTGCTTCATAAAGTTATGGGAAGACATGTGAGCTTGCCCTACCATTGCACACCATAAATACACTGATCCACATTCTCTGCATAGGAAGCGTCATGCACCACTCCATATGCTCGCAACAATAGAATGAGTTTCTACATGCCTTGACTGTGTCCTCCTTTTGGTACCAAATGCAGTGTTCTTGTTAATTTTTAGAATAGGAGGTAAATCCTAATAAGGCTTGGGTCTGGGGGCTGCTTAGGCCCCCAAGGGGGGGGGTCCAAAAGCCCCCCTCCCCCCGAAGCTTTTGCAAGTTTGAGCAGTTTGAAAGACAAAAAGGACTTTTAGAAGTTCTTAATTTGGCTTTAATATCTTCCTGATTTAGCACACATTTGACCAACTCGAGGTAAATAAAATGACCAACACACTTATTTTATTTTTTAAATGATTGAATGAAAAAACAAAAGAGATTCTGAAATGGTCAGTAAACAACCATGATGATAATATTGATCGATGTCAACCGGTTCAATTAATTTTCTATGTTCTGTGTGGTGGAATGCTGCTGCTGCTGCTGCTGCTGCTGCTGCTGCTGCCGTTTGATTTTTATGGCTGTCGGTCAATTTCTGAATATTTTCCCAAATAAAGAAACTAATGAATTTACTGTACTAAAAACACCTGCTCCCTTGGGAGGGGGGGGTTATGGGCATGTGGTAGGGGGGGGGGTGAAATGTATACACAAGTGAGAGTATTTATCATCGGTGAAAGGTACAATTAACCCCAAATATTTTATCCCTCCGATGAAACACTCACACCCTCATGGATTATTCGACGAAGCCCTAATGACATCATCCATTTATTTTATTTTATTTCCTCTTCGCTGTATGCGAGGATCGAGTGGTGCGATGGAGAACGACGATGTGATGCCCGCTGAAAACAGGGCCTCGACATTTTAAGCCTGTAGTGAAAATCATGGCTGCGTCTAACTCCATCTGAAGATCGCTCATGAGCGAATAAAAGTGAAGCGACTCCAAGTTAGGCTGTCGTGAACGAGTTATTAATTTATTTTCAATAGCAATGAACACTTAATTAAGTGCTGGACATGCACAGCTTTTGAGAGAAGTTTCTTAGAAATTGATAGGCGGTGATAATTTGCACAGTAGACGGTAAAACTAACCAGTTGCCGGCTTTTGACAAGAACCCGCAAATGTAGTGTGTGAAATGTCAGCACACCACATTTGCTATCTCACACTTCGATTAACGCACCCTGCCAAAAAATAATTTTCTTGGGAAGAAAATATTTTCTCGAAATCAAAGAAGCTTTCTTGAAACAAAACTATAATAATTTTTCTTGCAAGCTTCTGATAAAATTGCATGGTTTATTTTTAAGTTGCATGACTGCAGAAATTTCTGACAGGTATGATATAACCATCGAGTCCTGGACTTAACGTATTCGATAAATAACAAGCGTGATAACACGTCTTGTCTACCTCTCTCTTGGTTCTTTCGACTTATTTTTCTGCATGCTGGCCGTTGATTTCTGTCGGAAGGCAATGGAACTTATTCATTGTGCAAAACTTTGCATCGTCAACATTGTTGTTGTTCTTTTTGCCCATTTTCATCATGAGGTGTTATACCTTCTTCTTAAAAAGAAGCTATACCTTCACCAGGCCACCTCGCTTTGCTTGAATGCCTCCAGGAAGATCTGCCCCACTACCCCGATGGCATGAAGTAAGAAGAAGAATTCTACGATAAGCCACACGCCTTTTGCTTTGACTGTATTTTCAAAAAAAACAGAAGACTGTTGCTTTGGTAGCATGGAAGTTGTCTACATTGGCGAGAGGGTGTACCATTGTACAATTCCCACTGGCTTTGTCACATGGTCACCAGGCTAATTTATCCATGCAATTTAGACTTCCCCCCCCCCCCCACTGGCCTATCATTGTGAGGATTCTCAATTTACCTCCGCCACCGAAGGTTGAAGGAGGTTGTTTTCACCCCTTTCTGTTTGTTTCTTCGTTTGTGTTCAGGATATCTCAAAAAGTTGTGGACACATCTGGATGAAATTTTGTGGACAGGTTCGGTGTGTGACAAGGACGAACTGATTAGATTTTTGGTGAAGATCCGGATCCAGATCCGATTACTAGAATTTTTAAGTGATTCTTCACCATTGAGAGATGGGGCCAAAAACTATAAATAGCATGATATCTCAAAAAGTTGTGGACAGATTCGGACGAAACTTGGTGGACATGGGTGTGCGACAAGGAAGAACTGATTCAATTTTGGTGAAGATCTGAGTCTGAATCCGGATCTGATAATTTTTAAGTGATTCTTCACCATTGAGAGTTATGGTGAAACCGATATATAGCACGATATCTCGTAAAGTTGTTGACGGATTCGGATGAAACTTGTTGGACAGGTTGGGTGTGTGGCAAGGATGAATTGATTCGATTTTGGTGAAGATCCGAATCCGGATCTGGAAACGAGGATTATTTGACTTTTAAGTGATTCTTCACCATTGAGAGATAGGGCCAAAAACGATATAGTCCTGTATCGCATGATATTTCAATAATGTAATGGGCCCGATATGTTCTCATGGATCAGGCATTACGTGGCGGAGGTATGCGCTCTATCGAGTGCCCTTCTAGTTCTTCTCTGAGCTGGTTTGACCATCTATATCCAATTTCTAATTAGCCATAATTTGTATGTTTGTATGCTTAACATAGGTTTAGGAAGACAGTGTATATTGATGACTCCTGAAGCACATCAAAGGAAAATCCCTCTTCATGTATCGATAAATAAAAATATATAGCAAAACCCGATATATCAAAACGTGTGTGTCGTTATGTCTGGCTTTCTTCTTGGGACTACGGTTCAGTAATTGGTCTTCATTTTGATCTTTACACACACACACACACACACACACACACACACACACACACACCTACACACACCTACACACACCTACACACACCTACACACACCTACACACACCTACACACACACTTTTATTAGTATAGATATTCGCTAAATACAAAAAAATTAATGAGTAAAGAAATATTAATGAGCCGCTATAGACCCTTTAGAACCCTTATATCCTTTAGATATTTACACGAAACCAAGAGCACAGAGCGACGACTGCAGAATTAGCAGAGTACATAAAAAGTTCAACAGACTACTGAATACAATTTGTACACGAGCATGAACACAACAAGGCTGAAAAGGTATCTCTCACTAAACTGACAAAAACAGGTATGAATAGAAGATGTCATGCAGCAAACTGAAACGGCAACAAATACAGCCCCAATGATTGCAAAAATGACAAAATAACAAGCTCAAATGAGCTAAGATCCTCGTCCTCTAAAAGATGACGTCATAAAAACGAATATGAACTCATTTTGATGTATCAGGTTTGCGATAAATTATCTGTGCTAATGCCGGCTTGATTCCCGCAAACAAAATTCAAACAGCTTGCCGAGTTTCGGAGATAATGGGATAGGCGATCCATTAGCAGTGATATTATGACAACTTTTTTTCTAGGAACAATTTCCAAAATCTGAGATGGTTACTGCCTGCGCGTGGGCTTTCTGCATTACATGGCAAGTTTCATGAAGATCCGATGAAAACTCTGCGTTATGAACAAAAAATGTCAAAAAATAGGAATGACGTCATAAAAATTGATATGACGTCATAGTGATGTATCATATGTGTGGTAATTCATCTCTGCTAATGCCCTGTTCGATTCCCGCAAACAGAATTCAAAAAACTTACCTAGTTTCGGAGAATTTTTTTAGGTGATTTCCATTAGCGGAGATATTTTGACGTCATAACTTTTTTTCTAGGAGGAATTTTCAAAATCAGAGATGGTTACTGTCTGCGCAGGGTATATCTATATATATATATATATCTATATATATATATATATATAATATATATATATATATAATATATTATATATATATATATATATACCAAGTTTCAGGAAGTTTCGATGAAAACTGTTGGCTGTGGAACAAAAAAGTCCACAGAAGAAGATGAAGAACAACAACGTGAGTAAGACTTGTATTTTTAGATCCTCGTGGAGGATCTCCAAGATGAAATGCCAACAGATATGTAGTGGCAACTGGAGAAATATATAATATATACTAGCGATACCCGTGCACATGGTAGCATACATAGCTGGTAGTACAACATAGCTGGTAGCAGACGACAGACCGTACACGGGGAATGACAAAAATACGCATTGTGCAAAATGCAAGTTACTATGGAACGCCAAGACTTCCCAAACATTGTCGGCATGTCCGCTAAGTGCCACAGCAATTTCATAGGGATCGTGTGACGGCGAGCTGAGTTTTTAGTGTGCAAGCTTGGTATTAATATATATATATATATATATATATATATATATATAATATATATATATATATACACACACATATATTGTTGCCGGCGGGTCGGGTGAGAAGACCACTAGGTGGGGGAAAGCTATGTCGATTCCCACCAGACTCCCCGGAATTGTAGGCCGTCGCTCACGGATAATTCCATGACGCGGCAGGTCTCTTAACCGACCGTGGACGCCAATAACTCAACTGCGTGACCTAGGGTCCTCCTGTCTTGAATTAGGTTACCTAATTAACCACCGCGGTTAACCACCGGGGAACCACGCCCTCGGTACTCCTTGTCCGAACCGGATCACTCTACCAACTACGGATCACCTTTCCGGATCGGATGCACCCGAGCGGCACTGCCAAGGATGTACCCGTTAGAAGGAACGGATTGTTGGGAATAAAGAGCCGGCTAAACTTAGATCCGAACCATGCTGGACCAATGGAGGAAAAGACAAAGGCGAGCTGGGAACATTTCAACAATTATTATTTTAATTACAATAAGCGAGGAAAAGCATGTGACACAACAAGAGGTTTATTGGGGATGTAATGCAGGGAAAGATGAGAGAGGTGTGGGGTGCGACAATTATACTGTACAAGCAACTTACAAAAGCAGACACAGTGCAGACTTGATGTGAGATTAATAAAAGCAATAACAATCACAACAATGAAGATCTTATACAGGCTTATCTAACGGACAGGCGTCAGACACACACTCAGACAAAAACTAAACCCAATGAAAGGCAAAGGATTTTGCAGCCAGGGAGGGAGGGAGTTGAGGTCACAGTTTTTGGTACCTGAGCATTTCGGGGGGAGTGATGCTCCGTGGTGCGACACCCGACAAAAGCTGTGCAGTTCGGTCCACAGCCGCACGTGTGGTAATCGTGTCTGCAGCAGGAGCTTGAGTGGAGGAAAGCGGAGTCCAAAATGGAGCAGAGTTTGAGCAGGACCAGACAAGAGGTTTGGTCGAGGTCGTGTCAGTGGGGACCAGTAGGCTGGCCGTCGAGGTGAAATGTAAGCAGAACCAAGCAGCCGGAACACATTCGCAACAACTCCTTCAATTCCCTTTCGCACTTCTCCTTCCAATGGCCTCCCACAACAACAACAACCTTCCCATCCAACGACAACCATCCCATTCAACTCAATACCTTTGCATCCAACAACTCCGACCGACTTCTTCCTTTCCATCCACCCCAACTTCGCCCCAACTCTGAGAATTGCTCCGTACTTTATAGATCACGGAGCTCGGGGAGGAGCCATGGCGTAACCGACGTCATCGTCCGATCCGAGCATCCCGATTGGACCGGGCCTTCATGTGGTCCGCCTCTCTGGGCGGGGTTTCGGCCAGACGCTAGTTTGGCCCGCCCACGCCTTGCGTGTCTGGGTTTGGGAAGGTGGATGCCGATGCGGCTTCCATAGCGAACGTCGGGATTTTGCCTCTGAAAACGAGTTGCTGGATAGACGGTGGTACGCTGTGGCCAGCGAAACGAGGGTAGCAAGCGAGACGATTTCACCTCAGAAAATAAAAGGAGTGAGTAAAATAAAAGGGGAATAATGATCTAATAACCTAACTATAGCCCATCGCAACGCACCCCCGTGTCTTCCCACTACACAAGGAAGGGATATATCTTGATATATATTAATGGAATAACTGACTCGGGACAACTCTCTGTTGTATGCCTACGCTAACCGTAACAATATGTATGTATATAGTTGGACAGATTGGGGATAGACAAAGAAGGATCACTAGAATGGCAAAGAATAGGTCAGCTCAATTGGGACAGAGAATGAATCATTATAAATGCCCAAGACCAAGGACACCACACGAATGGCCTTAAAAAATGGCAGAGCTGAGCCAATCGGACAAGTGTAGATTCTGCAAGGTATAAACAGAAAGCACGAGTCACCACCTATCGGGGTGTAAAAAAAACAAAAAACTCATTTCAGAACAGCTGTAATACAAAGGCACAGCAATGCATGCAGAGTAATCCACTGGCATATCTGCTGAAATTTCAATATCCCAGTTCCACAAAACTCATGGAACCGCGAACAAAAGCATTCATTAAAAACAAGGCCATAATGCTCACGTATGAGCTGATGATCCTATCCAGTGTGAAACAAAGCACTGTGACTGGAGTACTATGCGACCCATCATAGTACTCAGATACAAAAAGGATAAGAAGGCATTGCTAATTGAGCTTTCAATACCCAGTGATTTTGGTTTAAATAATGCAGAAATCAAGAAAATGACCAAATATCAAGACCTCGAGAATGAAGTGAAAAGATCCTGGAAGCTGAAAAGCGCCAAAATGATACCAGTTATAATTGGAACAACGGAAATGATAAAGAAGAACCTCAAAAGATTCTCCAAACCACCCCTGGGAACATTACCACAAACAAACTACAGTTGGAGGCTGTCTGGGGCTGAGTGACGATCCTGAAAAGAGCCGTCAAAACAAAACTCTGAGAACAACACAACTTCACAATTTAGGCCAGGAATCGCGATCCTTCAATGAAACGAAGGTGGATACTTTGAGTCCTGGGAGGACTCAGTTCCACCTTCTGAAACCCGAATTATGGAGATAACAATCTCTGACCCACACACCACATACCACACACACTGTATACCGATGGAATTTGAAAATGACTACATTTAATTGGATATCATACTAAAATACAATTTAATATCTTTGTTGAATGAGATACATTAGGTTGTTACCTATCCAATCTCAACCAAGCTTGAGAGGAGAACCAAGGGTCACACGATGGAGGTTGTAGCGACTTCATTTCCCCAAAGGGGAATTCCACCTTGGACAAACTCTGTGTTTAGGTGTATAAATAGCTCAGCATGGAATTTCATGGGGCACACCTACAGGCAGTAAAATTATTATAACTGCAAACCATTCTGTCAATTATTTCCAATGTATGATTACCTTTTTAAACAGTCCCTACTATTGTTTAGCACCAAACTGAAAGAAATTTGGAGCAAACCTGACATGCTTGAGGCATTCTATGCTTATCGCTTTCCCAACAGATGAACGGATCCGAGCCATCTCGACTTGCTAGGCGTCTCGGTAAGGTGATCAAATGAGTCTTCACCGATGAATGATGTTTCCCATTGCTTGTCAGATTTTTCTCGCATGGGATTTTGTTGACTGTTGACTATACATGGATTGTTTATAACTTGTAGCTTGGGACCTCACATGTAATTTCTTCCAACCATGACATCAAGTGTGACGTGCACTGTTGCCCCTTGCTTACGTCCCAATTATGACCTTTATTTGACACATAATCCCATTCGTAATGCAAACTCCCCTCCGAGCTGTCCAGCCTGAGTTTGAATCTTGACCCAGCTATAAACTGTCATCCTGATGTTTCACAGGCAGGGTGATTCATCAATGTGTGCCGTCCCTCGGATGGACTTTAAACTGGGCGTTCCATCTCCTGGCATAAGCATAAGTTGATGGATGTTAAACATCGGTCTTTTGCAAAGAGTAGGAGAGCTATCGCTGGCACCCTGAAGAAATTCTAAATTCTTGCTATAACCTGAGTTGACCATGAGGCCGAGCCAGCTGGTTCATGAAAGACTTCAGCCAAGCTTCCCCTGGCCAACCAGACAACGTGGAAATAATTGTCTGTTAAAGAAGAAGAAGAACATCCTCCCTCCCCCCTCCTCCATCGTCCTAACCTTCCCCTTCTCTCCCATCCCCTGCACCCAAAGCCTCCTCCCCTCCCTCTTCCTTGACAGTGTGGACCTCAAGCATCTGGGTCCTTCACTCATACCTGATAGATCTTTCTCTCTCACTCTCTCACCGCAGACAGGTCGGTGGTCTTTCTGTCTACTACTGTCTCATCTCTGGCCTTGCCCCACTCCTCTGACTGCGATCTGTCCCCCATTTTTCCGCAAGGCACTCAAGGTCCACCAGCAACCCCCTTCTGGTAGAACTACCAAAATCAAGAATCACTGCTCACCTTCATTCTTCCTCTTTTTTTTCCTGACTTTGGAACAAACTCTCACATTCTTCAATCCCACTCTTCCCTCGAAGTCTTCAAAACAGCTGTTCACCACCATCTCTTGTCTTCCCCCATCAAAAACCATGATAGTTTCTACCCCTGTTAATACACCCCAAACCCATTTCCTTCAAATTCCCTGCTTTCCTTCCTGAAAGTCACTGTAGTGTAAGGACCTGAAAGTCCCTGTAATGTCCATCTTGTTTACCCCATTTACCCCACCCCATCCCTCTCCCTTCCTCAGATCTCCTAAACGTCTCTGTTCCCCACTGTTTTGTGCTTCCCTCTCCCGCCCTTCTTGTCTCATGCTCCCCTTGTTATACATTCTGTGTGTTAGCTCTTATACGAACCTCGACATTGTGTATTAAAAATAAAAAAAGTATTCCACCACCATCGGCATGATAATGGTGGACATGCACATACACATGATCCCCCCCTCTCCCCGCCCCCTTGGCTGCTCCCTGTGGTCGTGGGTGTTTCTATTGGATTGAATTAGAAATTGGATATGGATTATGTTTAATCAGATGAAGATTATTTATGCGGAATTTCGGTGGGTTCAAATCGCTGTTATAATTTTTTGGTTTACCGAAGTGCTGATTTGTCATTATGATTGGAATGGTCACACAAAATTGCTGTTTGTTGTGCTGCATATTGCTTGTATTGGGACTCTACTGAACAGTTGTGATTGTGAAATATTTCGTTCAAAAAAGAAATGTTAACAACCACTGACAATACTTACCTGTATGTATCAGCCATGATGTCACCAATCCACCATGGAGGCCCAGTTGAAGGTGAGAAATAAAAGCTTCGGATTAAATGGTGCAATTTGAGGGATCCAGACAAGGCAGGGAAATGACACGACAATAGTTTAAATGATGTAAACATGGATGTAATGTAAACCATTGTAGTGTAAATAAATAAATAAATAATAACTGTCCGCAAATGTGCAGCATTGGTAATTGATGGTTTTTCTTTGTTTTTTGTTTTTTCAAATAAAATGATATTCGGACAAAGAAAATTGAGTAAACAAAACTCTTGCTGGATACGCTTGCATGTAGTTATATATTTTGTGGAATTATGATGTTTGGAAGTCCTGCTTGGCAAACATGTTCTTTCTGTTGACTGATGGTTGTAAAATACTTTTTTATTTTTACTTATCAGTGTAGTTTTTCTGAAGCTGAAAATGATTATTTTGCTCTTTTTGCTCAGATCCGATTCCCAGCAGGGATTGAGATTATAACTGCAGAGCAACTGATGGAATGTCTCGGTGAGCATCCTTATTGGTTTCTTATTTCTGGTGATGTGTTTGTTTATATTACAGCTGTGTTCAGTGTGCAAACATAGTCCAAGTTATTTTGTGGAATAATAATTGCTGGGGATACTCTGGCAGAATGTTAAATTGCGGAGACATAGGTCATTTGTGTATTCTTTGTTTGGGAATGGGGGAAGCTGGTGCTGCTTCACCTGGTGCACACATGATGCGTGCAGAGGTGGGAAGGGACTCGATTGGAATCAAAATTTGCTGTCGTGCATTGCTAATGAATCGAATAATATATGACACCGACTGTCTTCATCTGTTTGATTCATATCACTCCAGGATTAAAAAAAAATTGCTCTGAGTGTTATTTTCGTTGAAAAGCATTTCCTAAACAAGAATTTTTGTAAAGGCTCATTTTATTTTAGGATTGAAATAATGAAATATTTCGAATTTTTATGAGTGGCTGGAAATAAAATTTTCCCCTCTTTTCCTTGCCAACGTGTGTGTGTGTGTCTAATATATATGAATAAAGCACTTTCTAACCATTGACTGATATTAACGATCGGTACCTTCCAGGTGACTTAAAAAGCTGAAATTGAAATTTTGCGTGCCGATGGACATCAAAGCCGGTACACCGGGAAAAATCACAGAATCGTCGTACAACATCCATAAATGAAAATTATAAATAAATGAAAAAATAAAAAATGAAAAGAAAATGCAGGTGAACGATCCGAGACAATGGGGAAGCACAGTAATTTTGTGTGCCGATGGACATCGAAGCTGACGCACCAGGAAAAAATCACAGAACTGTTGGAAAGCATCTGTAAATGAAAATATAAATAAATGAAAAATCAAATGCAAGTGAGTGACCTGAGACAACAGGGAAGCGCAGTTCATATGCTTGCACAATGTGTAAGCATACCCCGCTAGTATACAGTATATGTACATGTATAAGGTCTGTCTAAAAAGTAACGGGACTGACTTCACAGAAATTTTATTCCAAAAAATATATTGTAATCACACGCCTCTGTCCCCTTCAAAATAGTTTCCCTCCAGTCTCACACACTTGTCCATCCTCTTCATACACGCTTCAATGCACCCCCGGAAGGCTTCTTCTGGAATCCTCCGGAGCTCCGTCGTCACGGCTCTTTTGATGGCCTCCACATCAGAAATCGGGTCCCCTTGATCACCCCCTTGAGCTTGGGAATAGGAAAAAATCACAAGGGGCCAAGTCTGGCGAATACGGGGGTTGTCCAGAGTTGGCACGTCCTCTCCGCCAGAAACTGTCGGATGCTCAGGGCACTGTGAGCAGGGGCGTTGTCATGGTGGAGCACCCAGGCGTTGTTCTCCCACAGATCCCTCCTCTTGTCCCGACTGATCTCATGAGGCGCCGAGGATCTCCTTGTACACGTATTGATTCACTGTTTGACCCTGTGGTAAAACTCGAAGTGGACGATGCCCTTGATGTCAAACAAGGACAAATGTGTCCAAGAGCAGCGTCTAAAGTTTTGTCTTCACCAGAAGAAGAACAAGAAGAGGAAGAATTAAAAAAAAAAAAAAAAAACAACTTCCGATATTTCGTCACGTGCCGTCACGTCACGTCCGTCATGGACAATCTTCGTTCATGACGAGAAAATGGTGTATTTACGAAATTACAATATATTAAATGGAATAATCTTAAATAGTAACGTGAACTTTTCGAAACTTAAAAGCAAATGTCCGAATATATTTAAAAGTTCATGATAGACGCTCTCAAAAGGCACCCTCAATGCGAGGATGTGTACAGGTGTTTAGTATTTAAGAGAGATCCGGATCCTTGTATATACAGAGCCGAGTCCAAAAGGTTTTGTCTTCAAAGAAGAAGAAGAAAAAAAACAACGCCGAGCTCTCTTAGAGCAGCGTTCGCTACAGCGAGAGCTGCTAAAAACGCAATGAGCATCACCTTGACCTTCGACTTCACTTCGACACCCTTGCTTTCTTTGGTTTTGGTGATTCCGAACTTTCCACTGACGACTCTGCCGTTTGGTCTCGGGATCGTATTCGAATATCCACGATTCATCGCCAGTAATGACTCTCCGAGCAGGTCTGGATCGTCCTCGAGGCGCTCGATAATGTCTTGACAAACAGTGACTCTTTACTGTTTCTGGTCCTCGGACAACAGTTGGGGACCATCTTTAGCACACTTTGCGCATTTCGAGATTTTCAGTGATAATGCTCCAGACAGTGTCCTTGTTGATGGAAAGTTCCTCAGCAATCATCCGCACCGTGAGTCGACGATCTGCGCGCACCATCTGCTTCACACGCTCGATGTTGTCGCCGTTCTGCTCTTGGAGGTCTTCCAGACCATGGATCGTCTTCAACCTCCTGTCCCTCTTGAACCTCTGTGCCATTCAAATGCACGTGTACGTGACATCGTTTCTTCCCCGTAGATTTGCTGCAGCATTGCGAAGGATTCGGAAGGTGTTTTTGCAAGCTTGGCAAGAAACTTCAGATTGGCTATCTGCGAGACGACTCATAGCGAGACGACTCAGACTAGACAATGTGTAAAGACGACCTGTAAAAATCACACAATGAGCGCAGTCAACCATCACCAATCATATATATTGCTGGAATGTTCCAAAGACTGTCGTAACCTGTTCATTCAAGTTGTGTAAGTGGAGCACACAGCAGGCTGTCCCGTTACTTTTTAGACTGACCTCGTGTGTGGTGTGTGTGTGTGTGTGTGGTGTGTGTGTGTGTTGTGGGCCGCGGCGTCGGTGGCGAGAACAACCGCTATGTGGGGAAGTTACGCCGTTCCCACCAGACTCCCCGGAATTTATAGGCTGTCGCTCCGGATAACTCCGAAGCCGGCGGGTCGATTAATCGACCGTGAAACGCCAATATCTCGACCGCGTGGCTAGGATTCATTGTCCAGATCAAATGTACCGAATAACCACGCAGTCTTGGCTACTGGGGATTCACGCCCTCGGAACGTCTGCCGAACCGGATCACTCTACCAGCTACGGTAGAATATCAACTTCCACCTACCAACTCCGGCTCGGATGCAGTCGAGCGGGCCTGCCCAGAACGTTCCGGCTACGATTAACGGATTATCGAGGGATGAAACCCCATCTGAACTCAGACCCGGACCATGCTGGACCAAATAAAGAAAGGACGGAAATGAGCTGAACATTTCTAATAATTTATTTACAGTAAAAAAAGACAAGAGAAGTGAGACTTAAAGTGAATATTCAATGCAAGTATTTACAATGGCAAAAACACTTATGCAGTTCTACTTACAAGATGGGCCAACACACTCAGACACACACACACAAATGAAAAGAAAACCAAGGTTCTTTATTCGACCCTCCAGCCGATGAGTGGACGAGCTGGGGGTCAGAGTTCGGCTTGTACCTGGTCGTCGGGGGAGTACTCTGCGATGCGGACCTGACAAAGGTCGTTGGTCGATCTCCAGTCGCAGGTGGGGGCTCGAGGCCCGTGGTGGAGTTCAGGTGGCGAATAATCGGGTCCACGGAGGGGGGTCAGGGTCGCTCTGTCCTTCCTTGTAGAGGCCAGCAGAGACACGTCGCCGCCTCGATGGCCCTCTGCTCAACCCTCGTGACAGCAGAAAAACCCCTTCGTAACAGCAACGTAGACCTCTTGTGACCACTCCTCGTAATCGCGCCTCTAACCACCCCTTGTAACACCCCTTCATAACAGCAAAAAACCTTCGTCCACAGAACTCCTCTTGACTGAACTCCCCGCTGAAGTGTCGGTAATTTTATGGACCTCCCTCAGCGGGGAGGGGCCTGTGGTGAAACTGACATCACTGTTTGCCCTGATTGGACGTGGCTCCATGGGTCCGCCCTTCTGGGCGGGTTTCAGCCATGATGGGAAAACCCCGCCCCCACTTCATGCGTGCCCATACTCGTCAAAAAGAAGTTACAAAGTTTGTGGAAGCCGAGAAGGAACTGCCAGAGATTCTGCCTCGGACGGCGAGTAAAGCGCTTGTTCATGGTGTTGTCGTTTGTTTATGGTTTGTGTGGATGGTTGGATTAATAACCTAACTAAAAGAAATCATAACGCACGTTTTTGATCCTTCCACGAGACAAAAGGAAGGGGAATCTGACTACACACATACTTAACGGAATAACTGACTTTTGGGACCTGAATGTTGAGTGCTCATGGTTTCCAGATCCGTAACAATATATATTGTTAAGGATTCGGCGGTGGCGGGATTCGGACGAGTGCGTCAATCACTGTCCGTAACCAGTTTGGTTTTCGCACCCTACTCTCGACAGCCAAATGTACAGATTCGGCGCCACCCTAACACCGCCGTCTCCGGGGTTATAACGCTGGCTGGTTCGGCACAGGCCTCGAGTCACGTGTCTCGAATCGCGATACCAACGTACCCTGGACCTTACCAGTTGGGGAAATAGACCCCGGTTACAGACTGGTTTTGTCACAATACCGAGCAATTCTGCCAGTCTGTAACCATTTTGGTTTATTTCCAAATCGAGCGGATTGTTCCTCGGCGCGGCACAAATTTATTCAAAGTGGCAACTTCATACGAATCAGCCAGATTTATTGGGGACACATCGGGGAAACACAACACAAGCAAAGCATTCACGACAATGTTATAATTAATCTCTTACCCGTTCTTAACTAGGGAGCTACGGATTACGGGTTTCGAAGGAAGGGGACCCTAACGAGATAAGCCTTAAACAGCATGCAGACAAGACATGGACAGCATGCA
>CM068963.1:56173038-56190932 GCA_035128595.1 Eptatretus atami
GAGGTGAGTAGGGACAGTCAGAGGCTCCATCACTGGACTCCGGATGAACCTGTCGATGTCCTCATAAAGGTCGATCGCCGACTCACACTCGTCGTTTCTCATCCAGCTGATGGCAGACAGACCTCATGCAGTCCCTTCCCTGCCTTTCTTTTGGCTCGCTCCTCACGAAAACAGACACAGCTGTCCCCTGTACAGCCAATCGGCGCCATCCTCGCAGCATTTCCAAGTAGCTCTGATTCCTATCTTGCGCCCGATTCGCAGAACTTTGCCACCATCGGGTGCTCTCAGTTCCACCTTCTGTTCCCGGCAGCCACGCTCGCCTCCAAGCCCACTGCAGTTTTACTTCTTCAGTTTCACTCTCTCCTTTTTCGGCCCTCGCTCGCCTCAAAGCCGACTGCTGACTCACACACAGCCAGCCCGATTCAGCCGATGCCGCCACACCGCGCTCAGTTTCACCACCTGTCTTTCCGGCGCACGCTCGCCTCAAAGCCCACTGGCTCCTCCCTTCAGTTTCACTTCCTTCTCTAGGCCACCCCCCCCCTCTCCAGCCTGGGCGGGGACTATTGTCCGGAGAGAGGAAAGGAAAAAAGGACCTCCGCGTCCACCACCAATGTACAAACAATGAACACCTCTTAACACCTCCCGACACACATGTAGCGTCCATTTACCGAACAACCTGGCTCACTATGACATGCAATTTAATGAGGGCGGTCTGGCTAATCCCATTTAATACACACTAGCCAATTTGCAACTAAGCCATTATATTTACTCAATCTATATATATATATATATATATAGAATAATATATATATAATATACTGTAAACGCAAAAGACATTACACCAACTTGTTTGAAATGTAATAAAATTGTAACAGTTCAAAATAAAACAAACCAACAATTGCTAATTGAAACATTGGCATTTTATTGATGACATGTCAAGGTTTTGATCCAAGATACACCATCTCATAAGTTTGTTCTACAAGTACAGAACAGCACAGGGTGCAATGTCAGTCCCCTTTCAATAGCGTGTGTGGCCACCATTGTTTTGGATACAGGCAGTGCATCGTGTGGCGCATTCATGCCTGCCTACCAGTCTTTTGGATGCATTGCTGCGATTGTCCCACTCAGTCCTCAATGTCTGAAGCCATCTGACTTATGACCATCTGCCTGTCCTGCCTTGCAGTGGTGACTCTTGGCCTCCCTGATCGAGGTCTTCATCTGCAGAGTTGTGGAGGGTGTCTCTGTCCACCAGTGCCGATATCCAGCTCTTGCAGTCAAATGTGAGAGTCAGCCAAGTGCGCATCACAAGCGTGATGGACCACCGCTCACGGGCGGCCTAGCTCGAATCGCGCTTGCCAAGTCATGCCCCACAAGGTCAACATCTGCCCGTTGATCCCTTGAACCAATCGTCCAGCATGTTGATTGAAGATGCTCCCGATTTGTGCACTGGCCCGTTTGTATTGAGACAAGCCAATATCAAGGAACATCACGTGCAGTCTCATTGTGAAATCATCCCGTACCCATTCGATCTGACAGTTCAATTAAGCCGTGAGTCTGAGTCATAACACGAAGTCTGTTAAGCATGTTGCTATGAAGTGAACCCATGAAGTGTTTCATATGACCATCCGTGACCGTTTTGTCTGACAGTGAGGACACTATTGTCCAACATAAGTTCACACATTTACTACACGCAGTGTTATTGTTATATTTGAAGTTTAAAAGGTGGTAAGTTTCTTTTGCGTTTAGTATATATATATATTATATGATATATGATATATGAATATGATATATGATATATGATATGATATATTTATATTTATGCCTGGTGTTGGCTTAATGATTAAGGTGGTGGGCTTCGGATTGTCGGATCCTGAGTTCAAATCCCACTTGCTGTTAAATTGATACCAGGTGGGGTTGACTCCTTCCGTCATGTCATCCTTCCGAGGTCGGCAAAAATGGGTGCCAGCTTGCTGGTATACTGTGTCGAAGTGGGGATCCATCCAGGATTGTGTCCAATAGCCAAGGAAACTGCTTCGGCAGCACCAATGCTCTGCACAGAGTATGGTCCCAATGGATGGATATATGTATATACAGTTACGGTTGTGGGGGTAGATGTAGGAATTTCATCGGAAAGTTAGGATTGAATAGTTGTTTGGTCCATGGATGTGTAGGAGACATCTTGATGTAAATTAAGTAGGGAAACTGAGCGTTAGTGTTGCGCGTCACCACATGGGGGGTGGTGCGGTAATTAGGTGGGGATTAAGGATAAGTTCCCTGTAGTATGTAATTGCCACCTGTGACTTATTCCTACGTTTTTGTTGTTTGCAACCCAGCCATGAAGGAGTTGCGTTTTTATAACAGCCACCACCATAACAAGAAGAGCTGCGCATGCCGAGCAGGCAGAAGCCCCGCCTTATCGGTTTTCGTGCCAGCAAGCCATTCCCCGGAGGTGGGCGGTTGTTCGTGTGATGGCAGGACAGATAGCGAAGCGAAGAGGTGGGTGGCTGTTGGATAAGTTCGGAGTAAGGGACGCACGCAGCCGAGAGAGAACGTAGCTCGGACATGGCCTGTAAGAACAGGGCTTTACGGCTGGCTTTCCTTCAACGCATGAAGACGACGCCACGATTCTCGTATTTGTGCTGAGGCAATTTGGCTTGTTGGGTGAAGCAAGATACTGGCCATTGTCTCTTGGTTGGGTCATATGAGACAGACCTCGAAGCCTCATATATATGACCGAAGAGACAGCGTGATTCTGCAGTGCCATGTATCGGCAGGCGTGATAGACGAAGAAGCTACACGACGGTCGGTGAGCCTTGGTGTTGAATACCTTGGTGAGGATTTTCTTTTATCTCGTTTCCCCTTGTCTGTGTGTAGAGGTGCCTCGACTGTCAGTTTAATTTATCTCAATTATTATTATATCTTAATTATTGTCCCTTGTAAATATTCGTCTATTTTCATTAAATCCTGTGTTTATTTTCAGTTGATGTGTCCGTGTGTTTGTCGTGGTGTTCGAGTATAAACCCCCCTGTGCTGTGATTCCCCATTCCTCCGTCTCTCCGCCCTACCCCTCCTGCACGCGATATTATCTCCGAGGATCAATGTGTCCTCCTCCTTAGGAAAACCGCTCGGCTATCTGGGCTGGCGGTGTTACCCGCCCATCACCACAATCTGCATCGGTGGTTTAACCATCTCTTTGGTTCAGACAACCATCTCTTTGGATAAAGGGACACAAATTTTTGTTCCAAGTAAATCGATCATAAGCTTTCCAACCAAGTTTATTCATTCGTATGCAGCCTGTGGGTGCTGGCTGCATTTTTTTTTTGTTTTTCTTCTGGGGACGCGTCTGTGCCGCTGATGCAATGCCTCCTGTTGCCAGGAAGCTAGTGCTTATTTTGCCGACTTGGGAGGGATGACAGGCTGCGTCAACCCACATGGTGTTGATTCAACAGCACGGGCTTGAACTCGAGACCCAAATATCTTAAGCCAGCCACCTTCACTGTTAAGACAACACTCACCTCCAACCAAGTAAATTGATTGTTAGCTTTCCAACGGAACCATTTTTATCATTCTCCAACAGCAATCCTGAGAAAACCCACGCAATCATTGCCACATTAAAGTTCAAGTCCCTGCTGCTTCTTCTTCAATCCTGGAAAGATTGGCTTTTAAAAGAGGCATCTTTAAGATTAAATGGACACCAATTTTTGTTCCAAGTATATCGATTTATTAGCGTTCAAACGGAACTGTTTTTATTACTCTCCGTCAGCAGGAACCACTCACTCCATTAAACATCGAGGTCTTGCTACTTCTTCTTCTTCAATCGTGGAAGGATTGGCTTTTAGCACAGGCACCTTGAAGATTAAACGTACTTGATTCTTTGTTCCAAGTAAATTGATTATTAACTTTCCAAAGGAACCATTTTAATTGCGACAGGTGGGACCCTTTTTGAATGAATCTTGACACACACACACATCACACACTACTCTCCTTTTAGTAACATACTAGATGACCCGTGAACCCGTTGGGTTCCCGTTGTGACAGCGGTTGATAAAAAAAAACATTTCAAAAAAAAAGAAAACGATAGCTCCAGCGAACTATACCGCTGAGGTTGTTTGCATTGATCAAATTCTCCCGAAGAGTACTTGACTGAATCAGGAATTGATTTTTTTAAATAATTTTTTTCGTTGCCTGATTTGAACGAAACTTGATATTGCGCGTCAATGTGAAAAAAAAAACTGAGAAAAGAAAGTCGATGGAATTATTGTGTGTAATCATGTAAACACAATTATATTTATGAATGAACACGGAAGTATTAGATCAAAATGGTGATGTTTATTTTATGCTTAAAAATAAATCGTTCTTTGTCTACATTAAATGTTTGAGATTTTCAAATAAATCATTTCAAGAAAAAAAATAAGATGGCTCCAGCGAACTATACCGCTGAGGTTGTTTGCATTGATCAAATTCTTCCGAAGAGTACTTGACTGAATCGGGAATTGATTTTTTTAATAATGTTTTCGTTGCCCGATTTTAACGAAACTTGATAATGCACACCGCAGGAGAATGGTGAGTAATGTGGGCCGAAAATGTTTGCGCTATCGTGTACCGTTTTGGCTGTATTTCGGGAACATACATACCTACATACAAGATTAGAGTTTTAGTAATACAGTATATAGATAAGTGTATTGGGGAAAAAATATATAACCATCTTTAATATTAGTTATCAGCTAAAACAAACCTGGTGTTGGCTTCGTGGTTAGGGTGGCTGGCTTGGGATCTTAGCGTCCTGAGTTTGAGCCCCTTTGGCCGCTAAATTAACACCAGGTGGGGTTGACTCAGCCTGTCATCCTTACCAGGTCGGTGAAATGAGTACTAGTGCACAGTGCACAAGTGCACTGGACACAGCACCAGCGGCACAGCCATGCCCCAACAAAATGATAGCTACCTGGCACCCAAGCTGCCATACTCAAGAAAAAGAAGAAGAAGCTGAGACAAAGGATGGTTTGGCATGATCACCCATCTACTTGTTGTTTTAGTGAAGCAAAAAGGGCAGCTGTTTGTTGTATGACACGTATAACAATCTTTTCTTTATGCAAAACTCATGGATGTACTCCTCGATGACTGATGATGGGGATGGAATGGCTTTTGATAGTTGAGGGTCATAGAAACAATAAAAAACAACAACAACAACAATGACAACAATGTGATGAACAGACTAAATGGAAACCACAATGCTGTGGCAGTTTGGCTTGAACTGCGTTGCCCCCTAAAATGCCGATGTCATTCGTCATGGCAAACGCTTCGACAAAATGACACAATGTTAGGGATTGAGGAAAGTGTGAGTTTGCAGGAACTTTAACTTTGCAGGAAAAATGAAGTGGTTTAGTTTGCTGAGAAAGGTCAGGTCAGGTATGGGAGCATGTGCCAGAACAGCGCGTCGCTGCGTCCACTTTCCGCCGGGTAACTCCAGGGGCCTCCGTCTGGCCACCCCCAGGCAGATGCCAGGCCCATCCCATCTCCTTGAGATGATGGTCAACCTGCTGCAACCACGAGGCACGTGGTCGTCCCACTGGCCTCCTCCACTCATGGAACTCCCTCGCTGAGAGAATCTGGGTAGCAGGATCAGCGTCAGGAAAACGAGCCACATGTCCATACAGCCGCAACTGACGCTCACGGACTATGCAGGTAACAAATCTCATCGAGTCTCTCTCAGCAACCGCTCGTTGGACACAAAATCCGACCAGCGATAGCCAAGGATTCTCCGAAGAGACCTGGTACCAAAGGAATTGAGTCTCCGTCTCAGATTCTTTGTCAGAGTCGAAGTCTCGCATCCATAGAGCAAGACTGGAAGTACCAAGGACCTGAAGACTCGGACTTTCGTCCTCCCGCACAGGTACCGGCAGCACCACACCCCATGATCCAGTGAATCCATGACTCCCCAGGCCTGACCCAGACGTCTATTGACCTCTGACTCACAGCCAGCAGAGACATGAATATCACTGCCAAGGTAAGTGAATCTCTCCACGACCTCACACTCCTCACCACAAACAGACACAGACAGGACAGCAGCATCAAAGATGTCACCGAAAGCCTGGATCTTAGTTTTTACCCAAGAAACCCGTAATCCCAGCGGCTCCGACTCCTCATTCAGCACCTCGAGGGCCCCCAAAAGGATATCTAAAGTCTCCGCAAAGATGACTGCATCATCTGCAAAATCAAGGTCCGAGATCTTGACATTCCCAAACGATGCACCGCAGCTTGATCTCTCCGACATCCTCCCTAAATCCAGTCCATACAAGTGCTGAAAAGTGTGGGGGCCAGTACACACCCTGACGAACTCCAGTAACAACTGGAAATAAGTCAGAGATGGTACCACCACACTCACAGCACTCTCAGTACCAGAGTAGAGTTCAGACATCAGATCGATCAGTTTTGGTGGCACCCCACGAAGACCAAGAATCCTCCAGAGGACATCCCGATTCACTGAATCGAACGCTTTACAGAGATCAACATAGGCTGCAAGCATCCCCTGCCGAAACTCTCGTCTGCGTTTGGTGAGGACACGAAGAGCAAGGATACGGTCAATCGTTGACCTCTTTGGTGTAAAGCCTGACTGCTCTGGACGCTGGTGCTCAAGCAGATGGTGGCGAACCCAATCAAGAATATTTCGCAGCAAAGACCTTGCCCGGCACTGAGAGCAGCGTCACCCCTCGGTAGTTGTTGCAGTCTTGGCGATCACCTTCCCTTTCCAGAGAGGAACAACAAGGCCCCTCTTCCAATCAGTTGGGATGATGCCTGTGTTCCAGGCAGAGCACAAAACTGCATGCAGCGACACGAGTGCAGCATTTCCACCAGCCTTGAGAAGTTCAGCATGGATGCCACAGATCCCTGGAGCTTTGCCCCGTTTCAACTGGTTCACCGCAGCCCGTGTTTCCACAAGCGAAGGTGGACCACAGTTGATTCGAGGGTCAGCAACAGGGATTGTAACACCCTTGACGTCCAACTCGACAGCTGGGGATCAGCCTGGTAAAACCGCTCAAAGTAACCGCCCAGCGGGCCTTCACTTCATACCCTCTGTCAAGAGCCTACCACTCTTTGCTCTAACTGCAGGTACTCCGAGGGATGGGCTTGGATGAACGCAATGCACGAATTCCCCTGTAAACGGACGAGAATCACCTGTCCACAGGTGATGCTCTACCCCCTCACAGATTCCTCGCACATAGGACTCCTTGTCCACCCTCAGTGCACGTACAGTTTTACGCCTCAGCTCCTGAACAGCTCAGCTCTGCCATTCAGCCTGGCCCTGTGACTCTGTCAATGGTATCCAGTGTCCCTTGAGCGACAAAATTCTTCTTTGCCCTGCGGTGAGTTCCAAGACATCACCCGGCAACATCAAGGACGGTGGTCTTGAAGCACTCCACAACTCTTCAGGCCCCCCAAAGCACCCAGACCCCCCAAGTGTCCACTCAGCCTGTTCGCAAATCCTCAGCTACTCTCTCATCCCTGAGCTTGCCAACATCCAGCCTAGCTGGGATGGTACATTCTCCAGGATTTAAGGTGCAGCTTTAGAGTTGCTACAACAAGCCTGTGGTCAGTATTGAGGAACTGAGCACTCCGGTAGATCCTGCAGTTCTGGATCATCCCCACGACCGTCAATGAGGACATGGTCAATCTCCTTTGCCACACCGCCAGCGTTGGAATACCAAGTCCAGCGATGAGCTTGTGGGCACTGAAACCATGAACCAGCCACCCTAAGTCCATGACTTCTTGCAAAGTCAAGGAACTTAGTGCTATTCTGGTTCATAGTTCCTCACCCATGGGGACCAACACACACCTCATAACCATCCCTATCAGTTCCAGTCGATGCATTGAAATCCCCCAAGACTAGAAGTGTATCTCGTCTGGGGCACTGATCAACCACAGACTCGAGCGTGCGTAGAATGCATCCTTCACGGTGAGATCACTCGCCTCAGTCGGAGCATAAACAGAGACCAGGGAAATGACACCTAAGGAGTGACGAATCCTTAATCTCATAATACGCTCGTTGACCGTGTTACCTCAATTATCATTGGGGTCAGCTTATTGGACACAGCTACAGCAACTCCTTGGGTATGGTAACCATCAGAGCGACCAGACCAATAGTAGGTGTAACCACCCACCATTATCTCGCCGCAATCCGGTCTCCGAACCTCAGAGAGAGCTGCAATCCCGATGTCCAAACGCTTGAGCTCAGATGATAACAGAGACAGGTGATCATCCTCTCTTAGGGATAGGACATTCCAGGCACCCACCCGAAGGACCGCCTCAGGTTAACCCAAGGAGACCGCCGTCTGGTGGACGACACCTCAGCACCACTCCGACACACTCTCCCGCAATCTGACCCAGGGATGTTACCCCGTGGTTTCCCTCCTATCAAAGATTGGGGGTCCCGAAGGCTTTGCCCGAAGTCCCGAAGGCTTCATCGAGTTATTGTTGCACATCTTGTTTTCTTGTGGGAGAATGAACTTAATTTTTTTTTTGCTTTTCCTTATGAGTCACTTGGGGATGAAGAAAATGTCAGAGATATTGTGGAGAAGGAACTTGAATCCTAGACTAAATTGAAACTGCTTGAGGAAACTGCTCTTTGATATTTGCCATGTGTGTGCTACAGGTTGTTTTGTGTTGCTGTACTGCTTTTCTGGGTGTAACACTGGCCATATTGCCACTGAAAATCAATTTGTGTCAACTTTCAGTTATCCCGTAGTCTGACGCTTGGCACCTGAGCATTTCTGAATGGTGCTGTGGGTGCATTCCCACAGTATTGAACATTGACAAACAATTTTAAGTATTACGATGTGGAACTGACCAGTCTCTCATTCAGCTCAGACTGTGTTTCACACGTGCTGTACATTTGATCAAATATCCTGAATGGAGTCCTGATATGTTTCCCGACCATTGTGAACCTCTTTCCATTGTTGCTTTTCAAATTAATAGCGTGCTGGCAGGATGGCTGAGCCCTAGAGGTATGCATACTTGCCTCTCTTGCTGTCTCTCCTGGGCTGGAATTCCAACCCAGCTATAAACTGTCATCCCGGTATTTCACAGACAGGGTGATTCATCAATGTGTGCGACGTCCCTCGGATGGACGTTAAACGGGAATCCCATCTGGTGGCATTAGTTGGTGGACGTTAAAGACCCCACAATGTCCTTCATGAAGAGTCGGCGAGCCATCGCCGGCACCATGAACAAATTACAAATGCCTGCCATAACTACTGCTGGGAAGGCAATGGCAAACCACCCAGTATAACCCTTGCTCAGGAAGCTGCTTTGGCGGCACCGATGCTCTGTGAAAAGTATGATGGAGATGGGGACGGGGACGGAGACTGGACCATTTCCTTCACTGTTGTGTACTTATGCCTATTTGAAAATTCAATCACATTATTGATTCTCTTAATTACATGGAGGTGGGTGGGAGGAACTCCACCCCAAAGCATTATTTGAAAAGCAAATTATGCCTAGTCATAGTTTTGTTGTACTGTATAAATGTTAAAAAAAATTTTTTTTTAATGTTCTGTTAATTTAAATAAAATTTGATTTAGAAATGTTTGGAAACATAGTCACTGTCACATTCTAATAATGTTGTTTTGAGAGCTCGTCGGAGAAGGAGGTGGGTGGTGAGAGTTAAACCGTATCTGTGACATAACCATGTGATGTACATGCTTTGACATGTGTTCATGCCACATACTTACAGACATGCATTAATCTGCAGGTGATTTCATCTTAGAAAGCGTACCGAAGGAGTTTTCCGAAGATCAGCGACTCAACTACGAGCAGGTGATTGTTTTGTTGTTTGGTTACTTTGCTTCATGCAGTCCAATGCATACCTCCATCAATATTCCAAGCAAACCAAATGTTTCTCAAGAAATATTATATCGTTTTTAAAGCTGTTGCATCAGCAGATTTTGTTAGTTTCAAGGACAAACGAAATTGCCCCGTCACAATCGATTCTAAATAAATAACTTGCTTGTACCTTTGCTGTTATGTTCGTAATTATCGATACATATCTCGAGCATTCAATATAGTCTGGCACCCCACCCTGCTCTCCAAACTATCAGCCTTATGGCATCCAAGGCTAACTCCTCCCATGGTGTGGCTGTCAACTGGTTCCTCTCATCTCCCCTGTTGAGGTTTGAGTGCCCCAAGGCAATGTCTTGGACCTGGTCCTGTTCCTCATATTCAACGATCCAAGCAACACAGTTTTCTGTTGAAATATTTGAAGCTACATTGTAATGTACAATTTGATGCAAATTTCTCCTCCTCTTGCACCCCAGTATCAAATCCTAACAAAGCCTGGGTGCTCTGTAGTAAGGAGGATGGGTGGATCATCACTTTGTAAAAATTTAGGTAATTTGTGTCTATTCTAAATGGTATGCTGGTTGGCTTTTTTTGTCTCTCTCAAAAATGGCATATCTCGCCTTGCTACATCCACCAGTAACATTTGCTGCCTGGTATAAATGGCAAAGAAATTGTTCTACATCACCATGTGGGTCATCTCTTCCTACACTAAGGAGTAGCTCTGAATACCTTTAAGATAAACTGTCCAACGTGTCTTCTTCCCAATGCCAGCTATTGACGGGAGACAATGTCACAGCCGGTTGGCACATGAAAACCAAGGATGCTCTCCACAACAACAGGTGGTAGCTTTTGACCAATATCATGTACAGTATTGCATTTCGTATCCTTGGAAGTACTACTCATTATCCACACGTATCGGTCTCGTCCTCAAGGACGGAAATTAACAACAGAATATCATCAATGTCTCTGCATTTTACAATGATTCTCTTTATCCTGACTCGGCCACTTCTAAAGCATGGAGAATCAAGCATGTGCTCACCTCCTCGTGACTGACGTCTCGCCTGGGTATGACTCCCCGTGCTGTGGAAACTGCTACCTGTCATTTCTTCACTTTGCTCCGATTCAGTGGCAGCAAGTTTGGCATTGAAGAACTGAGCTAGGTCATTGTTTTTCTCCAAAGTTACTTTTCTTATGGAAATTAGTCGATCTGGCACAACTGTTTGGTTTTCCTCAGCGATTGCTAGATACATGTCCTATACATTTCTCATATCAGACATGATCCCAAGCAAGACCATGTCATAATTTATGGCAAAGTTCTTTTAAAAGGTTGAAATCTGTAGACTATTGTCCCTGCTGCTTATTCACTTTCCTTTCAAACTCAATTAGGCATTGGGTGTGATATTTGCCTTCAGAGGCACCAAGGTCAACGACAGCTGTCTGAACTCGCATAACAAAATCATCCTGGGAAAGGTGAAGGATCCCCTCAGATATGTTCATCGTCATGATGTTATGTAGGTTGGGTTTGTCCTTTTGTTGACAAAACTTGCAAAGGTCCAAATTAATTGATGGTAATTTGTGTCTATGGCTTCAGTTTGAAGGACTCCAATGGCTGGAAATTGTTTCCACTGATCGTTCCTGCAGAAGACTTTCCATTTCTCTTTGTTGACCTTTCTCCGTAGCCTGTTCAAATAGCTTTCTGAGGGAAAGTTTGCATCGCACATCTTGTGCCATTTCATCTCCAAATCCTTCCAGTCATGGTCAGAAATAGTCGAGTCGATTTGGAATGGGTAAAGAAGCTCGATCGGTAAGCCTTTCTCGTTCAGCCACAGCATCCCTGATGCGTTTCTTCCCATCCTCACAGCCGACATGTCGTTCTTCACCCACTCTCTTGATTTATTGGCAGATAAAACAGCATGGGTACTCGATGGTGGAAGAGGAATCTCGTTTTTGCTCAAGTGCAGTGACTGTCGGGATAATGCCATGAGCCATGATTGACATCTCCAAAATAACAACCCACCACCGCAGAAGCAAAGCACCACATGGCCTTGGCATTGCAAAATCAATAAACAAGGTATAGTTTGTTTACTTTTGGTCAAGTTCAATCATACATGTTAAGATGCAGATGAAAGGTATATATAAGCAGGGGGTGACAGACACACTGACTCAGACTGACAAGAAGTGTACATAAGTGAAGCGTGCATCTAAGCCAAGTTTAACCCTTTGAGTGCCCAATACTATGGGCCAAACCTTTTGAAACATTTTCATGCATCACAAATTTGAGGACACATCAGTTGGCAAATATTTTGTGAGTCGAGCAGTTTAAAAGATGTTTTTCATTTTTCTTCAGACTTTTCAGTGTTTACAGCACCATAACTCATTAATTGGTGGATATTTTGTCTCTATAGCTCTTTGGTTCGTGAAAGCACACAGATAGGAAAGATTTTTTGAAGAAAATTTGATCTTTTGACCTCAATATTTGACATTGAAGGTCAAATGCCATGATGTCAACAGGGTCAATCTGAAACCTTTGACCATGGTGATACTTTTTAGTATGGTTCACAACTTTTAATAAAAAATTCCATCAAAAGTTTTTCTGAGCATACTTTTGCAGGTCGGCCAGTTTGTCTGTTTGCACCTGCAACTTTTAACACACGGCGGCATTTTCTTTACGTGGAAAGAGAGTGGCATTTCTATATGTGGAGGAATTGCGTTGGTCGCTCAGCCGGTGGGTTGCCCAGATAGCTCAGATGGCAGAGCACTGGTACGGTTTGCCAGACGACCTGGGTTCGATTCCTGTTCTGGGCCTGTAATTTTTCCACATATATTTATCACTTTTAACACAAAAATTGGGACGAAACACTGGAATCTCGGCACAAACTCCCAACCGCAAGCCTCTTACTGTTCCCTCACCGGTTTGTTTAATCGCCTAAAAAGGAATTTAAGTGGACTGGAAGGAACAAGTTTAATGTCATACCGAGTTGCTTTGGACTTGTGAGCTGCGTGTGCCGTGAGTCTATAAAACCGCCAAAAGCACCCTAAACTACCTTTTCTATCCGTTTATTCTCTCTACCCATTGGTACCGTATAGTATGTGCCCTGCGCTTGTATTTTTCTTGCCATTTGGTCGAGAAAATTTATCCGACCATTTTCTTGACTGCAGGAATTTTGAAAACGCCCGAAAACCACTTCAGCCGATGTGATGAGCGCAGAAAACGAGTCCTGTGACTCTAGCGTCAAATCGGAATGCCTTTATTTTGCAACGCCCTTACAATTGACAATGCTGTCAACTTAGCCTTCTGGACTGGCCACTGCAAACACTAAATGCATGACTGAGTATATGTACAACACGAAGATCTTTTTTTCTTTTGTTTTCCCCATTGCCATACTTAAGGCCACATAATATCCCTTTAACATTGAAAGGGTGGATTGTTTCTAGTAATCTGTTTCTGGCCACTTTAAGCATGTATAACTTTGCTTTACATGCAGCATTACTCTGATCCAAAAGTAACATGTGTAGATGTGATGGGGAATCATTACTATTGATGATGCTGATGTTAATATTGTACATGGTTTACTCTTTTTATTTATTCCCCCCCCCCCTCTTAAAAAAGTTGAAAAAGCTTTTGCAAATCTTGTTTTTTATTTTTATGCGCACATGATTGTTCATGTACACTTTTTATTTCAGAACATTGGAGATGCCATCATGATAATGCACAAGCTTCAGACAGGCCTGGATGTGAACGTGCGCTTTACCGGTGTCACCGACTTTGAGTACACACCAGAATGCATTGTGTTTGACCTTCTTGTGATTCCGCTTTATCATGGCTGGCTTGTCGACCCACAGGTGTGTGGCTCACCATTGTAGTTTCTTTTCTTCCATTGTGGCTCACCATTGTAGGAGGGGGAGGAGGGAAGAACGATGAAACGCATTTGTTGTGTTTATAATAGTGAATCTCTCTCACCTGATGTTTCTTTATTATTTTCATTTAAAAACCAAAGCACTACCAACTCATATAGCTGCTTGGTAGGCAAGACTCAGATCCAACATTTTGACTGCCGAGTGGTGTTCGTCCGGGACTCGAGAAAACTTTGGACCCAGACCTTGCTTAGAACAGATAGTAGTGCAAGTATGGTGCAAGTATTTGTAGAAACTGGTGTTGGCTTAGCGGTTAGGGTAGTGCCTTGGGATCCTAGGGTCCTGAGTTCAAGCCCTGTTGGCCACTGAATTTAACACCAGGGGGTTGACTCAGCCTGTCATCCTTCCGAGATCAGCGAAATGAGTACCAGTGTAGCAGCTAATAGGCTGCACACGAAGGGAAGGGGTATTGATGGATTTATTAAATCTGGTATTGGTGTGGTGCAGGCATGATGGGCCAAATGGCCTCCTCCTGTGCACAATTTCCTTGTAATTCCTTGTAGTGGTGGTACCATCATTTTCGAATATGGATCTATCCAACTCTGAATAGCTCTTGGTAAACCTTTTTATTCTTTATTTGGTATTCTGATGGTGAGGCCAAGTCTACGAACACAGTAACACTTGCAGAATTTGTTTGTTTGTGCTGTTTTGGTCATTGAACAAATGTGATCGTGTAAAGTCCGTGGCGTTTTCAAATTGTAATAAATTTTCAAGCTGCCATTTTAAAATACAACAAAAAGCAACACTTGTTTATTCCATCTGTCCTTCATAAAAAAAGTATTTTCTAATCACTAGACGAATGACAGGGGTTGATGTATAAGGAAGGTTCAAGGCTAACCGTCACTTGTTCTATGGACATCATAGAAAACACTGAAGGTTTGTGAAGTGGTGGTGTCAACGTCCTGAAACTTCTGTTTGAGGTTATGTTACAGCTGCACAGGGCATTCTTGATATAATGTAACGTTATACAGGGTGGCCTGAAAGTTGCTTTACCCCTGCTAAATTACTTGCACCTCACTCCCTCCCCCTCCGTGGTATGTAGCAACACTGACACAGATACAATGACTGATTAATTATTGTAAGTACTGCACAATACACAATAAAACCTGTATATTAATAATTAATAGCTGTTTAAGAACGAATGCTTTACTGGGGAGGAGTGAAGTGACTTTCAGGCTGCCCTGTGGAGCAGCGTTATGTAATAGTCTCTCGTGAATTTACATTTGCAGGAGATTAGCTGTACGAATTACTCGTGTGTGTGTGTTCTCATGCCGAAGCGGTTGAGTGGTGCAAAACGTTTGAAATTGGACAACTCGATGCAGGTTAACCTTGAGCCACACTCGTAGGATACCTCGTCTTTGAGTTTTGTGGTTAAAGTTTATTTTTAAAAGAATAGGACATTTCCACAAAAAAGGACGTTGCACAACTGAGTATGCTGTCCTTCAAATGGAACGATAAGCTAGCTATATCCCATTCACATTCAGTTGCTCTTTGGAGATTTGAAATGCCATGGTAGTGTTGGTACAATCATTATCAAAATGTAATTTTACACCAGTGCTTTACTTGCTATTTAAGCCAAATATTTTGGGCCTTGAAACCTCTCTAAAGTAATTTATAAATAAGTAAATAAATCTTCGGATGTTAAAAAAACAAAAAAAAAAACAATTCATTCGAGGGATTGTGGGTGGCACAGTTTTTTTCGTCAGCAGCATCTTAATCGTGGTGCCCATCCTCAGTTGCCCTGTGGGCATGAGCCAACTACAGTCTTTGCACTGCTACTGCATTTAAATGAGACCAGAATGGTGAGGTAGACTACACCCTCCCTAAAGGACATTTGTCAGATGGATATTTTAATTTATTTTTTCTTCTTTTAATTGACCATCTGATAGCGGCATGTTAATCTTCATTTTCAGAAGCTTGAAATCTTAATCTTTACGAGATGTATCCTGATAAGCCAAATCAGTGTTGATACAATTCCATTGATACCCATTAATTATTTCCACTGCCTTCCATATCAGCATTGAATTTAAAATAAATAAATAAATACTTTCCCATTATTGTGATCCTAAATCTAGAGCTGTCAGATATTGTGGTCATATCGTTCCATTAAAGAGCATTTGTCACAAATAGCTCACTATTGAGTGTTTTATCACATGACTAATCATTTTTTGTTGAAATATATAATGGGTTTTAGTGTAAGACCGAAAACACTGAATGGATCAGGACACAACAGAACAAAAGGCACAGTAGAGAGGGGAGGGAAACCGACAGCAGAGTTGAAGGACAAAATAGAGGGAGACTTGGGACAAATGGGTGGGGTAGGAGAAGATGCACAGGGTGGACAAGATGAATAAAGAAGCAAACTCTCAGGAAAGAAAAACTGGAAATTTGTACGGAGTTGGGCTTGGGGTGGAAAATTGGAGGGGGTGTGGGGCGGTTAACGGGAGTAGAAAAGAACGTGGTTTTGGATGCGTGATGATCTGCGATGGTGGTGAACAGCTGTCTTGAAGACCTGAATGGAAGACTGAGATTGAAGAGAATGTGGAAGTTGGTTTTACAGGTGAGGAAATGAGGAATGGATGAGTGGAGATGAGCAGTGATTCTGGATTTTAGGAAGTTCACCAGAAAGAGGTTGATGGTGGACCATATGCATCCCACAGAAACCTGGGGGGTGGGAGGGGGTGCGGAGGGGAGACAGAGCACAGAAAGCGCAGATTGGGCAAGACCAGAAAGGAGGTGGTAGAAGACAGAGACCACTGACCTGTCTGTGATGGCAAAGTGATAGGCCCATAGATTAAGCTTCATCGTGGGAAATTCCAATGATCTTGAATGCTTTGGTTTCCACATACCTATTTGAGGACACATCAGTTGGTAAGTATTTTATGAGTCAAACGGTTTAAGAGATATTTGCATTTTCTTCCCAATTTCCTATTATTTTCAATCTTTACAGCACCATAACTCATTAATTGGTCAATATTTTGTCCATTTCTTTGGTTCTTGAAAGCAAACAGATAGTAGATCATTCATGAAGAAAATAGAAATTTGACCTTTTGCCTCAATATTTGAAATCTAAGGTCAAATGCTGTGATGTCAACCGGGTCTATCTGAAACCTTGGACCATGGTGATACTTTTTAGCATGGTTGACAACTTTTAACAAAAAAGTTTTTATGAGCATACATTACATCTTAAGATCGGCCAGGTGGCCTGTTTGGACCTGTATCTTTTAGCACACAAATTGGGAATAAACACTGGAATCTCGGCACAAACTCACAAATGCAAGTTCTTAGGCCATGAGCCAGACCCGGTAATTTTTGGCCACCGCTACCATCCGAGGGGAATAATGCTCATCGTAATTTTTGGCAGGGTATACATCTCTACAGTCAGAAACTTATGTGATAGCATTGCATTGGGTGAGCCTTTTGTGTGTTATTAGCCGTTAGTAACCCCATCCCAAAATAAACTTTTCTGAAACGGCGTAAGACAGAAACGACATTCTATTTAAAACTAATGGCTCTCTCATATAGGCTATATTCTTCTGAAAATTGTTCGGCGTAGCTCATGTTATTTGCTTTTCAAAACAGTTTTAAAACTAGCCTCGCATTTGGTGCTTGCAATTACAGGCACTGATAGTCCAGTGCTGATACATTGCAGAACATATCCATCTTTGAGTCAGACGATGGGGAAAGTTTAGATGAGGGTATTGAAGAACTGGATAATGATTATGATTTTTAAGTTCACCTTGAACATTTTATATCACTTAAATCAGCGCATATGATCAGAGATGTCTTAGAAACGATAAAGGACCCGTCTTTGGTTCATATGCCTGTTGTTGGCTTAATGGTTAGGGTGGTGGGCTTTGGATCCCGCTCAGCTGTTGAATTATACCAGGTGGGGTAATTCGCCCTGTCATCCTTCGAGGTCGGCAAAATGAGTGCCAGCATGCTGGTATACTGTGTCGGAGTGGCGACCCGTCCAGGATTGTGCCCAACTAGCCAAGGAGACTGCTTAAGCAGCACCAACGCTCTGCACAGAGTATGGTCCCAATCTCCTCCTTTGGTTCATGAGACAATATGTTTCTCAGCAACACATTGGGCCTAGGTAATGGCCTTGTTAGTGTGGAACACCACATTTGTGTTTCTATTCTGTA
>CM068963.1:56199791-56210209 GCA_035128595.1 Eptatretus atami
AGAATTATTCCCCCCAGATGGTACCGACCAACCCTACTGGCTTATGGACTAATGCCCTGTATTTTCAGAATCTAACGTCTATTTATTTTTATTTTTTATTTTCAAATCGGTGAGAAAATTGTGATGTTATGGTGCTTATCACCAGTCATATTCATTGCCGTTCACTTTTCACAATCTCTAATAGAATGTGTGACAGTAATTAGTGACAGCTTTATGCTGGAGCACCCTGTTTCAGTGCATGTTGTCACCACTTGGAGAGCCAAAAAGTAATTATTACACCACAAGTCAATTGATGGTGTGAGATTCTGATTATAGCTTGCTTTACTCTAAGTTCAGTATATTACAAGTGGTTTTGTTATTCATATACTGCAATGTATTTATCAGTTTCCATACGTGATCTACAAAAACATCCATGCGACATTGCCTTTAAAATGCTTTCCATTTTTATTTTGTTTGGAGATCACCTTTTTGAATTTTTCTTTTTCTTCTTCCCGGGGAAGGTTTTTGGCCCAAGTCCATCATGATGAAGCAGTTGGCCAGGTCTGATGCTAGACAAAGTAGTAAGGGCAGGAATTAGGAACTTGGCCATGGTCAGGTCAGGTATGGGAGCATGCGTCGGAGCATCGCGTCGCTGCGTCCACTTTCTGCCGGTACTCCAGGGACCTCCGTCTGGCCATCCCCCAGGCAGATGTCTGACCCATCCCCATCTCCTTGAGATGCTGATCAACCTGCTTCAACCATGAGGCACGTGGTCGGCCCATTGGCCTCCTCCACTCACGAGGCTCCCTCGCTGAGAGAATCTGGTGAGGCAGGATCAGCATCAGGAAAACGAGCCACATGTCAATACAGCCGCAGCTGACGCTCACGGACTATGCAGGTAACAATACTCATTGAGTCTCAGAAACCGCTCATTGGACAAAAAGTTTGACCAGCGATAGTCAAAGATTCTCCGAAGAGACCTGGTACCAAAGGAATTAAGTCTCCGTCTCAGATCCCTGGTCACAGTCCAAGTCTCACAACACTGAAAGCACTAAGGACCTGAAGACTCGAACTTTCTTCCTCCCACACAGGTACCGGCAGCAGCGCCACACACCATGATCACGTGAATCCATGACTCCCCAGGCCCGACCCAGACGTCTGTTGACCTCTGGCTCACAGCCAGCAGAGACATGAATATCACAGCCAAGGTAAGTGAATCTCTCCGTGACCTCAACATCCTCACCACAAAACAGGTACAGACAAGATAGCAGCATCCAAGATGTCATTGAATGCGTGAATCTTTGTTTTGACCCAGGAAACCCGTAATCCCAGCTGCTCCGATCCTCATTCAACACCTCGAGGACCCCAAAAAGGATATCCAGAGTCTCTGCAAAGATGACTGCATCATCTGCGAAATCAAGGTTAGAGACGGTGACATTCCCAAATGATGCACCGCAGCTTGATCTCTCCGACATCCTCCCCAGAATCCGAATCATACAAGTGCTAAAAGTGTGGGGTCCAGTACACACCCCTGAAGAACTCCAATAACGACTGGGAACTAGAGGGCTGCATTCGCTTGCAGCGAATACGTATTTGGCAACGTCATGAACTTTGACGCCTACGATCTCAGAAGATACTAGCAAAGTACCCGCCCGTGGGCGGGTACAGTTATCTGTTGAATGGCGTTGGTCCCGTCTCGATCGGAATGAAATTGAGAAAATGACGTTATCCGGTGACCTTACCCCGTGACATTTGACCTTGACCTTGATCCCCTTATGTCCGTTCCCAAGGATCACATATGCCAAGTTTCATCTCATTCTATCCAACGGTTTGGCCGTCTATAAAGGACAAACAACATGAAAAATTGACGTTTTAGTCAATTTATGACGTCGTAACTCGAAAACCGGAAGTCGGAAGTGAATGTCGTCAATCAACTGTCATTTAATTTTGATTATCTGTCGAATGGCGTTGGTCCCATCTCGATCGGATGAAATTGAGAAATTGAAGTTACCGGTGACCTTGACCCTTGACCCTTGACCCCGTGACCTTGACCTTGAACTTGACCCCCTATGTCCGTTCTCATGTCCCAAGGATCACTCATGCCAAGTTTATCTCATTCCATCCAACGGTTCGGCCGCCTATAAAGGACGAACAAACAAACACACACAAACATATTCTATCTTTTTTGTATAGTAGATAGTCACAACAACTTTGGTCAAATAAGATTTTGTAGGCCCTGTTGTGACCTATCAAGAAAATGTCAGCGGCTAACCTGTATCTTCCGTGGGGCGAAGATTTTGGGCAAAATGTGTTTTTTGTTGAACTTTGACCCCTACGGATCTCAGAAGATATAGGTCACACAACTTTGGTCAAATAAGATTTTTGTAGCCCCTGTTGTGGCCTATCAGAAAATGTCAGCGGCTAACCTGTACTTTTCCGTGGGGCGAAGATATGGGGCAAAATGTGTTTTTGTTGAACTTTGACCCCTACGATCTCAGAAGATATAGGTCACACAACTTTGGTCAAATAAGATTTTTTGTAGGCCCTGTTGTGCCCTATCAGAAAATGTCAGTGGCTAACCTGTATCTTTCCGTGGGCGAAGATATGGGGCAAATGTGTTTTTGACCAACGTCATGAACTTTGACCCCTACCGATCTCAGAAGATATAGGTCACATCAAACTTTGGACTAGTGAGGTTTTTTGTAGGCCCTGTTGTGACCTATCAGAAAAGTCAGCGGCCAACCTGTATCTTTCTGTGGGGCGAAGATATGGGGCAAAATGTGTTTTTGACGTTTGTGTGACCTTGACCTTAACCTTGAGAATTTCAAGGTCAAAAGTTGACACTGCACTTCCTTGAAAGCAGCCCATTTCAAAGACATAATTGTTACTGCTCCTAGACAAAAGCCCTAGGAGGAGTTTTATGGCAATGGATGTGTGATGAAAATAAAGAATAATAAAGAATTCCAGTAATAATACTGTATTTGGCATGGAATTGCCAAATACAATAAGTCAGAGATGGTATCACCAAATCTCACAGCACTCTCTGTACCAGAGTTATGCAGACATGACAGAAGTAAATCAACACAAATTTCATTTCATCTGCAAATGCAGTTTGCTCAATGATTTGTACTAATATTCAACTATTTACTTTGCAGAAACGAGTTCCTGTGTCTTGTATCATATTAACTATGCCTTGAACCCAGGGAGCACAGAAACTTTACAATTTTCAGAGGACAAATTGTTGGGCAATCAGAAGGTGGAGTCAGCCATAATCAGATAGCTCAAAACTTGGCATTCCACTTTCTACTGGTCAATCGGGTGATTGTGCTATTCACCAGCGAAGGCAAGGAATCCACAGCTTCCCGTTCTGGTCTATCTGGGCCCTCAGAAAGGTATCTTTGAGCTGTCATGCGGTCCACTGAGAAAATCCCCATTGCAAGGCAGCAAGATGTTGCAGAGGAGGTACAGTTAGCTCAAGAACTGCCTGTGATACCTTCTTCAACTGGGCTACTATGGAGAGGAGCTAGCAGAAAACCTCTCCTTCGACCAGCCAACATTCAAAGGAGAAAGAAGTGGGCTGATGAGATGGCCACCAAACCCTTGGAGTTTTGGCAAACTATCATTTTTTCATGAGTCCCAATTTGCTCAATTTTCTGACTGGATAGCGTATGGGTCTGGAGACTTCCCAGTCAAGAGTTATCTTTGAACCGATTGCAGCCAACTGTCAAACACGGTGGTTTTTCAGTGATGGTGTAGGGGAGCAATCTGATTCACTGGTCGGTCAGAGCTTGTGGAGTGTGTTGGCAACATCAACTCAACGAACATACATTTCTATCCTTGAGAATGGACACTCCCCGTCTTTTCACTGCTCAGATGGTCAAAAACAACACTCTGTTCATGGAGGATGGAGCTCCATGCCACACTGCAAGAAAGACAAAGAATGGCAGGACAGAAGTAGAATCAAGTGACTTCCATGGCCAAGTCAGTCTCTTGAGATGAATCCCATTGAACACTCTGGCCATATTGGATCGAGCTGTGCGGAAAAGTCCAGGAAACCAACATCACGGGCAGAACTGCTAACTCCTTTGCGGGAAGCCTGGGCAGAAATCCACAAGAGAAAATTTCAGAACTTGTTAGTTCTATGCCTGAAAGAGTAAAAGCATTGAAATCTGCAATGACAAGTCTACAACACACTAGTGTATGTATTAAAATGGATCAAATATACTTCAAATGTTAAATAAATAAATTCTTTTCAAATCATGGTGTCTATTTACTTCTGTCATGTTCTCCAGTTCAGACATCAGATTGATCAGTTTTGGTGGCACCCATGAAGACCAAGAATCCTACAAGGCATCCCGATTCACTGAATCAAACCGCTTTACAGAGATCAACATAGGCTGCAAGCAGCCCTGCCGAAACTCTCGTCTGCGTTCGGTGAGGACCTGAAGAGCAAGGATACGGTCAATGGTTGACCTCTTTGGTGTGTATCCTTACTGCTCTGGACGCTGGTGCTAAAGTCGATGGGGCGAACGATCAAGAATTATCCGCGCAAAAGACGTTGCCCGCACTGACGGCAGCGTCACCCCTCGGTAGTTGTTGCAGTCTTGGCAATCACCCTTCCCTTTCCAGAGAGGGACATCAAGGCCCTCTTCCAGTCAGTTGGGATGATGCCTTTGTTCCAGGCAGAGCACACAACTGCATGTAACGACACGAGTACAGCATTTCCATCAGCCTTGAGAAGTTCAGCATGGACGCCACAGATCCCAGGAGGTTTACCGCATTTCAACGGCAGCCTGTGTTTCCACAGACGAAGGTGGACCGTAGTGGATTGGAACGGTCAGCAGTTGGATTGTACCACCCCGACATCCAAATCGACAGCTAGTGGATCAGCCTGGTACAGCCGCTCAAAGTAACCGGCCCAGTGGGCCTTCACTTCAGACTATTCTGTCAAGAGCCCACCCACTCTGCTCTAACTGCAGTACACCGAGGGACGGGCTTGGAGGAACGCATTGCGTGAATTCCCCTGTAAGCAGGATGAGAATCACTTGACCACAGGTGATGCTCTACCCCCTCACAGATCCTCGCAGATAGGCCTCCTTGCCACCCTTAGTGCTCGTTCAGTTTTACGCCTCAGCTCCCTGAACAGCTCAGCTCTGCCATTCAGCTGGCCCTGGGACTGGTCAATGGTATCCAGTGCACTTGAGAGACAAAATTCTTCTTCGCCCTACGGTGGTTCCAAGACATCCACAGCAACATCAAGGACGGTGGTCTTGAGACACTCTCCAACTCTTCAGGATCTCCCAAAGCACCCCGACCCACCAAATCTTACACTCAGCCTGTTCGCAAACTCCTCAGCTATTCCACAAAGTACCATTCTCCTGGATTTAAGCTGCAACTTCAGCAGTTGCGACAACAAGCCTGTGGTCAGTATTGAGGAACTGAGGATTCCGTTGACCCTGCAGATCTGGATGATCCTGATGAGATCATACAACCATCCAGCGATGAGCCTGTGAGTGCTGAAACCATGAACCAGCCACCCTAAGTCCATGACTTCTTGCAAAGTCAAGGAATTTAGTGCTACACTGGTTCACAGTTCCAGACCCATGGGGACCAACACATGTCTCATAACCATCCCTATCAGTTCTAGTCGATGCATTGAAATCCCCCAAGACGAGAAGAGTATCTCACCTGGGGGCACTGATCAACTACAAGACTCGAGCGTGGCATAGAATGCGTCCTTCACGTGAGATCGCTCACCTCAGTTGGAGCATATACAGAGACCAGGGAAATGACACCCAAGGAGTGACAAATCCTTCTCGTAATACTGCGTATGACCGTGTTACCCTCAATTATCATTGGATGTCAGCTATTTGGAAACACTGCAGCAACTACTTGGGAATGGTAACCATAAGAGCGACCAGACCAATAGTACGGTGTTACACCCGCCATGATCTCGCCGCAATCCGGTCTCCGAACCTCAGAGAGTGCCTGTAATACCGATGTCCAAACACTTGAGCTTATGATAACGAGACAGGTGATACATCCTCTCTTCAGAGATAGGACATTCCAGGACACCCCGAAGGGACGCCTCCGGTTAACCCAAGGAGATTGCCGTCTGGTGGATGACACCAATCAGCACCACCCCGACACACACTACCACAATCTACCTGGGAAGGTTCCCCGTGGTTTCCTCCTATCATCAAAGATTGGGGATCCCGAAGGCTTGCCCGCAATTCGTCATCCGTGAGCTGCCCTTGTGAAGGACAGACTGCTGTGCTGCTGGACGATAACTCACCTACTCTTTTTGAAGGACACCGTGGATCTTTAACGTCCCACCAAGTTGTGCCATCAGACAGGAAACCCAGTTTAATGTCCATCCGAGGAACACAGCATACAAGTTGGTGAATGACCTACCTGTGAAACACTGAGATGACAGTTTTATAGCTGGGTCGCGAATGCAAACCCAGGCTAGATAACTTAGACGAGTGTGCTTAAACTCGAACCGTCCTTGGCAGACCCAACTTTAATGAATCTTGATGCTTGAAAAATTTTCAATGATCCTTGGCATCTCATGCCAATGGCTTAATGGCACTGGAGAAATTATCAAAAGTCAGCTCATTGGCTCATCAGAATGTGCATTGGAGAGTTGTTAAAGCAATTGAAGATCTAATTTTCAGCATGTGCTGATGCTTGTACATTTTCTACAAGATCACTTCAGCGTGTTTTGACATGCTCCCCTGCAAGTTCTATCCCCAAACCAATTCTGGCCTAATAATTGATGTCACCATACGTCGATAATTCTGGGTGTACTCCAGATGTAACCTTTTATTTTATTTTATTGTTTTTTGCTTTCCTTTTGGTAATTGGTGCTCTTTATGTCTTTCAAATTCTCCTTTTGCTTTCCTTTCAACTTTGAACACCAGTTTCTCAAGAAATGCTGTTAAACTTTCATTCTTCAATTTGAACTTATGTTGTTTTTTTTACTATTTATAATTGGCAAAAAATAAAATAAAAATTTGGACAAGTATGTTAATCCGTCCATTTGTTTGTAAACCTTAATTGCCTACAGGCCACAATTTTAAACTGATCTTCAACGAAACCACCGAATGGTGGAGTTGGTGGTCCGACTCGAATCCTTTTATTTTTTGAGGTCAAAAGGTCATCATAGGCCGAAGATCAACAACCTTTTCCGATTTCTAAATTGTCAATTTTCATTCAATTGACTTAAATTTGAGCACAATTTGCATATGTCACTGAATTCAACCACATATGTTTTTGGTCAAATAAGACTTTTTTCTAAAATCCTCAATTTTAATCTGATAAAACTTGTTAATTTTTGAAGAGCATTTGACATATCAGGTCACCAAATTCAACCACCAGCTATATTTTGAAGGTCCATATAGGCCAAAGGTCACGAACTTGGGTAGAATTTCTAAATCATCAATTTTCTGATTGACTTGAAATTTGAACAGAGATTTGCATGTCAGGTCGATTAATTTGATCACCATTATTTTTAAGGTCAAATAGGTTGACATAGGCCTAATTTCTAAAACATTGAAAGATGGGGCCAAAAAATATATCATCATGTCTCAAAAAGTTCTGGACGAGTTGTGAACAAAACTTGGTGATGAGTTGGTTAGGTGACGAGAAACATGGGGATTACATTTTTGGTTCAGATCCAGCTCATCAGTGGGATACAAAATGTAAACTGTTCGGCCCTGGAGGAGGTAGGCGCTCTACCGAATGCCGTTCTACTTTGTTCTGTTTTTACCCAAGTGTCGCTCTGAGTGAATTAAGTTAATTTTTGCTTATTATTATGTATTATACCAGTATTTTCCGATGTATTTACCGCATTCCTGTTTTCACCCTCAAATAAATGAATATACTTGATCATTCTCTATTTTCTGAACCGAGATCTAAATATGTTTGTACATTAACTTTGTACTGAACAAAGTGATGGAGGTATCAACACTGCTTCCTCCCATGTAAGCTTCATTTCGTCGAACAGCTCTTATTCTCATTTCAAGAAGTTGAAGAAAGAGCGAGAGAATACCAAGAAGTTTTTTATTTTTCTTTCCTAATTTTTAAAATATTATAAAGAGAATTTTTGTTGTTTATACTACAAAAGGAAAAAAAGGTTGTTACTAGAAACCGGTATCATACATATTTCTTGTGGATTTGTGGTCCTGAAAAGGGCTATTTGGGTTTGATTGAAGCTTTTCAGTTAATTTGAATAAATCCTCGTCAATGCTTTCCTCGTCGAGAGACGCACATAACTCCTTGTCCAAATCAGGGTAAGAGCAAGTCCACGTCGCTGTACACGTCATGTTACCGTCATTTGCAGCCTCTTCCTCCCAAATGATGTCGTCCTCTGATGCCGTCCATAGTAGGTGGAGATGCAGGCATTTCAGAAATGCTCGCTTGAATGATGTCCGATCAAGTATCTGCTCCACACCTTGATGATCCAGTCGCAAGATCATCGGAAGGTCGACCTTTCTCATCCTCCATTCTTGGTGTAGGTCTTCTCCCACATCATTATCCAGTCAGACCAGCACCGAAGTAGCCTGTCCTTGAAGGGCTTGTTGATGGACGCATTGAGGGGCTGCAGGAGCGACATCGTCCCGCCTGGGATTGACAAGATCGGTGTTGGTCAACGGAGTAGCGCTTGTGTTGTTGTCTTTGTTGTTGAGTTGTCTTGTGAACAACTCAATACATCCAGGGACTAAGCATGCTCCGTCGTCGGGAGAGACTGCTATCGCGGCCTACTGCGCTAAGCAAACGCAAAACTATGCACACCCAGTCCTAGGACCAGTTCCTCATCTATCAACCCCTTCTGCTGCGCATGAACAATGACGCCAACTGGAAACTTGTCTTTGGGCAGTGTCTTCCTCTTGGAAATGACTACAGGGGAAGCTTGCCACCCGGCTGCGGTGCAGGCAGAGCATGACAGTGAATTGTCACCTTTAAATACCCTATATTTTATTTCAATTAAATATATAACTTGAACACTGCAGACACACATCAATTTTTGGTACTTTCAAAAATACTTCCGTTTAGCAGTATATTGGCAAAATATTATGGAATTACGTCATCATGACCAATCAAATTTGTCGCTCAGAGACCACCGCCATGTCCTTGTTTCTCGAGTGCACAGGTGAAGGTAAGGCTTAGTTCTATAAAAAACGCTCTAGTTTATGATTGTGGGGATTTACTTCGGTTAAACATCTTTGCCATTTTAAATATTTTCATCTGAATTCAACATAGACCAACTAGTGCGGGCAGATATGTAACAAAAATTGCTCGAGATGTTCACATCCGGCAGAAAGTTTGAAATTTTGCATACAGGGGTATTTTGACATGCGAGTTCAAAAATTGGGGCGGATCCAAGAGGTGTCCTGACGCCGCCATCTTGAATTCCAAATGGCCGCCATGAACGAAACATTGAACATTACTATCTATGGTTCCAAGTGACCTATGGCCTAAAATTTGTACAAGGTGCATTTTGAGATATGAATTCAACTAATGGGAAACAATTATGAAGATGTATGACAAACCTCATGGACCGCCATTTTGAATTCCAAATATGGCTCCAAGCAACGAAAATGTTGAAATCCCTATCGGGTTCTAATACTGACCTGTGGTGCTCAAATTTTGTAACACAGGGTATGTTTGACATGCTGAGTAAATAAGGCAATAATTTAGAAATGTCTGACAAATGGTATAGGCCGCTATTTTGAATTCCAATATGGCCGCCAAGACGAAATGTTGAAAATATCCCGGGTTTTTTTGGCAAAGCAAATACCAATTCAATGGATCCTACTAGTTGACGAATCATATAACAAGTCAAAGAGCTCATTTCAAGTATATTTCGTACCAGTTTGCAGCCCGTAACATGCTGCAAGCTTTTTTTCCATCTGTTTTACTTCTCCAGACATGCTCATCTCGGAAGACATTGTCCAGAGCAAAAACATAGTTCTGTGCATGGTAGATATGCAGCAGAACATTATGCAATTCCAGCACACGATTTATACACTTGCCACTTGATCACTTCTCGGCACCTCTTTGACACCTATGGCATTACTGTCCAAAATGGATGCCAGACATCATCTGCATTTTAGCCCATCCCCAATCTGCAGTGAAGGCAGCTCTGGGTTAGCAATTTGGAGACTGTCCCGAATGTGACCGGCCTGAAAGACTGCCTCTTCACATTGCTTTGAGCAGTCCCTTTGTCGGTGGAACATTTCCGATTGCCGATTTCCCTGAGCAAACAGCTGCCTTTGCGTGCTTCGTTCACCTTTCCTTCATGAAGAATGAATGAGAAGACCCATGGTAAAGTGGCAGTGATGTTTCACGTTTCAAATTGTGACTGTAACTGCTATGTAGTTTCTCAACTTCCTTCCTCGTTTCAATAAGTGTATGATTTACAAAGTGAGTTAGAA
>CM068963.1:56242502-56258246 GCA_035128595.1 Eptatretus atami
CAAGTTAACACACTATTGTAGTCATTGTAAAGGTTTGATAATGGAGAATATTTTTTTATTTTATTGCACGAATAAACTTTACTTGAGTGTCATTCAGTCCACCTACACTTTAATTATGAGTAAATCACTTTGTTGATGACTCCACCCTCTGCCTTCAGACCGTCATCTGTCATCCTTCAGACCGGCAAGCAGCAGATTCTTCGCTCACTGCAGATCTGGGTAAAATCACAAACTGGTCCACACGTGGAATGATTTCAATCGGACAATCTCCTCTTGTTCTCCGAAAGGAGTTTGGCCCCCCATCCACTTTCTCAACAATCCTCTGGAAGGAGTCCTTTCTTTCAAGCTTCTGGGTCTCACGATCTACCATGATCTTAACTGGGAAAGTCACATTTCCAACCTGGCCTCCAACGCCAGTCGCCGACTGGGAATCCTCCATCATGCAAAGTCCTTTCTCAGCCCACCCGAACTCCTGACCACATACAAAGCTTTCGTCCACAGCCTGATGGAGTACTGCTCTCCCCTCTGGGCTGGTGCTCCTGCCTCCCACTTTCTCGGCTTCACGCTGTGGAAACAAGGCATTTTGGGTCATTGGCATCTCCCGCGATGAGGCTTAGTCTTTGGGCCTTTCACTCTCTCACCGCAGGCAGGGCGGTGGTCTTTCTGTCTTCTACGTCTCCTCTCCAGTCTCGCCCCCCCCCCTGCTGTGTCTGCGATTTGTCCACCATATTTCCCCAGGGCGCTTCAAGGTCCACCAACAACCCCCTTCTGCTAAAACTACCAAAATCACGAATCACTGCTCACCTTCACTCTTTAAATCCTCTTTTTTCCTGCCTTTGGAATAAACTCCCTCGCTCTGTTCAATCCCATTCTTCCCTCCAGGCCTTCAAAACAGCTGTTCACCACCACCTCTTATCGTTCCCCATCCAAATCCTCGATCTTTTCTACCCCCGTTAATCCACCAAAAATCATTCTTTGAATCGAAGAGACCCCCCCCCCCCACCTTCCTTCAAATTCCTGCTTTTCCTTCCTGAAAGTCCCTGGTAATTCCATCTTGTATCCCCGTGTTCCCTGCCCCCATCCCTCTCCCTTCCACAGATCTCCTAATGTCTCTGTTCCCCACTGTTTTGTCCTCTTGTCTCAAGCCCCCCTTGCTGTGCTTTGTGTGTTATCTCTCATACGAGCCTCGAGAAGGTATACAAAAAAAAATAAAGGAAATGTATGCTTTGTTACACGTTTATGAACTCTTTGTTCACCAATGTTCAAGTTATACTAGCCTCGGTGGCGTGATGTTTAGAGCTCTGGGAGATCTGCGATTCGAACCCCGGTTGAGTCGCACCAAAGGCTTTAAAAATGATACGTGCTGCTTCCTTGCTTGAGGCTCAGCATTTAAATGGATATTGAGTGGACAAACAACTGTAGGTTAGCAATAAGAGCACAGGCTCTGATGGGCCTAATGGCCTCCTCCTGTGTTGAAGTTCTTTGTAAAGGAACTCATTACGTAATAGTTATTAGAAAGATTTTTCACCAATTACATATATCACAGTGCCCCAATTTTTTTAGGGCAATTCTGGTGTTTTTTTTTCAGAATTAAAAAAAATAAAATAATCAAGACAGTCATTTAAATATTGTAATATCACTGGGCTTTTAAATTATACTTTGTATCTTTCTCTTAAACTCTCAATATAGAAATTTTTCAGTAACATTTTAGTTCGTGAAAGGCACATTGAGCACAGATCAGATGGGGTTGCACATTGTATTTATCTCTGTCCGTTGTACTGCACATGGAAGAGAATAACAAGAGACTTGATCGAGGAGAAGTAAAATGCAACTCAACCATGGTTAATGAAGAATAGCTTCATAAATATTACACTTTCATGGCTGTTACATACATCTAGCATTGTACTCAATAAGGGATCCCCAATTGAAAAACACAGCTGCTTCCATAAAAAAATTACTGGGAAATTCAAAAAGTTAAATTGACACATTTTCTTGTACAGGAAGGCCTTGCGGTTCTTGGGTTTCCCCTTCGTGGATTCGCTCTATCGCGATGAATCTGTTGAGGCAAGGCTTGCGGATTGCGGAAGTTGAACTCTTTAACCCTATTTTCCCCCATTACCCCTTAAGTTTGGTTATTGTGGATTTGCAGTTCATTGGGATTTTCAAGAATGCAGCCCTCGCAAATGGCAAGGCCCTCCTGTCCAGATATTCCTCTCTTTACACACATTGTACATACACTTTTTAAACGTCATTGACAAAGTACTGAACACTTTTCTATTTACCCTCCGTAATTTTTGCGTTTACGTTTTTTTGACACGGTGTAATTTCCCCAAGCTGCATCACAATGTCGATGCCACTCTCCCTTGCTGGGCACTCCACCAACTCGGTTCACTGAATCACTGCACATCTATTACTCCGTGTGCCCAAAGCAGCATCGGATCAAGGATGCTTCAATTCAAAAAGCCTCACTGGAACATGGTCTGTAGTATCAAGTGGTGTTGCTCGACCTTCTTTGCGTGTTTTTTTCGTGAAACTTTCCCAAAACCCTTCATGAGTAGAAAACGACCAACCTTTCATACCACATAGTAAAGACTGGGAAAGGATGAGACGAGAGAGAACCTTCTTCCCACGCTATGCTTGTGTGAGGTCTGTGGAGTCGGTGAAGGAAGACGGGACCGATAGGGAGAGGGATGCTTCGAGGTCACCTCGATGAGGTGGGTCGCTCTGGGCGCACCTTTGTCCGACTCCTTTAGAGTGCTGCCTTGCTTTTCTCACCCAAGCTCTGACAACTCCTCTGCTCTCTGCCCTGCCAACAAGGATGAATTGATTAAATTTTGGTGAAGATCCGGCTACAGAGCCAGATACCGCAATTTTTTTTGCGATTCTTCACAATTGAGAGATAGGTTCAAAAACGATATATAGCATTATATACGTATCAAAAACTTTATTGGACCCGATATGTTCTACTGGATCAGGCATTGCGTGATGGAGGTATGCGCTCTATTGAATGACCTTCTAGTTTACACTGTATTGGATTTTTCAGCTTTTTAAAAAGTGGAATAGGCTAATTTCCCCATTTTTCTTTCCTTCATTCATCGATATGTCGATTTTGGAGGATAAGACAAAGTTAAATCGACTACGGTCATTAGCAAAACTGTCAGTCAGAACAATGGAGTGTTAATTCCTCCCTCACACTCACAAGGCATTGATGCCGACGGTACTTTGAGGATCACAAGTATTAATGAGTTACGTGCATATTTTTTGAACAATTTTGTGGGGCGACCTTTCAGATAAGTTAGTAATGTAAATAGTTTTTCAACATGTTTGTTATAAATGGAGGAGTACAGTATCCTCGACAAGTGGCACAGCACATTGAGTCGTCACGTATTCCTCCAACTTATCCTCGATGTTTGTCCACCTACCTTTGCAGCCGCAATGAACCGTCATGGTTTTCTTGGTAATCCGTAATGTATCCTTCGCTTTTACGCCAGTCTCGAACGCATTTCTCTCTGCCATCGTATTCCTATGCGCAGCCATTTTCCCACCATTTTCTTCAGCACATTTAACTTTCAACTTAAAAGCTGCCATGTACGACTTGCGTGGCTTTACGGGAGGCATTTTGAGATGACAAGGTAATGATAGATACATATGATTAAGATTGAAAGGGATGGGTAAAACATAGCTTGTGAGTGCATGCTCATTATTGATTGGATAAAAAAAAATTGGTGTCAGTGAGTGGATTTACGTTTAATTGCTCACCTATTCGGCAAACATTCCAGGCAATGATTTCTCTAGTGGTTTAAATTGTTAATTATAAAATTTATTTCAGAAAATATCACTTTTAAAAAAAAAAAATTAAATTCAGTGTCTTCAACCATAGACAAGTCGATTCTGAGTACGAGTCGAGACTCGAACTTCTGGGAAAAAATATCGACTTGTACACCAAAAAAAACAAAATACAGTTTTGCATTTGGGGCTATTAAAGCAGCAGGATATTTTTTAATATTGTAGCATTTAGTGCTTCTCTCCATGACAAGATGATGAACAAAGAATGCTGCGTGAAATATAGACGAATAATAAATAGGAAACTAGAAGGGCACTCGGTGGAGCGCACACCTCCGCCATGCAATCCTGATCCACGAGAACATATCGGACCCAATACATTTTTGAAATATCGTTTTTGGCCTGATCTCTCAATGGTGAAGAATCACTTGTAAATTAAATAATGATCGTATGCAGATCCGGATTTGGATCTTCACCAAAATCAAATCAATTCGTCTTTACCACACACCCAACGTGTGCACTAAGTTTTGTCTGAATCCGTCCACAACTTTTTGAGATATCCTGCACACAAACAAACAGACAGACAGAAAAGGGTGAAAGCATAACCTCCTTCACCTTTGGTGGCAGAGGTAATAAATATACACTTAATAATACATCAAATAAGAGCAAGATGTCACGAATATTCCACTCCCGTTGAACCGGACCAGGCTTTGCGTGAAATGCTTCACAGGGCATCAGCACAAACATCTGCTGGCATGCAGCCCCAGGATCTTGCGTATGAGCTTCCAGGTGAGGGTGAGCTGCACTGCATCCTCCGCAAATCCAAGACAAAGCCGAAAAGTGAACCAGAAGAAGAAGAGCTGGCTAGACAGAGAGAGAGTGAAAATATTGCACCTCCACACACACACCCTCTCCCCAAGTGCTGCCACTTTTATAAGCCCCCAATCACCCCACTGTCTTTCAAGGCCACACCCCGATTCCTGTGCTCTGTCCGACAACGGTGGTCCTGGTGAGCGGTACAACCAAACATGCACATCATGGGTGTTTTTGCAGGGAAATTTGTGGGGGGGAGGGGATTTTGGCAGGTTACCAGCGATAGCTCGCATACTCTTCGCAAAATACACCATAGGATCTAACTTTCACCAAATAATGTTGCCAGATGGAACGCCCAGTTTAACTTCCATTTGAGGGGTGGCACGCACACTGATGCCTCGCCCTACCTGTGGGACACCAGGATTGACAGTTTGTAGCTGGGACAAGATTCAAACCCAAGCAAGGTGGCTCAGAGACGAGTATGAATAACTATAGGACCTGTCTTTCCACGTGGACTATGAGCCAGCTAACTTTACTCGAGACGTGGATTGATATAATAAATGATGCCCAGTTCTTCATGAACACACAGACCACACTTAGCCTTTGTTCTGTCTCTGACCCCTTTCCCCAACCCCTCCCCCCCCAATCCCATGAATGTGACAATCTTTAAAATGCAACAAAAATCATTTGAATTTGCCATTTTCATTGGCATTTTGCAATGTAGCCATTCACTCTAAAATTTTGTCCAATTATGTATTTTGTACATGCATTGAATGAAGATGCTTATGTCTACATCTATCTCATGTGCAGGGATAATAGCTGAACAGTTTTTGGACAATACAGCAACACAACTAACGTACCATGGCTTGTGTGAAGTGAACAATAATATCAAAGAAGGGGAGCTCTGTGTCTTCTTCAGGAATAACCATTTTAGCACCATCTATAAGCACAAGGTGAGATTGAGTGTCTTGCATGCAAAAGGACAATCAATACCCCTGTGCATGTGTGTGTCTACACTGTTGTTCCTAAGAGCAATGGAGCTTACAAATGCCTTTGTGCTTCTGTACTGTCTGATGTATTACAGGGCCAGCTGTACCTATTAGTTACTGACCAGGGCTTCCTGAGAGAAGACAAGGTCGTTTGGGAGAGCCTTCAGAATGTTGATGGCGACGGAAATTTCTTTGATGCAAATTTCGGACTTCGACCACCTTCTGAACCCAGCACCACTTTTGTGTCCAGCAACAACCAAGAACAGATAGACCAGGTAATTTAGATTGCTGACCAGAAGTATGAGGAATTAAATTATCTTGTATAATATTTTCAGGCTGGGGACATTTTGACAAGCTGCACATCCTAAAGTATACAAAGTCTAGGCTTATGGAAAAGCTAAGACAGAACACGGCTAGAACACAGTGGAAAGTGGGGAAACACACCAACAGCGGAGTAGTAGAGGGACCGACAGTGACACACTTGGAGGAAGAATGGGCGAGTGGAAGAGTGAGACAGTATGGAGAGGGGAGGAAGACATGGGGGCGGGGGGGGGGGGAACAAACTGGATGCAAGCTCAAGCACAATAAGTAAGAGCCTGAAAGAAGAGGAAGGAAAAAATAGGGATTTGAATGAATGTTGAATGGTGAAAATTGAATGTTTGATAGAGGGGTATGGGGATGTTGAAAAGACTTTGAGGTAGTTTGAGTATCGAAGGGTGATTGTGTACAGAGTGCTGTTGATGGGGGGTCTTGTTAAGGGGGGTTGTGTGGTTGATGTGTGTTTTTAACCAAGCCCATGCCCCTCTCCGAGGGAAAAAATAAAAATAAAAATAAATTTTTCTTTATTAATTAAAAAAGTTTTTTTTTTTGCATTTTCTTCTTGGATCTTAGGTTGGTTGGTGTTCGTGCAGGCATGATGGGCTGAATGGCCTCCACCTGTGTTGGATTTCCTTGTCCTTGTTGATGAAATGGGAAGGCTGGTCGAGGTTGAGGTAGAGGAGAGAAACCCCAATAACCTGGAAGGGAAGGGATTGGCTTGGGGAGGATTAATAAGTGTCGTCTAAGCGCAGACTTTGGGTGCAGACTAAGCGTTTAGGTGAGATCGATTTCCAATTTATGCCTTGTAAAGAAGAGGAAGAATAGATGGGATGAAGACCACATGGGGTGCTCGTGCCAAAATAAATGAGGAAAGTGAAGCATTTTAAAGGAAGCAGCGTATTCAATTAAGATATTGAGAAAAGGGAGAGTTAAAGAAAAGAGTGAAGTAAAGAAAGGTAGAGGAAGTACAAGTATAAGGTAGAATAAGATTGTGTTTTGGAGTGTTTGTTTGTTTGTTTGCTTTTTGAAGCAAGGGTGAATAGGATAATGTCGAAGAGGCAGAAAGGATAAAAAAATTTGAGTTGTGGGGGCGGGGGAAACGACAGACAAAACGACAAACATCTCAAAACTGAACCAATTTAGCGTTTGGCCATTCGGGGAGTAGGCCCACTGAGCTCTATTATATGAAGGAACTATCAACTGATGAGGCCGCACGGCTGTCATATTGGGACTCCCTTCCGACCAAAAGTTCCACAGTGAACAATGTGGAACAAAATTCAAAGATTTGCAGGTTTTAAAATATACCGAGTTTTTTTTTGTTTGTTTTTTTGGTTCGCGGGCGCCAGCAGTGACCACTATTTTTGTTGTGTCTGTGTGTCTGCCTGTCTGTCTGTTTGTGACTCTCTCCAGAGCATAGCTCGGTGACGTTTGATGCGATCTTGATGAAACTTGGACACAAGCTAGATATCATGGTCTAGTTGTGTCTTTTTGTATGAGGGGCGTCCCACGCCCCTTGTGGGCGGAGCCACGCCCACTTGAACTTTTTATTTTTTTCTCGATTTTTTTCTCACAATTTCATTTCCTAGAAGCTGTGCGTAATGTCCATAGGTACAACATATAAAAAATCCGATTTGATTTGGTCAATTTTGACGGAAGAGATAGGTTTTTACGGTAGGGCTTCCTCAAAAGCTTCCACTAACTCAATTGTACCTATCGTGGCATTGTTCAAGAATGCCCGCGAACCATCGTCGCCTCCCGGCTAGTTAATGGTGCTTTTTTGTGTTGTGAGTGCCCAGGTGATGGCTGGTGACTTCATTTGTTTCAGCGAATCTGTAATCCAGTTATATTTAAATCAGTGAGTGAGCCCAGGCCACACAAAAAAAAAACTTTTCAACAATATTGACGACACGGTATGATTTATCATGAAAATTTTTCTATGATAACACAAACATCACACAGCGACAAAAATATAACAGAAAAACACAAAGGAACCGGTTTGGAAAAGTTGACTTTGATTGAGGTGGAAGGAGCAGCTGTAGATTTGACCCCATGTGGAGCAACCCCAAACCTGAAGATTGTTGATGAAGATGAGGAACAACACTGTGCCCTGGACACTGCTAATTCGAGCACTCCAGCCTTGACAGGGAGAGGACTTGCGAGTATCCCATCGAGAGTGGAAGTCAGCAAGTCATGAGAGTTGATACTCTGGAAGGCCATAGGCTGAGAGCTTGGAAAGCAAGGTGGAATGCTGGACTATCAAATGCTCGGATTGCATCCAGAGAGATCACTGATATTTTGTCTGAGAATCAGGGCCTCCATCTATTGTTGGGAGAGCAGCACCAGCCTGTCTAGGGTGTTTTAAATTTTGTTTTCGATGATAATTGCAATGCATAGTTTTCAATGATAAATCCAATAATTACACCAATAAAGCAAAATGGTGTTTCATAATTGATGAAGTTATTCGAGGATTATGAATTGCATCTCGTCCCAGTTTTCTCTGAATCTTGGAATTGCACAATGTCCAGGAAGGAAGATAAACCAAACCTAAGACCCCCCACCCCCTCCCTCAAAAGTGGCTTATTTGTGGAAATTGGTCATATTTGCTTAATATACAGTCATGGTATCATTGTCAAAAATGCATGCAACTATATTGCCTTCCTGGAATCCCCCCTGCTTTTTACCTGGCCATGGCATTGTTTTTGCCAGGACTACTTAGTGGCATTGTCACTGCAGCAGGAGCAGGGAGGTGTCACAACAGCACCTGCTGTGAGTGATTTGGAGTTTGCGAAGCAGCTTCAAGAGGAGGAAAACATTCGTGCGGCACAGTTTTACCAGGACCAAGAGAGGCAGCAGCAGGTGAGTTGCTGAGTTTTTGGTGAAGCCTTTTGAGGTTGTTGGGATTTATTTCATCTTGCTCTGTAAAACTTCCAGCTTTGCCCCTCTTTATCTGGCACTTCCTTTGAAGCAATAATCAATTGGATGAATTGTGTTGAAATGGTGGATTGTTCATTCATACCGTTTTTTTATTATTATTATTTATTTTTTGCCAGGCTTTGCCGAACACGTTTAAACATGTTGGTCTCAGATTTCTGTATTCGTAGATTTCCCCAAAGGTAATGCTTTCTGATTTTTTTTTTGTTTTTTAATTGTAACTAGTACACCTATTCCCAATTGGAGTGGCAGGAAGGGTCATGCTATTGTCCTCTCTTGGGTATATCGATTACAGTAGATCTAGGCGTGGGCCTCAAGAACGTTGGGTTTCCTCCCTTTCAGTTTAGTGTGCAACAGCAGTAGCGACTGGTTAAAAAGGTAATCATACGTGTTTGTGGTTTATAATATTTTTTTTACTTCTGGTAAGAGTGCCCCAGGAAACACCACGATGAACTATTTATACACGTTAACATGGAATTTGTCCAAGGAGGAAAAATCCCTTTGGAGAGTGGGGATATTATTCGTGTTAGTATTGTTTATTTTGTGGGTTCAATCCCATCCAGGTTCCTCCTGATGACTCCATCTTTGCTCTTTACTTCTTCCTTCTTGGTCTTCCGTTTAATTTTTTTTGTCACATTCATATTATGCTCTTATCATGAGTGATGTTATTACATTCGTTATTAGAAGCGGACTTGGAAAAACACCATCATCTTAACACGGGTTTTGCAAAATACTGAAAACCCCCGTGGGGAGGGGGGCAAATGAAGTCACTAGACTCCATCGTTTGACCCTTAGTCCTCCTGTTGAGTTTGGTTAAGATTGGATAAGTAATGACCGAATGTATTGTGGTTAAAAAAAATACACACAGATGGACACAAAAGTACGTACGTTAGTACGATTTGGCCTCCCCCTATAGAATAGGGAAAGGCTTCTTGCTGTGGAGGGTTTTGTTTCTACAATTGGTTCTTGTTTGATTAACTTTGCTTTCCTTGCACAGTTTGAAGTTTTTAATGTATAACCAAGTTTGTTGCCAAGCCAAAATTTGTCTTTCTCAAAAATAATAACATAAATTGATTTATCGTGTCAAAATGGATGATTTAATCAGCCATATATATTTCTATATTTATGCTTCTCTGACATCCTTTATCAATTTTGGAAATGTAGAAGAGTAATATGTGGAGTTTCTATGATTTTTCTCATTGTCCCTTATTTTTCTCATTCTCTATTTTGAGATCCTTTTGAACAAACTTTTATATTAGGGTGTCCCAAAAAAATATACAACTTTTAAAATGCTTCGTTTGATCCTAAAAAAGCAGTAATTTGTCACTAATGCTTCATTTCTTGTTGCAGAGACCCCGAAGTTTATTTTGATACCAAGCAAGCGCCAGAAAAATGCCAAGACTGACCGTACAACAACGGACGAAAATTGTTGAACTTTGCACCAGACGAAAAGTGTCATACAGGTGCAACGTCTTTACTCGAGACATTTCGGTATCCACTTGCACCATGCACCAAACTTTCGGGCAATAAAGTGCACCATCGCAAAGTTTACCAATGTGGGAACAATCTGTGACCTTCACAAGGGTCACAGTGGTCGAAAGAGGACAGGTCGTGTGAAGAAAATGTGGAAATGGTGAGACAGGCGGTCGTTCAGATCCAAAAAAATCGATTCGACGACTTTCTGCCGAGACAAAATTCATAAGAGCACGTTCAGAGGATCCTTCGCCAAGACATTCATGCCTTTCCATACAAAATTCAAACGGAAACGGTGCTTACTGATCAACAGAAAGCAAACGACTAGACTTTGCAAATTGGTTCTCAGGAAAGTTGGAGAGAAGATGCAGACTTCCTCATAAAACTTCACATGAGGACGAATGCCATGCTCACTTGTCCGGGAGGTAAACAAGCAAAACTTTCGTACTGGGGAACTGAAAATCCTGGTAATGCTACAATTGAACTGGTGCCTCAATCTGTTCTCAAAGTCACCTGGGGGTGGCGGTTGGTTGGTATGGGATAATTGGTCCATACTTCTTTGAAGATGACCAGGGACGCACTTGCACGGTAAACCAGAGGAACTATCATGAAATGATTCAGGAATTCTATCTGCCTGAGCTACGTACTCAGGCCTGTAGGAGAAACAACCTGATCCAGATGAGAACCCAGTGGTTCCAGCAGGATGGGGCACCGCCCATACAGCCAGGGAAACAAGGCTTTTCTCAACCAACATTTTGAGGGCCGCTTTATCTCCCTCTACGAAGACGTTGAGTGGCCACCGTATTCCCTGACCTTATCCTCCAGACTTCTTTCTTGTGGGGTATCTCAAGGACAGGATCTATGGAAACCCTAGGCCTCAGACTCTTGATCAGCTGAAGGAAAAATCCACCGAGAAATCAAGAACATTCCTCAGGAAACGTTTCCCAAAGTGATGGAGAACATGACAACGCTTGGCAGCAGTGATCGGAGAACGTGGAGCCTACTTGAACATGTGGTCTAAAAGAAAAAGACGATCCTATACCAAAATTTAAATTTGGTGGCATTTTTGACATTGTACAATAATCTTCAACCTTTCAGCTTTCTATCAGCCATATATCTTTTTTAAAATATATGTTATGACCATGCTCTTTGCAGATGAAAAGTTGTATATTTTTTTGGGACACCCTGTATATATATATTTTTAATTCTTACCATATACACCCTGATCAAGGCAATCCCAAGAGCTTTATCAGTTGTGTAGGTGTAATTGTGCCACAGTTATTAATGTTCATAGCATGAATGGCTGTGCTTGTTCTTCAGCCCCGAAGGCAGCAGCCTTCACCGTCCGCGCTGGCACGGCCTGCCGCAGAGTCCATTGCCGGGGCTGCCACCGCTCCAGCAGCAACACCAGCACCAGTGCCTACGGGAGTAGATAGGCGGTCGAGAAAGCAGGAGGAAAAGAGATGTGGGATTCTTTGATTCAATCGGTTGTCTAATGACAAGCCAGATCTTGGAACTGCTGGGACTGAATATGTCCTGTGTTTTGAAGTGGGAGATGGCTCCTGTGCGGTGTCTGTGGCCTTGATTCTTGCCCCCTCCCCCCTTCCTATTACTACCTTTGTATTGCCTCATGGCTCGGGTTTTGCCAATCTTCTCTAATGGAGCAGATTGTAATCACATTTGCTTTGGTCTTATCGAACTGTATTGCTTGTTTACCTATTGCTTTGACCCACAGACAGAATCCGATGTTCCCTGCTCGTTCCGATAGGCATAAGAATTACGAACTTGCAAGCGTTGTTTGAAAGGATTGGTGCCTGGTGGAATTATTATAATGTGCACAGAATAATGCTGTTTTTGTACTGGGATCTTCTTGTAAAGATCAAATTTGTTTGTTTAAGCTGAAGTCATAAATGCACAATTGCTAAACATTTGTTTTGAGGTTTATAATACCAATTCACATAATGTGGTGCACACAATTTTAACAAAAGGTCATGTTTTTTGGAAATATTTTCTTCTTCGTTCACCAAATGGGTTTAAGCTGAACTCTTAATAACGTTGGTGATTTTCCTGCAGTGTTTGGCAAATGAGGTTTCTATGCATCATTCATCTTTTTTTACTGTTCTTGAAAGTCTTTTATTCTTGCGGTGGAATCTGAATGATATTGCAAAGCCGATGGATGATCTAACTATTGCTGTTTTGCTTGCAAGTCTTTGCTAATTGTTTAACAAATGAATGTACTTGGGTAAGTAATGGGCAGGGGGGGCAAGGGTTGGGGGGAAATGAAATTTCTCCAACACTAGTTTTATCGTTCTTGTTTTTTTTATTTTATTTGTTTTCCCCCCAATCAATCACATTTCTGAAATTTTGAGTTGGTTTTTCCAAACGATCTTACCTTCAGCAAAGGAAATGGTCATTTGTGCTTAACTATGAAAATCACATTTTGCGAGCTGATTGGTCTTCGCAGGTGTCACTGTCTGCACATCCCTCAATTGAACGCATTGCTCATTATGCTTAAAAATATTCCATACTCGAGCTATTTACATGACGGTTGTACATATTACTGTATTTATAAATACGAGTATTTGTAAAAGTTTAAATGTATAAGATATGCAAGTGGTCAGGATTTATTACCAGGTCGTGCAACAATTGTTCCTTCATTCAAATTGCTTTAAAACTATTTGTTTGCATTTTACCTGGGCAGTGGAATTTGCGTCTTGTAATTTAGTTTTGACTAACTTGCTGGGAAATGAAGGAAAAGTATTTTGGAATGGCTATTAATGATTGATTTACATATGAATAAATTTCCACATTTATGTTTCATGCTTTTCCGGTCTTGTTAAAATAACTTGCAGACACTTTTGATTGGAAATAAGGTGTTTTTTCTGCCAAAAGGTCGACGTTTTGCGGTTTCTGCTGAGTATGGGTGTGCGCGATACTGTGATGTTAAATCCCAGAAAGCCAAGTGTGAATTTGTCTTTGTAACATTCTGTGAAATTTGATACCTGCACTTGAAAATTTAAGATGACAGGTTGCAACTTGTCAGTTCCAGATCATTTACCTCAAGTGTACACCGTACCTCATTCCTTCATTCGGACCTCTTTACCTTCATTGCATTTTGCATCCCCTTTGATTTTATTTGCAAAGCATCAACAAAACAAGGGTTTTGAAAGTGTCAAAATGGTGATTTGTGTTCTAGTGTTCAAGTATATAATTCAATTTAATTAAAATGAAAGATTTTAAAGGTTGTAGAAGAAAAATGTTTGGACATTTACTGCCGTTAATGCAGTCTCTTTTATGCCATCTTATTTAACACCTTACATTAATTATCTGTGCCTATTGTTTGTGTCCTTTACGACGTCGCTAAAAACAGCAAGTTGCCTGTTTGGAATGATTTTCAATGTTTTTTTCACTGCTCGACAGTCTTGCTCCTCTCTGCGCGTACACGATCGGGGCAAATTCAGAGCCAAAGTACTGCGAAACATCAGGTTTGTTTTCTGATTCGTGTTTGAAATATAACATTCAATTGAAATGAAGTTATTCCTGGATCATAAACTGACATTTATAGACAGGGACAGACAGATAAAGTGAACCAATTGCTTAATAGTATATGCTGATGTGTTGTCATTTGGGGAATCGTCAAAATTTTGGGTTAATTTTTGCCAACCTATTTTCGTGAATTATGGCCATAAATTTACTCAAACTTTCAGGGGTTGGAATTTTTTGGCCGCCATCTTGAAATTTGCTATATAAAACACATTATTGCCCATATCTCGACCAATAATAGTTGGATTTTGATGATGTTGATTTCTAAATATGTAGAATTACACACTGGCCACATTGAACTACAATACATTACTTAACTGATGTTGAGTCACCAATTTAAAAATTATATCACTTTTAGTCTGTTGTAAGGGTTGAATTGCAATTTTCCTTATATGAAGAAATTTAAAGTGCGAAAACAGTTATTCATCTGAATCAGTTTCTTGATCTGACATGCAGTCCTGTTGGGTATTCATACAGCTCTCTGGATTGGCTTCACACTTGCACAATTCTGTGCACTCTAAATTGTTTTGCTTGCAAGACAACGAGCATTACACAAACTTTTGCTGCAACACACCTCACCAATTCTGTAACTGATTCAGGGCTGGAGGCATTTTGGACAGAATTGTTTCAGTTCACTGGTAGATTCTCGATACCATCCAAGCTTTGTTGGGTCAAGCGACAGGGCTTTGGAACAAGTACTTCCTGCCACACATGGCACTGTAGATGAGCTCGGAATGTGTTCCACCATTTCTTCCATGTTATTCTTCACTGCGCAAGCTATCTGTGAAACACGCTGAAGTGTGTGCTGGTATGACCACTCCTGCACCAGCATGGGATACAGCATCAATAATCTTCTTACTCCGCGTGGCTGAAGCAATACAGGGACATGCCCAATGTCAGAGGAGTTTCAGTGCCACTGGAAACACAGAGGAATCTGATTTGGGTTTGTATGTAACCTGTCTGTTTGATCTGTAAGCTTGCTCATATCGCTGTGATATGTTACTGCATGAATGTCTGATACTTTCAGACCGTACATTTGACTGGGCCGTGCTCTGTCCTTGAATTATCCAACCCAACAATATACTAACTCTTCAGGAACATAGTTTCACCAACCAAGGAACCTTTAAATTTCAAGCTATTATTCTGTTCTATTGTTCTCCGATGATGTTTTTGCAGTAGTAAACATTGCTTGTACATCTTGTTATCAGTTTTGTTTGCAGCATTATCTCAAGCAGCCTCACGGGCCTTACTTGAGTGAATTAGTGATGGTTTAGTGCGGTCACATGGGCGTGTGAATTCCACATCATCGATATTCTTTTCAATAATTTCCTTCAGTGCAGCACGAGTGGTAAGTTCTGTGTAAACCATAACATATCATCATATTGTCATAATCTTGTTGTACTTTATCAATGCCTATATATTCACCAGAGCTGAGTTTATCTGCAAGGCAACTGTAAAACTCAATTCTTGCAGCCAAGAAATTTACAGAATCATCTGAATCCTTTTGGTCTTTTTCTGCAATGGTTGCTTGACCGGTTGTATTTTTTCCACTGATTTGCCAGGCAGGTATTATGATACATCAAATCTCTAGAAAGTGGTCCTTTGAATTTATCAGTTCACTGTAGTTCACCTTCCACTCATCATTGTTGCATTTTTGCACAATCACTGCCATTTTTTTCCAACATTTTGACTTTGACATCTGTGAAGAATATCTGTTTTTTACCCTGACAAAGAAGCACTCAGCTTATTGACTTCTTATTTGGGAACGTGTGCATCGTACTGGTGCAGAAGAAGATTGTGTAGAGCTACAAGATCTCGGGCGAACTCTCTTTCGCTTTAGCTGGGTAGAGTCCTGTGTAGCGAGGGCTGTTTCATACCGCCTGCTAGATCTTCC
>CM068963.1:56259877-56270157 GCA_035128595.1 Eptatretus atami
AATTTATGGTCCATAGTCACTAAAAAATTAGATTGGCAAAAATTAACCCAAAATTTTCACGATATTACACAACAGCATATACTATAACCCCGCTTTATGGTTGGCGTGCATGGGGTAACAAGAATTCAAGTGAGACAGCCCCCAACTGCATCTCAAGAATTGAATGTTCAGATTTTGCATTTAAATAACTAACAAAATAAATCATTCAAGGTGGTATGCATGAAGCAGTAATGGTCAGGGTCAGGAATGGGAGCATACGCCGGAGCAGCATGTCGCCGCGTCCACTTTCCGCCGGTACTCCAGGGGCCTCCGTCTGACCATCCCCCAGGTAGATGCCAGGCCCATCCCCATCTCCTTGAGATGCTGATAAACCTGCTTCAACCACAAGGCACGTGATCAGCCCATTGGCCTCCTCCACTCACTAGGCTTCCTTGCTGAGAGAATCTGATGATCTAGAGCAGAGTCAGGAAAATGAGCTACATGTCCAAACAGCAGCACCTGACGCTCACCGACTATACAAGTAATCATTTGAGTCTCAGTAACTGCTTGTTGGACATAAGGTCTGACCAGTGACAGCCAAAGATTTTCTGAAGAGATCTGGTATCGAAGGAGTTCAATTTGTGTCTCAGATCCCTGGTCAGAGTCCAAGTCACATCCATAGAGCAAGATTGGAAGCACCAAGGACTTAAAGATTCGGACTTTCGTTGTCTTGCATAGGTACCAACGGCGTCACACCCCATGGTGCAGTGAATCCATGACTCCCAAGGCCCGACCCAGATGTCTGTCAAACTCTGGCTCACAACATACGGAAATAAAAATAATGTGCATACAATTTCAATAAAGGAAATGCACTACATGGCCAAAAGCATGTGGACAACTGCCTGTCCAACATCTCTTTCCAAAATCATGGGCTTTAATATGGAGTTGGTCCCCCTTGCTGCTATAACAGCCTCCACTCTTCTGGGAAGGCTTTCCATTAGATGTTGTAACATTGCTGTGGGGATTTGCTTCCATTCACCCACAAGAGCATGAGTGAGGTCGAGTATTTATGTTGGGCGTTTCGGTCTGGCTCACAGTCGGCGTTCTAATTCATCCCCAAGGTGTTCGAAGGGTTAAGGTCAGGGCTCTGTGCAGGCCAGTCACGTTCTTCCACCCCGATCTCAACAAACCATTTCTGTATGGACCTCACTTTGTGCATGGGGGCATTGTCATTCTGAAACAGGAAAGGGCCTTCCCCAAACTTGCCGCAAAGTTGGAAGCACAGAGTCTTCTTGAATGTCATTGTATGCTATAGCGTTAAAATTTCCCTTCACTGTAATGAAGGGGCCGAGCCCGAACCATGAAAAACAGCCCCAGATCAGTATTCCTCCTCCACTAAACTTTACAGTTGGCACGATGTATTTGGGCAGGTAGCGTTCTCCTGGCATTCGCCAAACCCAGATTAGTCCGACAGAATGCCAGATGGTGAAGCGTGATTCATCACTCCAGAGAATGTGTTTCCACTGCTACAGAGTCCAATGGCGGTGAGCTTTCCACCACTCCAGCTGACGCTTGGCATTGCACATGGTGATCTTAGGCTTGTGTGTGGCTGCTCGGCCATGGAAACGCATTTCATGAAGCTCTCGAACAGTTTGTGCTGACTTTGTTTCCAGAGTGAGTTTTGAACTCTGTGAGTATTGCAACCAACGAGAGACGATTTTTCCACGCTACGCGCTTCAGCACTCGGCGGTCCTGTTCTATGAACTTGTGTCGACTACCACTTTGTGGATGAGCTGTTGTTGCTCCTAGACATTTCCACTTCACAATAACAGCACTTACAGTTGACCGGAGCAGCTCTAGCAGGACAGAAATTTGATGAACTGACTTGTTGGAAAGATGGCATCCTCTGACGGTGCCACGTTGAAAGTCACTGAATTCTTCATTATGGCCCATTCTGCTGCCATTGTTTGCCTATGGCAATTGCACAGCTGTGTGTCTGATTTTATGCACCTGTCAGCAATGAGTGTGGCTGACATAGCTGAATCCACTAATTAGAAAGGGTGTCCGCATACTTTTGACCATGTAGTGAAAGTATGTGAGTGTAACTTTTTTGATTGACCTAATTTTTAAGGTCATGACATTCTCGATATTCAACATTTTTCACATAACTTGACCAAGGTTTATCCGATCAGAATGAAATTCCCTCTCTAAATCGCCCAGAGTAAGGCGCATTACGCTTAATTTACATCTAATCCTTCTGGGTTAAAGGTCAAGGCAAATGGTGGTCTGAGCCACCTGATGACAATGCTGGGGATTCCCAGAGCGTTGGTAGGGGACGTGATGTGTCGGAGGATGCGGAAGGTAGACCAAGCCTGACTCCCCCCCCCCCCCCCCCCCCAGGATGGACAAGAGAGCACGCATGGTTCATGATGAGCCAGTTTACACCTAATGAGCAAGCCAAGGCCTAAAATATACCAAATGAGTAAATGTGTAAATCCACTTGACTATTTTAGCTTGTTCAGGGATGATGTTCTTTGGAATTGACTTCTCACAGAGACTCATGGCCAAGCTGAACGTGTGATTGCAGCCAAACCAATCAATTATGCAGCAATTATCAATTATGCATTTTGGGGGCTCTGAGTCACCATGGAAATGTTGATACATGAAGATAGGAACAAGCAGTACTGACGGGCCAAGGATGCAACGCTTGCTTACACACCTGGTTTTCCAAAGGTCATGGCAAGAGACCGGTTCCTTGCAATCTGGTCTCTCCTCCATTGTGTAAATCAGGATGATCCCCAGTTAGACAAGACTGATAAAATACACAAGACTGGCCCAGTGTTCAGTTATTTGATTGAGAAATACAAGCATTCCTTTGTTACAGATTGTGAACATTCACTTGATGAGGGAATGATCCCCACTAAAAACAAACTGTCCTTCAAACACTACATAAAGGACAAGCCGATCCCTCGTGGAATCAAGACTTTTCTATTATGTGATTGTGAAAATTGGTTTATAGAGAAACTGTCAGGAACTTGGAGGAGATGTTCAATCCACTGGAGCAGCATTTGGTAATCGATGCTCAGCAGAATTTCAGGGCGAGCGACGACTCAAACGGGATGCTCATCATGATGTAGAAAAGGCTCCACATGCCACTACCAATAACTGTTGTGTTGTGTGCAGAGAGAAGTACCTTAGGGATCACCAAAGGAACCCTCAGGCAAAGGATGAGGACTTGCTAAAACAGTTGGTTTGACTTGAACCACAAAGTAGAGTATTGGCGATAAACTCAAAAAGGAAGAAAGCAAGACAGTCTTTGATTAAAAAATATCATTTATGTGTAATTACACGGCTACAAAAACACTTTTACATGCAGAAAACGAAAATTAAACAAATTTCAACTTTTCAGTTATTTTGCTCCAGGGAGCCCAGGGTGGAGGAGCCAAAAGTCCAAGGAGCTCAGGGTGGAGGAGCGAAAGTCCAGGGAGCCCAGGGTGGAGGAGCCGAAAGTCCAAGGAGCTCAGGGTGGAGGAGCCGAAAGTCCAAGGAGCTCAGGGTGGAGGAGCCGAAAGTCCAAGGAGCTCAGGGTGGAGGAGCCGAAAAGTCCAAGGAGCTCAGGGTGGAAGGAGCCGAAAGTCCAAGGAGCTCAGGGGGAAGGAGCCGAAAGTCCAAGGAGCTCAGGGTGGAGGAGCCGAAAGTCCAAGGAGCTCGTGGTTCAAAAGGTTAAAGACCGCTTGACCTTCCAAGATATCCTCGCTAAACAGCGTAATCCCCCAGCCAGCCTTGTTCTTTATTTCGTCTTTTTCATATTTTCGTTCGAGAAAATGTCAAGGCCTTTGACTTCTGATTCCCCCACCCAAAAAAGGAACAATGTTTAGTCGTTATCTATTTATTATGTACAGAAATGTGTCAACGTTGTGGAATATTCGACCCCTTCCACCACTACTGTATGGTCTGTATCATCTCCCCTTTCTTCCCTTTTTTTCGTATCTACTTCAACCTCCTGTACTCCAACCTACTCTACTTCAACCTCCTGTTGTCAAACCTCCTCCACTTCAACCTCCTCTACTCCAACCTCCTCGCATCCAACCTCTTCTACTCCAACCTCCTGTACTTCAACCTCCTGTACTCCAACCTCTGCTACTTCAACCTCCTGTTCTCCAACCTTCTCCACTCCAACCTCTTCTACTCCAACCTCCTCAACTCCAACCTCCTGTACTCCAACCTCCTCTACCCAACTCCATCACCAACCTCTTCTACTTCTCCTCTCCAACACTCCCATACAATATACATACATATAATTATATATATATATAATATATAAAATATATATAATATATAATATCTCATCCTCGCTCCTCTTGATTCACCCCATAACTCTCCTCCCACCCCCCCACCCACCCTTTCCCCGTGTAATAACACACAGCAGCATCCTTTGCAGCAAATAAAACAAGTAATAAATGAAGATGATATTTTGCACTTAATAATAAATATGTACAGGACTGAAATCGACCTGATTTATACGTCATACTTGACGTCATAATGAGAAGCAAACATTAGGTCGTGAGCTCGTCGTCCTCCAAGGTGTCAAAAACATGATTTCAATGGACAAGACTTTTCCTACATTGGGTTTGGAATGCAAGGTTTGTGGGGAAGGAAATGGGTGCGATTCCCTTTTGTGTCGGGTTCTGGTGAAACAGTTGACACCGTCTCTCATATTACTTGTATTGTGACATGAATTATACAGCACGTTCGGGTATCGTTTCACAGCCTCTGGGATCACAGAACACTACGTGCCCGACCTCGAACGTTGCATATCGAGAAGATAGACGACGGGTATGTGAATGACCATTTCGTGGTTTTTTTTTCAAAAAAAACATATTTTAAATATTGAACTGAGTTTCTGAGATGCCAAGAGAGCGAGAGAAGCAGAAATCCAGGTATCATCGTCATGCCAAGTGTGTCCGAGAGATGCGACAACCACGAGACAGGCCTGACGGGGAGGAGATGGATTCGCATGAAACTGGGACAAAGGACGTGGACGAGTCAAGGAAAACGAAGAGCAACGCCAGCAAGATGAATATCGATGAAGTTTCACTACTTGGGGGACACTCCGAGGAAAGAAAGAAACCACCTGATGATGCCAAGGGTATGAAAAAGAAGGACAAGAAAAGGAAGGCTGCTTCAAATACCAAGGTGAAGCATGACTTGAAACAAAATGAGGAGCCGTCTGTAAATTGTGACACACCTGGAGCAGATTTACGGAAGAAAGAAGATAAACGGAGCATTTCGGAGTCCGAAGCGCCAGAAACAGAGGGCACACCGGGCACGGCTTCGAAGGCGAGGATGACGTCAAGAGTTGAAATAACCAAGAAAATGAAAGAAAGAAGACGTGCAAGACATGGCAAATCGGAAGAGGACGTGGGAAATGTGTGTGGCGGACCAAATGATAGCTCTGAGGAAGAACGGTGCGACTCTGTGAGCAAGAAAGGTTTTGGAAGCGAGAGAAGTTGGCGTCGTGGCGGGAAAACGCCGAGCAAAGGACAAAGCGCAGGGTCCCACTTTCAGAAAAGGGACAAAGAAGTTGCCAATTACCAAGATGAATGTCTTCAAAGTGGAAAGAAGGGAAGCAGCACTGGTGACGGTGACACCGGGTCTCAAGGCAACACTTTACTTGCTCGGGATGGGTCGAACCTGGTGAAACATAAAGAATCAATGACGCATGAAGATCCCAATTCATTCAAGGAGGCAAAGCGACGAGAAAAACCAAAGGAGATGACTGTCGACGGTGAGAAAGGAAAGCGATCCAAAGAAAGGAAGATATCGGCGAAGGAAGACGCCGCAGAGACGAAGAGAAGAAGTCGAAAGAAAGAGCAAACCTCACCTGATGAAAGCACTCCAGAAGAGGGAATAAAGGACTCCGTAGCGATGGAAGACGTCGAGGTGGTCATCGAAGCAGAGCAAGTTTCTAATAGAGGTAAACTTACTAGAAACAGTGCCCAGAGGTCATGTGCTAAAACCCCAGTGGAGAAAAGCATCGAAAGGAAGGACAAGAGAAAAGATAAAGAAAGATTGAAGAACAAGCACCATCGACGGATCAAAGAAACACAGGAATTTTGCTCAGATGGAACGTCGCCAACTGAAACTTCTCAAGTTGCGGACGATTCGTTAAATGAAGAAACATTAGATACTACACAACAACAAAAAGCAGCAATTGACAAATGCAAATCAAAAAGAAAGAAATCTAGGAGATCAAAGGACCACAAAAACGCAGATCTCGAATCGAGGTCAAAATCTGAAACCAGAACTAAAAGTAGCAATCAGTTAAATGTTGATGTGAACAATGACGTGAGGAATGATATTGTACAGGTGGAAAGGAGGACGACCGGTGAGTGTGACGAGGTTGGTCATACGGACGACGAGAACGTGGAAATGACTGAATCCGCAACCATGAGAAAAGAAAGTGATGAGCAGCCCTCGGGAAAAGGATCAAGAACTAAAATGCAGCAGAAGAGCAAATCGATCAGAGATCAGAGGGACGATGCCTCCTCCGAAGAAGCGAATGCACTCGCGGCTTCTGATCCGGATTTCTCATTCGGTTTGGACATCCAGTTGCATCCGGAAGAAGACACTGAATACATGGCCAAGAAAGGTAATCTCTCCATGCTAACTCGAAATGTCCTCATTTATTTTCTCCACCTCGAGAGATGAACTTTTAAAAAGCTGTTTAACATTACAAACAAACTCTGGAACTTATTGTTGCTCAGCACAAGTTTGTGTCATTTTAGTGAAGTTGAATTTACAGTTTTTTAATGAACTTTCTGTTGAGAGGTGGTTGATATCGATGACATGAGCTCATGTTATGACAGCTTGTGTGAGATGCTTTAATGTACTTATGAACAAGATTTACAAAACTGATAAGAACCTCGGGCACAAGCATTGAAATCATTGAGACAACCAGACTCGGTGGTGTCATGGTAAGAGTGCCTGCTCTGAGTCGGAGGAGCTTGAGGAGTTTGAGAGGTTGGTGGGTTCAAACCCTGAACGAGTTGTACCAAAGACTTTTAAAAATGGTATGTGTTGCTTGCTTGATGCTCAGCATTTAAAAGGACCAGATTTTCATTGGTCTTCATGGCCTCGTTGTATACTTGCTTGTTGTACTGCTTGAGCATGAGCTTGTCTTTGCACCAAGATTTGCTCCATGCTCACTCGAAATGTCCATTTATTTTTGAGTCGGAGTCCTCATGTCCTTGTTATTACCTCCGCCACCGAAGGTGAAGGAGGTTATGTTTTCATCCCTTTCTGTTTGTTTGTTCGTTTGTGTACAGGATATCTCAAAAAGTTGTGTGTGACAAGGAAGAATTGATTCAATTTTGATGAAGATCCGGATCTGGATCTGATAATTTCTTAAGTGATTCTTCACCATTGAGAGATAGGGCCAACAACGATATATAGCATGATATTTGAAAAATGTATTTGGCCCGATATGTTCTCATGGATCAGGCATTACGTGGCGGAGGTATGCGCTCTACCGAGTGCCCTTCTAGCTACTATTGTTATTGTTATTAATATTATTAATAATAATAAAAAATAATTGGAACCATATTCTTTACAGAGAGTGTCGGTGGTGCCGAAGCAGTTTACTGGGCTGTTGGGCACAATTCTGGACAGGTCGCCACTCCGTCGCAGGATACTCGAATGGCTCAATTATCCCAGCAATCTGGTACTCAATTTGCCGACCTCGGAAGGATGACAGGCTGAGTCAACCCCATGGTGTGTATTAATTCAGCGGCCAACGGGGCTTGAACTCAGGACCCTTGGATCTCAAGCTGTTACCCTAACCACTGAGCCAACACCAGGCTATTAATATTATTAGTACTAATTAATTAGCAGCGCCTACCCGTCGCTTCGCTGACGGACCAATTAGTGGTTGCGTTTACCAAAAAATTTGGGCGCGAAGGAGAAGGAAAGGAAAATAAAATTACCCGTGCATAGAGTGCTTTTGTTGGCGGTCGGGTCCGGCCGCGAGCACGACCGCTAGGTGGAGCAGTAGGGTCGACTCTACCGAACACCCGGAATTTAGATCGTACCGTTCGGAAAACTCCGAAAGGTACGGGTCCCTTACCGGACCGTGAACGTCAATAATTCACCACGTGCTACAGGGTTATTTGCCAATCTTCAAAATACTCGAGATCCACTGGCGAGCTACGAGCGCACCCGTACGAGCTGAGCCGTTAGCGTGCCCGACCCGTGCGCAACCCGAGCGGATGGTTGCCGAAGTCCCGTCGGTCCAAATGTACATTTACAGCGGCAACAGCCTTTGTAATTCACCAACATGTGCCATGCTAAGCCAATGGAAGAAACACAAAAACGAGCTGATACATTGATTTAACAAATGGGGAATTTATTCACAGTAATCGGGGAAACGAGGGGAGCACGTAAGGGCAGAGTTATCACGACTAATGGAGAATGCAAATTTATACACAAGCACTAAAACAATTCCTACTTAAAGACGGGCCCACCGACAGAGACACACACACACACACAGATACCCAGAAGGACGTGGACCTGTCCACCTCGTGTGGTCTTCGACGATCCGAGCGATCCAGACCAGCGTCGCGATGCGGTCCGAAGAACCAGGCGCCCGTGAGAGGCTATGGAGGAACCAGGCGCCCGCGAGATACGAGCAGAGTCCGGAACCAGAGCACGCCAGCGACGAGATGCCTTTCGCCCAGCCTCGAGAGATGCGTTTTGAATGGGCACGAATTCTTCCTCCGAGCTCCAGCAGATCCCCCGATTATTTGCTCTCCGTTCCTTTTATCGCTCTCGGGCGCGGTTCGCTCAGGCGTGGCCCGTCCTCGGTCGGTGGGACATGACGCATTCCCTTACTTGGCACGCTGCCAAGTGAACCGGTTCATGACCATATTTGGGAATGGAATTCCATCCCCAAACGAATTCCGAACACGCCCGCATACCAGCGAGTGCGCGGAGAATGCTGGGAGCAGAGGGTTGTCGCTGTGAGAGCGAAGATGGTGTTGTTGTAGTAGCCGTAGTTGTTGTGAGTGATGTAAAAACCCTAACTATCAAAATAACTCACAGCGCATGTCCATTTATTCACCCATTAAACAAGGGACGGGGACCCTAACTAAAAACACGTACTTACCGATATAACTGTTCTATAGGACCTGTATGTTGAGTGCTCATGGCTTCCAGATTCGTAACACTTTAACCCTTACCGTCCCACATCCCCACACCTTTGCCTTCCCCCCTCATTCATTCTGATGTCCCTTCCCTCCAGAAACGTCTCACACATGATGACAAGCTTTGATATTCCGGTTGTTTGTTTTTTTGGGGGGGGGGGGAGGGGGGAGAGAAGTGAAGGACAAATTTACCTGTGTGAGTGAGAGTACTTTAATCTCAGCGTTGCACAAGTAAAAATGGAAATTGTAACACCCTCTGCCACCACGCCACAAATTTACATCTATAATTTACATCCCACCTCTCTGCCCCACACACCCCTCGTGAGCACGGCCAATAGCCTATGTTAACCCCCACGCAAAAAGTTGTATTTGCAACCCGAGTTTGGAGTTTGTAACTTAAATGATGTGGCCAAGCATAAGGAACAAAGCCACAGAGAGATAGCGAGAGAGAGACAGAGATACAGAGACAAGCCGGTTGGCGACATGAGTGGTCGCTATATAATTGCATACTAGTCATAAGAGAGAGATGAGTTTCAACAGATTAGGTCATGGAAGTGTTGTAAAAAAAAATCGAGAAGAAGAAGAAGAGGAGATGAGGAAGAAGAAGAGAGAGAAGAAGAATCGAGAGTCGTGAGTGAGGAAGGAGAAAGGTAGCGTTTTTTTGTTTTGTTTGTTTTTTTTTTGATATAGGTAAGAAATAGAGTGATTAGTTGGGAGGATATAAATTGAAGGTAATGGGAGAAAAACAAAACACGATCGTACACCGAGGGAACTGGTAGGCCTCAAGCCTCAAGGGTAGGCCTCAAGCATCCGTAAGACAAAGTCGACAAAATCTCACAAAATAGCACGATTTTTGAAACAAAACCGAACTAGGAACACACAGTAACATGTAAGTGAGAGAATAAATCGTTAAAATGGGACAGATAACGACCGGAAACTTAACTTTGAGATCGTCAGCAGAGAGCCCCGAACAAGACCTGTCGACACTCCAAACCCGGAACCAGAAGGGATCTTCTTCGGGTCTTGTGGGTCTTCGTATTTTGGGTCCTCTGGGGACTTTTGAGTCTTCGAGGTCTTTTGGGTCTTGGGACTTTTGGGTCT
>CM068963.1:56289614-56322714 GCA_035128595.1 Eptatretus atami
TTTTTTTTCTAATACAAAGTCCAGGCTCATGGAACAGCTTGATCAGGACACAACAGTAGAAGTAGAGGGGGGAAGCACACCAACAGCAGGGTTGAGAGAAAAAATAGATTTTGACAAATAAGGAGTGGGGAAGAATGAGGGGTAGAGGAGGATGCACGGGGTGGACAGGATGCAAACTCTAAGGAAGGAAAAATTGAAATATTTTACCAGGTGGGCTTTGGGCAGGTGCATTTTTGGGTAGAATCATGGTTTTGGATGGGGGGTTATCCGTGATGTTGGCGAATAGCTATCTTGCAGATCTGGAGGGAAGAATGAGATTGAAGAGAATGTGGAAGTTGGTTCTACAGGTGGGAAAAAGAGGAATGGATGAGTGTAGATGAGCATTGATTCTGGAGTTGGGGAGTTTTTCCAGAAGGGGGTTGATGGTATCCTAGGGTCCTGAATTGAAATCTCGCTCATCTGTTGAATTAATGCCAGGTGGGGTTGACTCAGCCTGTCATCTTTCCGAGGTCAGCAAAATGAGTACCAGCTTGCTGCGATGATTGAGCCATTCGAGTGTCCTGTGTCGGAGTGGCGACCCGTCCAGGATTGTGCCCAACAGACCAGGAGACTGCTTCGGCAGCACCGACGCTCTGCAGATTATGGTCCCAATGGATGGGTGGATGGGGTTGATGGTGCACCTGTCTGCGATGTGAAGGAGTTTGGCCCATAGTCTCAGCTTAATCACAGGAGGTTCCAATGATCTTGAAGGCCTTGTTTTGCACAGCATCAAGCTGAGCAAGGTGTGAGGCTGGGGAGTCAACCCAGAGGGGGGAGCAGTACTCCATCGAGCTGCGGATGAAGGCCTCGTCGATGGATAAGAGTTTAGGTGTGTCAAAGAAGAACTTTATACGATGGACGATGCCCATTCGGCGGCTGGCTTTGGAGGCCAACTTAAAAATGAAAGGTCATGGCTGATGGTGAGACCCAGGAGTTTGAGTGACTGTACTTCTTCAACAGGATTGTTATTTTAATCAAAGTATAAAGTGTGTGCACGTGAGTCGTGCGTGTTTTCGACTGCTGTTCCGTGGAATGAAAATGATTTGAGGCTGTCCATCAGATTTGACCTTGACTTAACCATGAGCTATGAGAGCAAAACAAGTTTGAATCGTTGTTGTCTTTTTGAAGGTTTTCTTGAGAAGTTCATTTGTTTGAATCTTTGTTGTTGTTGTTTTGAAAGCTTTCTTTAGAATTTATTTTTTGGTATACAGTCTTGCCTCGTGGAAGAGCAGCAGTAAGGTAACGTCATGGAGGAAGAGAAGCAACAATGTACATACGGTGGGACAATTACAGGTGTATGTAACAAGCAAGGGAATGAATGAAGGGAGTTGAGTGGAGGAACACTGTAACCTGTGAATGAAAGAGCTTGTTCATTTGTTCTGACAATATGTGTAATGAAGTTGTTTTGCAATCCTATCTGCACATAGGATCAAGATTGTGTAGAGTCGGCATCACAACACTGCCGGTATTTTGGAAGTGGCCACATCCTCCACAGTCCACACATTAGGCACTTTCAATTGGACGGTGCACACCATGTAAAATACCCTAAATAATAACAATGAATATGTCCTTAAGGTTCTTTTTTTTAATCTCTGTGTTGATGGATGCACCTGTTTCATGACAAGATAAGGTATTTTATAGTAGAAGAGTGATCTGCACTAGGAAGTACCACATTCATTGCAAGACTTGGAGGTTGCAGAGAATGTCACCCTGGCTCATAGGATTGAGCATGACAACACGGGAGCCAATGCAAGTTGGTTTCTGGAACGGGTGACCGTGACTGACGTGAACCGACCACATCTGCGGTATTACTTCCCTTGTGGTCAATGGCTGAGCCGCATTGAGGGAGATGGCCTCACAGCACGTGACCTCGTGGGAAGTCTCGATCCTGGAAATGTGCCCAGGTGTACGTATCGCCGTGCGCGCTCGGTGAACATGTTGTTCTGTTTTGCATCTTAAGAAATAAAAATTGTAACCGTTTAAATTTAATTTGTTGTCTATCAGTTCAGTTTTCTGAGTGCTGCATAATGTTGATGGTAAAAATATAATTCATATGACGGACAAAAGTAAATTCATCGGTGAAGGAATACGGTGTCGATGAGGTGCAGGCACTCCGATGGCTCGATGGCCGAAACTCCATCAGGACAGATAACTTGATGTTTGCATTGAACCACATACGGCGCCTTGAGAAAGTATTCAAACCCCTCGATTTTAACACATTTTGTTGTGTTCCAGCCTGTATTTAAAATGGATTAAATTTAAACTTTTTGCCACCGATCTTCACAAAATAGCCCATAATGACAAATTGGAAATATATTTTGAGAATTTTTTTTTTACAAATTAATTAAAAATGAAAAGCTGAAATGTTTTGCATCAATATGTATTGAACCCCTTTGCTACGACACTTTAAATTGAGCTCAGGTGCATCCAAATTCCTTTGATCATCCTTGAGATGTCTCTACAACCTGATTGGAGTCCATCCGTGGCCAATTCAATTGATTCGACGTGATTTCGAAAGAAACACACCTTTCCGCACAGTGCATGTCAGAAAAGAAACTCCGCCATGAAGTCCAAGGAACTTCCATAGAACTCCGAGAGAGAATTGTGAGGAGGCATAGATCTGGGGAAGGGTATAAAACAATTTCTAGAGTGTTTAAAGTTCCCAAGAGCACAGTGAGATGACCACGATCCCAATGACCACTCTGACAGAACTCTGGAGTTCCTTGGCTGAGATGGGAGAACCTGCTAGAAGGACAACAGCTCTGCAGCACTTTACAAATCTTGGCTTTATGGGAGAGTGGCCAGACAGAAACCACTCTTGAGAAAAAGGCAAATGACAGCATGCATGGAGTTTGCAAAAAGGCAGGTGGAGGACTGAGAGCATGAGGCAAAAGAGCCTGTGGTCTGATAAGATGAAAATTGAACTCTTTGGCCTGAAAGCAAAGTGCTACAACTGGAACACCATCTCTACCATGAGGCATGGTGGTGGCAGTATCATGCTATGGGGATGCTTTTCAGCGGTAGGAACTTGGAGACTTGTAAGGATATAGGGAATAATGAATGGAGCCAAATACAGGCAAATCCTCGAGGAGAACCTGCTTCAGAGTGCGAAAGATGTTCAACCGCAGCGAAGATTTGCATTCCAACAGGACAATGACCCAAAACATACAGCCAAGGCAACACTGGAATGGCTTCAGAAAAAGAACATGAAAGTCCCAGAGTGGTCCAGCCAAATCCCAGACTTGAATCCCATTGAGGATCTGTGGAAAGACTTGAAGATTGCTGTTTACAGAGGCTCCCCATCCAACTTGATAGAGGTTGAGCAAATTTGTAAGGAAGAATGGGAGAAAATTCTCAAATCCAGATGTGCGAAGCTGATACAGACATATCCACGAAGACTCGAAGCTGTAATCGCTGCCAACGGTGCTTCGATAAAGTATTGACTCAGGGGCTTGAATACTTATTGATGGGTATTATGGGGTATTTTGTGTAGAGCAGTGACAAAAAATTTAAGTTCAATCCATTTTAAATTCAGGCTGTAACACAACAAAATGTGACAAAAATTGAGGGGTGTGAATACTTTCTGAAGGTACTGTATATGATATTGAACGTGGTTGATCGCCCCTTGTAATTAATCTTGTTCTGTGAATGGTTAGTATAAGGTTGCACTCATTTTATACAGCATAAGCAATCTGTGCAAAAATACCAGTGGACATGAATGAAACGGTGATAACCTCTTGAAAATCAAAATCGATTTGTCATTGAAATATTTAATTGACAATGTTATTGACAGTGTCACAGTCACAGGATAACTAACACCTCTTCTCCATAATTGAACCAGGGAACATAAACCCCAACCAAATGAATTAATTAACAACGATGCCAAGATTTAATTTACTTCTCACATATATTAAGCTTCATTGGATTTCACCTTTGCTGGACTTTGCATTATGCAGGTGTACTGGATAAAGTTGAAACCCAGTTGTGGCATGCTAAAGTTTTTGCAATAAAGTAAACCTTCAAATATCATTGGGTTAGGTTCCTGGAAAATGCTGTGATTGTTAAAACCACAATAGTGGAAACTAAGGGCCAATGGGAAAAGGGGGGGAGTTCAGTTCCTGGGCTTTGAGGAAATATCGAGGAAGGTGGGCGGCAGCTAAAAACAAACGTATCACAATTGAGATAAACATGTAAAATATATTTAAAGCATGTTAACATTAAATGAAATAAACATGTAAATAAAATAAATACAGCATAAAATAAACAAAAACATAAAACTTATACCTTTTTCTTACAAAAGAGCGAGATGGTTGAGGGTAAACATATTGTGGACTCGTTCGTACTGTCCTCTGCCGTAAATATAAAACACAAGACTTAGCTCGGGATAACGATGCTCTTAGAGGGGGGAGGGTGTTGGTTAGAAAGATTTGGATGTCGAACTTGTGATGGCTGTTTGATCATCAGGTGCACGATTAAGTCGCCTGCTGTATTGCCACATAGAAGAAGGGTAAAACGATCCTTTAGCCACCTTGATTTGGAGCAGATCTTTCCTGCTTAGAGAGGAAGGTATCAGATGGCATCATCGTCCAAAATAATACCAGCTCTTTGGCGTCTGCCATGGTTGAACTGGAGCCTGCTGCCCCAGGTGCCTCGTGGAAACATTGGTAAATCTGCAATGATTTCTCCCATATTACCGGTCCACTCAAATGGGTAAATCTGCAATGGTTTCTCCTGTATTACCGCAATTGACTCACGTTCACTGCACAGTCGATTCATTGATCCCGTAATGGCGGCCCACAGAAGCAGCACTTTAACCTCTTGCCAACCTATCGAACAACTCAATTTTTTGCACAATGTCATAACCTTTCTCTGCCTTTTGGCACAACTAATTTTGTCTATCATTTTACGTTTGGGTGTCATTACTAACTGTTGTGTGTCTACTAGCTAGATCTTGTAGATGTAGTATTACAGGATCTCTTCATGTCATTTCCTGCTCATTGGCCATTCAATCATAAACTTAGCTTCGTTCCCATATGCTGGTCTGATTACTAAAATTATCCATTCGCGAGAAACAACAAAAGGCTCGTAATGGGAAGTAATCGTATATGCGGATGCAAACAATGACTCATCTCAGCTCAAAAATCACGATTGGCTGAAATGAAACACCGCGATAACAATTTGGAAACACAATAGGATGTCTGTGATTGGTTGAAACCCATGATATTAGAACCCCTGATATTTGAGCTCTTACTGTATGCGACTTTCGAAATGATGTAATCCGGCACAGATTATAAAATTATGCAGTGCGCATGCGCAGAAACCCCTAGTAACGGACCATCGGGGCAGCCTGGACGTGTCATATATGCCAGATAGGGATTGCAGCATGAAATGGCTCACCAAGCTTTTAAAGAAACCAATAATACTTGAAATCGTACTTGCAAGAAATTGGCATGCCTCTGCACAACAAAAGATTTGGAGAATTTTCTGATCAACTCATCCGGAAAGTTGGATCTCTTGTAGCAAAAACTCCTTATCATGCGGGTCGTGAAATGCTGAAGGTTCGTAGAGGTGTGCGTTCTACCCAAACCTTTGTGCTTTTTAACACCGATGGGAAGGTCATATCTGGGGCTTGTTGAAGCAAAGGATTAATTTTAAATGATGATATTTACTAGGAATGATGTTTGGAAGGAAGGGGAGTTGTGTGGGCTGTGAGTGCTGTTATAGATAAACATTTTGTTTGGTTCTGGGGCCGTAAGAGAAATTATACTCAATTTTTGCATCTATTGGTGAAAGGAGAAGTGTCTGTTCATGTGCGGGTGGGTGTGTTATAACCAGAGCCACTGCTAGATAAATCGTAAAAACAGGAAATGGTACGAATCCGACTCCTCCTCTCCATGGATATTTCTCGTGTTCCTACATATCCGATTAATTATCCGTGAGTCCGATTTGCATTCAGAAACACAACAATGATGGTTATCCATTTTGAAATTGCCACTCTTTCGTCTAAATGCTGAAAATTATGTTCAAAAATGCAAACAGTACTGACAAAAATCGAAGATACAGTACCGATGCCAAGTAAACCAGTGTTTTATGTCTCTTGTCAGTGTTTATGCTAAAGAGGCTGGTTTGTGTTGTGAATATACAGAACGTAAAAGTCGTCAATCAGTGGATAGATTCACTTCCTAGGGAGTGTACTGGCGTTGTCAGAAGGAAGGCTTCTAAGCCTACGTCAGTTAACTGATACTGTGGCTAGCAGTATAGCAGCTGATACTGCTTTTAGCAGTGCGTGGGAGGTTCTGTGTCTTTCATAGACTGCAACTATTGGCAGAAGTTCCATTTGAAATGTAATTTATTTCCCCGGCTGCAAAAAAATCCTCGTAAACTGTGTGAAAAAAGCCTAAATAGGGTGGATACGTGGCACGCACCCCGTATACACAAATGGAATTATTCAAACGGAATCAATTGTGATTCATACACACAAATGTAAAAAAAAACAGATGGATGGCTCCGAATATAAAGGTTGTGTTAGCTCGTATCACAAGTGCTACACTTTTTCGTGCAAGTCATTCATTCTGTTGGTCCTTGCGAACTGTGAGTGTCAAAAAGCGCACGCATGGCACCAGAATTCCAGGATTCTGCACCCATTTGGGTCACGTGCCTTTTAAAAGCTCCCTGGCGTGTTTATTTTTTGTGAAAAAGAACGAGACTTCACCTCGAAACCATGACAAACTATGTCACAGATATGCTTCAAAATGTGAAGTTGTGAGATTTGGAATAAAACTTGAACACAGGATGAGCCACGCCTGGTGTTGGCCTAACAGTTAGGGTGGCTGACTTAAGATCTCAGGGTCTTGAGTTTGAGCCCCTTGAGTGTCGGCTGTTGAATGAACACCAGGTGGGGTTGACTCAGCCTGTCGTCTTTCTGAGGTCGGAAAAATGAGTACCAGCTTGCTGGGATGATTGAGCCTGCGTCAGAGTGGCGATCCGGCCCAGGATTGTGCCCAATAGTCCAGGAGACTGCTTCAGCAGTACCAACGCTCTGTACAGAGTATGGTCCCAATGAATGGATGGAGTGTACAGGTAATAGAGGGCACTGCATCAGTGGCACAGCCACGCACCCAGAAAATTATGCAATCAGCAGCTACAGGCCGCACACGATAGCTTGCAAGCAGGATGAGCCTCCATCTTGCATTCAAGTTGTTTGTACTGGATATATATCATTACTTTGTGTCCTCATTGAAGATTAGTAAATGTGCCAAGTGGATAAATGCAAAGCATAGACTTGATCTCAGTGGTGTGTGGTTTCCCTGTTGTTTAGCAAAGAAATACGTGGTTCGAGTTCTTACCGGGGACGTGAAGGGAGGAGGGACTGATGCAGACGTGTTCATCAACGTGTTTGGAGAACTGGGCGACACAGGTAACTTGCCATCGATGGTGCAAAAGTATTTAAACAAAACCTAGAGACGAAAAACGATACCTCCGTACTATTTATTTCCAGGTTCGGCCTATTTAATTTGATCTAATCCTTTTGGAACAACTGTTTTCAGGGGTCGTCAACAACATGTAGTTGGCCTAATTAGACTATACATTTTGAAGGATACGAGGAGCATAACTAAGTGATGTGTAGTCGGGTCTAAATCCGAACCGCCATTTCTCGAGGTGTCATGCTTGGTTCAGGTGAACGACATTGTGTCTGCAAAGCCAACAGGACGTGCAAAGGTGTCAAGAGCATAACGTGCACCTGGAATGTCGCTCCTCCGGCCTTGTCTCACCTTTACCCCCATTTGTTTCAGCAACATGTCCAGAGCTTTACATTCAATCGTTTCGAGTTCCAAATAAAAAGTGACTGTTTCAGAATTCCGAGCAAATGATGAAGAACCACTGAACTTCCTCAGTCCTTCCGTTCAGTGGGGTGAACACATTCCATTTGGAATCGCCTGATAGACCGCCACTCAGACACCCTCTGATATGGATGTCTAGGATAGCGAACATGTCCACTAGGCCTGAAAAAAAGAGCACGTTTCACAAAAACAAGCTCAAATGAGCTGAGATCCTCGTCCTCTTAATGATGACGTCATAAAAACGAATATGACGTCATTGTGATGTATCAGGTTTGCGATAAATTAATCGATGAACTCATTTGAGAAGACTGGTATTGTAAATATCGTCGACTTGTTGGATTGTATTTGTCAAACTCACCCATAGTTATGCAAGATTGTAGCATTGCTGATTAGAGAAAAAAAACAGTTTGGTGTGTCGTCGTCGTCGTCTCCTCCTCCGTCTCCTCATCTTCAATCTCCTCATCCCCCTCCATCTCCTCCTCCTCCTCCTCCGTAAAGTGTTGCTTTAAAAGAGTGAACTTCGGGGGAGGGTGGTTGAGGATATTGGTTGACGGACGAGGTTTTATGGACTGTGATGATAGATAGTTGTGACTGTAACGAGCATGGATGGAGGTGTTTATGGGGTAGGAGGTGTAATATTCAGGATATGAGAGTAATCATGAGCAGTATGATCTGGCCTGACCTGACTGTCAGTTCAGGCCAGATCAGATCTGTTACTTGCTATGGGTATCATGAAAAACCTGAACCTGTCACTGTTGAGAAGTCGTCGACTAAAACCGGGTCTCCCCACCAGTACCCCCCCCCCTGTTGTGAAGGGTATACGTATGGACATGGACACCCAGCAGGATTAAATACAAAATCTGCCAAAAGGGCAGAGGAGCTCATTGTGAGCCAACGGCTATCCTTATCTGATGCCAACTGTGTCTTCGGACGTCCTCCTGCACTTGGTTACCTTCCATCAGAGGTTGGTGGCAGGGGGAAAGGGTCCTCCACCACTCGAATGTCCCGGGGGGGCTGTTAAACTGAAATCCGGCTCTGGTCACCTGCTCAAGTTATTGGCGTTCGCGGTCCATTTGCGACCCACCGCGCCACGAAGTTATTCGTGTGCGACGGCCTGCGATTCCCGGTGAGTCCGGTGAGGAACAAGGGAAACCTCTCCCTCGTGTTTCCCCCTGCGGCGCCGGCGCCGCGACACTGTACTTGATCTCAGCTGGTCATGCAAGAGGTCAACATGTTAAAATGGTATTTCATAGCAATGATCAGACCCCACGAGCTAACCTCCTCTGCTATGGATTGGTCAAGAGGAAGGGACCATGCAAGAGTCAACAACAAATTAACCTCACTCGAGCGCGACAACACCATTTTGTCTGTTATGCAACGTCCTTGTGATAATAAGCCGTGGCTTGAGAGGACAATGTTGCGGTCGTGAAGTTTGTTCATTTTACACGAACAGATCATACTGTACAAACTGCAGGTTCACATTTGTGTTTGCATTGCCGAGTTGTTTCAGCAAAAAAAAAAAAGTAGATACACATTTACAACTTCTTATGTTTGCCTTTTCTCCTTTTGTTGCATCTTTTGCCACCATCTACCCATTGTCTATGCTTTTGACAATGGTTGTTACTGTCTGTGGCGGTCGTCATGGTTATCGTTTCCAGGTCCATATTTGATGAATCAAGTAATTTTAGATAAAAAAATTCCACGCACCTCGTAAAGAGTGTCGTGCAGGTTGAGAAAACTGTTAAATTGCATAAGGTTCCAGTGTAAAAAAAAAACAAAAAAAATCACTGTTTTATTAACCCTTTAACCCGGTACTATCCATGAAACTGCTAGGTGAGAGAAAACTGGACAACGAGAAGAACAATTTTGAACGTGGACTTGAGGACAAATTTACCATTGAATCTCCAGATCTTGGTGCCATCAAGAAAATTTCCGTTGGTCACAACAACAAGGGATCTTCTTCGGGCTGGTTTCTCGACAAGGTGAGCTTTCGTGGGGAAAACTTGTACTGGGGGGAAAAAAGGGGGGAGTACAGAAGTACGGTTTTTTTACATCGGACAAAGTTTCATGCATTGCTCTTATCTTTCTTTCTTGAGATCTTTCTTTTCAACATTGTGCTTCCAAGTCGATGCAATTGTTGCACGAAGCTGGACGGAGAGAGGGTGTGGCCAAGATGCACGAAGAAGTAGACGTACCATGGCCTGCACGGAATGGAGTCGGCCATTTGAGATAGCTCGACTCGACTGGGTTATGATGCTCAACAATTTATGGGAAGAGAGATCCAAGATCAGAGTTCAGTGCAAGTTTCTCTCGGCACGTCTTCACTCCTCAGGGAAAGTTTCCAGGATGAGGATACACCTGCAGTTTTATTTTTTGCCAGTACTGGGGAAGTACCTGCTGCAAGAATATAATACACTTGTGCTGATCGGTGTGTCATTGTAATGACCACCCGACGTGATGGCTTGAAACCGAACGATCACAGGAAGCAATACACGGGTACTAAGTACATCGCAAGGATCGTCGAAAGTCGTACAACTGGAAAGAAATACGCTAACGTATTCCCATCTTGTTAATTATTTAAAACGGACATTTAGGGTGTTGTGGTAAAGCTTTGGGACCAAACAACTGCCATCACGAACTTCATTCTTCAACTCCTTGCGCTCATTCTTAAAGGCACCTCACAAATCTTCAGGATTCCCCAAAGCACCCAGACCCCCCCCCCCAAATTCCCACTCAGCCTGTTTGCAAACTCCTCAGTACCTTCTGATCCTTGAGCTTCCCAACATCCAGCCTAGGCTGGGATGGTACCATTCTCCCGGATTTAAGCTGCAACTTCAAAGTTGCCACAACAAGCTGTGGTCGGTATTGAGGAACTGAGCACTCCGGAAGACCCTGCAGTTTTGCATCCTCCTCCAGCGACCATAAACGAGCACATGTCAGTCTCCATTGCCACACCGCCAGCGTGGAATACAAAGTCAGGATGAGTCTGTGGGCGCTGAAACCATGAACCGGCCACCCTAAGTCCATGACTTCTTGCAAAGTCAAGGAACTTAGTGCTATTCTGGTTCACAGTTCCAGACCCAGGGGACCAACACATTTCTCATACCATCCCTATCGGTTCCAGTCAATGCATTGAAATCCCCCAAGACTAGAAGAGTATCTCCCTTACATAGAGACCAGGGACATGACACCCAAGGAGTGACGAATCCTTAATCTCATAATGCGCTTGTTGACCGGTGTTCCCTCAATTATCATTGGGGTCAGGTTATTGGACACATCCACAGCAACTCCTTGGGTATGGTAACCATGAGAGCAACCTGACCAATAGTTGGTGTATCCACGCGCCATGATCTCGCCACTATCTGGTCTCCAAACCTCAGAGAGTGCTGCAATACCGATGTTGAAACGCTTGAGCTCAGATGATAACAGAGGCAGGTGATTATCCTCTCTTCGGGATAGGTCATTCCAGGCACCCACCTGAACGGACTGCCTCAGGTTAACCCAAGGAGCCCGCCATCTGGTGGACGACACCTCAGCACCATCCTGACACACACCGACAACACCTCAGCACCACCCCGACACACACCACCGCAATCTGACCCGGCAAGGATACCCCGTGGTTTTCCTCCTATCATCAAAAAATGGGTGTCCCAAGGGCTTTGCCCCAACCCTGTCATCCGATGAACTGCCTTGCAGAGGGCAGCTGCACAGGATGTACTCTCACAGAGTTGGTTTTCAGTTTTCTTTGCATTTTTCTTGTGTTTTGTGGAATTAAGTGTTTTACGGTGGCTGGAGTGCAAATCCTGCCACCAACCTCCTATAAAAAACAATTAATCAACTGCAGGAGGACATCCGCAGACACAGTTGGGCACTACATATGGATGGCAGTTGGCTCACAAGGAGCTCCTCCGCCCTTTGACAGGTTTTGTTTTTCATCCTGCTGGGTGTCCATATCCTAACACCCTCCTCACCAGGAAACCTGGTGGGGGAGATGGTTTAGTCACCGACAACCCGACCATGAAACAGGTTAGCGCAGGTTTACATGGTACCTGTAGCAAGTCACAGATCTGATCTGGCCTGACCTGACAAAACACTTTTGTACATTCTATGTGCAACAGGGCTTTGTCAAAGTGACCACACCTTCTCACAGAACCTATACGTGCACTACAAAAATTTTTAAAAAACATTGTATTCGCTAAACCTCTTGATGTCGAAACTCCAAATGAAGAGTATTAAAATATTTGTTGTTTCTCATTGCAGGTAACTTTCGAGGACATTGAGATGAATCAGGTGTACGAGTTCCCGGTGAACCGCTGGCTTGCTGTGGATGAGGACGATGGAAAGATTCAGAGGGACATTATCGTTGGAGGAAAAGAGGCATGGGGTGAGATTTGGTTATTCCAGCACAAATGCAACATAAAAATCATATTTCTGCCAAAACAGTAACACTACTGAGCATACCTCATTATTCTCCTTGATTGTCCAAAAAGATTGTTGCGCAAATTGCATCAAGCATGACACTGTTTCCGGTCGGTCTCTAACCTGCTTCATTCGTGCAAAGCTATCTTCTACCGGTTGGACTATTTGGTGTCCGTCTCTTGTAACTGTCATTTTAACAATGTAGCCTCTGCTGTCCTTGAGAGTTAACTGATGCAAGTACGCCTTTGTGTTTCTATTTCTGTTTTGTATCTCTTGCTTGGCCTCAGCAGGTGTGATGATTCCTTTTCCCATTTCCACTCATGAATTACAACGACTGTTTTACTCTTCAACAATTTCCTCTCCTTTGTACTATTTCATCTACTTGTTGCCATGCCCATAAAGGTAGTACATACACTAGAGCGCTCACAAGCCTATCAATTGAGCTCATTGGACTGAAGCCGCTGTGGAGTGTGGCCACCATTTTATTGGCTGTCAACATGACGCGCTAGCGTACATAGGACTACGTGTATATGGGAAACTGAATGTCGGAATAATGGACTTTGGAGAATATTTTCGGGCTCTTATGACTATTGTCTTCAGCAATTGTGGTATATAAATAATATAGTTGGCAAATTTGTATATATATATATATATATATTAAGATAAATTAAGATAAAATAAAATAAATATAAATTTAGATCAGATGAAAATTTGTTGATCACTGCAGAAATTAGTTTTCTACAAATACATGGAAGGACAATCAAGAATTCATAATATTGAGATATATTTAGAATGTCAAAGTAACCAACGTGCTTACAAACCACCTGTAGTTTGGATACATGAAAACTACCAGACTGACTCACTTTTAATTGTCAGTGCAAAAAAAAGACTATAAACTAACATTATCTTTCCAAAGAGGACATTTTATGTAAAACCTTGAATAACCGGCATTGTTTGGAACTACTAAATCACCGATGCTTGAACACTCTGTGAGTCTCGCAGATAGATTACGAGTACTGGCTTCCGACTTGTTAATAATGTCATCAGTATAAATCTTACCCCGATACTTTAATCTAATGGTAAAGAACATGTGTCGTATTTTATTAACCACCTGGCCCTCATGACTTATCTCACCGAGAGCCAAAGGATTTGCATGTGCTACCTGGACAAAGATAGAACATAGTCTTGTGAATCCACCTTTGTGCTGCAACTTTTAGTTGAAGGAGCACATTACCACTGGACTTGGGCTTGTTCACAACCACTTCACGAAATATTTGTTGGCAAATCTTTACAAGTTTGAATACCTCAATTGAAGCAAAATACAGACCACCTCTATCCTTGACAGCCACCAACCGAGCAAATTAATGTGGACTCTCACTATAGCTATGCTCAGAGGATACACTCGAAGGCCCCACCAGTAGACCAACTCATTCTGCACAGGACAGATTACTGACTAACCTCCTAACAATATAGCCTGCAATGTTCAAAATCATGTTGATGACTTGATGACCGAAACCATGGTGGCGAGTGTCCAGGGCGGCATCAGGTCACGTGACCTACTTAGCGCTTTAGCTGATGTATTACCTCTATGGTCATGCCAACGTTTTACATTTGCTGCATTTGGTCTGTTGATACAAGTGCAATGGCTTTTGGTAATTGTTTATTAAATAAATAAAAATGGCGAATTTAATGATTTGGTTATTTGGTTGCAAATCCTAATTTGACCATCTTAAAATTTTTGTTTTACCATGTTGAATATTTTTAACTGTTCAGTACTTTATCTTTGAACCACCGCATTTGCATCCAGAGATTTTCTTTTAACATGAAAATAAAGCAGCAGTTGTCTGTTTTTATTTTATTTCATTGTTTTTGGACTTTCCCTGATCCCATCCGAGGTATCGTTTATAACATATCCATTACCACGGGAGATGTGCGAGGAGCTGGGACCAACTCCAAGGTCTTTGTGGTGCTACATGGAGCACGGGGCTTGCGTAGCAGTGGACGGCTATTCCTGGAGGGTGGTCGCTTTGAAAGGAGCCGCACCGATTGCTTTGGTGTCGAAGTTGCCGCACTTCTCAGCCCCCTCAGCCGCGTCACAGTTGGACACGATAACTGCGGCGTCAGCTCAGGATGGTTCTGTGATAAGGTGTGGTTACTTTGGCAAAGCCCTGGTGCACATAAAATGTACAAAAGTGTTTGGCCCACTTAAGATTGCAGTCTGACACATGTATAATTTGGCTGTGACGCGTTCAAGTCGTGCTTGGTCACTGTATGATAGACCCGAGGTAGTGAGCAACCAGTTAATGTGAACCCAATTGCCCAACCATTCCAAGGCCGTTTGTGCTGTACTTAATTTACTCCACGCATGTGAAACAAAAAGCGGGGTTCAGCGATTGGTTCACTTTCTGTCTGTCTGTCTGCAAATGCCAGTTTATGATCAAGGAACAACTTAATTTCAATTGAATGTTATACTGCATTTGGAACACAAATTGGAACATGAATGAGAAAGAAAACCTGCAGTTTAGCAGTACTTCGGCTCTGAATTTGTCCCGATCGTGCATGCTCAGAGAGGAGTGAGATAATTTTCTTTATTCTGTCTGCCTCGTCCGCAGTCAAACGATATTGAAAATTATTCCAAACAGGAAACTTAATGTTTTTAAGGACGTCATAAAGGACACAAACAACAGGCACGAAGAACTCATGCAATGTGTTAAATAAGGTGGTGTAAAAGATGCTGCATCAATGGCGTTGGTGTAATAAAAACTTCCAATTTTTTTTTCTCTACAACCTTTAATATCTTTATTTAATTTCAATTGAATTATTTACTTGAAGACTGGAGAACACAAATTGCCTTCTTGGAACTTTCAAAAACCTTCCGTTTAGCAGTACTTGGACAAAATAACATGGCATTTTACAACATCACTATAAATCAAATTTGTCGCTCGCAGACCCTGCCGATGTCTTTGTTTCTCAAGACTGCGTGGGGTAAAGTGTTCTATGAACTCTCGAGTTCAATTATGTGTTTGCACATTACCTTTCGTTTTGTATGCAATGATTTTGGCACACGTTTTGGATTTGCATTTTCATGATACTCATCTGGTGTTGGTTTAATGGTTAGGGTGGTGGTCTTCGGATCCTAGGGTCCAGAGTTAAAATCCTGCTCAGCTGTTGAATTAATACCAGGTGGGGTTGACTCTGCCTGTCATCCTTCCGAGGTCGGCAAAATGAGTGCCAGCTTACTGGTATCCTGTGTCGGAGTGGCGACCCATCCAGGATTGTGCCCAATAGCCAAGGAGACTGCTTAGGCAGCACCAACACTCTGCACAGAGTATGGCCCCAATGGAATGGAATGGATACTCATCAGTGAAAAAGCAACAATCATATCTTCAAGGAAAATTTATCACATTCTTCAAGAAAAATGTTCACACATACTTATCATATTGTTGTGGGGCCGGGTATCGGTGGCGAGCGCGACCGCTAGAGGGAGCAGTAGAGTCGGCTCCACCGAACACACCGGAATTGAGGTCGTGCCTTTTGGATAAGTCCGAAAGGCACGGGTCCCTTACTGGACCATGAATCGCCAATAATTCGACCGCGTGGGGTAGGGTCAATTGCCAAACTTCAATATACCTAATTACCCACGCGGGCAAAGCTACCGGGGAATTCACACCCTCGACGGACCTCGAGCGGAACGAGCCGTTACCATGCCTGAACCGTGTGTAACCCGAGCGGAGATTACCAAGGCCCGTCGGACCGAATGAACAATTTACAGCCTCGCTATTTCTCAGTACACACCGTGCCAAGCCAATGAAAGAAACACAGAAACGAGCTGGAACATTTAACAAAAGGGATATTTATTTATGTGGGGCAGGGGAGCACGCAAGAAGGCAGAGTTAACCGAATAAAAGGAATGCAATTTACACACACGGCACTTAAACGTTTCTACTTAAAAGACGGGCCACACACCGACACACACCCTCCAAAAAGAAATGGTGGCCGCGGCCTTTATTGATACCCCCAGCTCAGAGGGAAGGTGAGCTGGAGGTAGAGAACTGGCTTGGACCTTTCCGCTTCGTGCCGGTTCTCGACGATCTGGCCCGGCGGGACTCGAACCCGCAACACGATGCCGCTCCAAGCACCAGGTACCGAGGGTAGCGTCGGGCGCTGGCACGTTCCAATGGCAAAACAGGCGACGAGGCAGGCAAAGCAAATCAGCTAGGCAGGCAGGCAAGCGATTCTCCTCCGGCTCCTCGCAGGCAGGCAATTCACGGCGGGAGACTCTCACCCTCAACCAACGAACCCTCCGACCCTCTCACTGGGTCGCGCCACAACATTATTCCTTTTTCTTGATAGGTGAGGATCCGTCTCGTGTCATTCCCCTCCTCATTGGACAGGCATGTCGGGCGATCCCCCGGCCGTCCGAGATTGGTCGGGGGGGGGGGTGCTCATGTCTCCACCCCTCGACCAGGAAGTCGAGCAGCAATATGTTGCGTTGGCTCCCATTGGCCGAGAGGCGGCAGACGTGCTCGCACCCCTCCGATTGGCTGAGACGGGCGCCATGCCCATATTTGGACGAAATCCAAGACGCCAATGTCCAAAGAAACCCGCCTGGCACAATGGACTCCGCCCACGGCTGTGCTTGACACGCATGCGTGCGGGAAAGGCCGATGGTGAAGAAGCGAAGATGGGCGTTGTTGTTGTGAAGTTTAAAATATAAAAATCCTCACTATAAAAAACTCACAGCGCACGTACAATTAATCACCCATTAAACATAGGACGGGACCCTAACTAGAAACACATACTTACCGATATAGCTGATCTATAGGACCTGGCTGTTGTGTGCAGATAGCTTCCAAATTCGCAAGAATATCAGGGAGGACATTGAAATATTGGATTTTGCGTTTGTCACTGCCAATTTGCTGATCATTTCATGTACAAATGCAAATATATTTCAAGACCAATATTATTCAGAAATCCCACAAGGCTGGAATATTCTGGTGTTTATCGTTGGAATAATTGACGTGCCATCGATAGATATGGAGATTGATAAAGAAAGAGAATATTCATCAGTGATCAGCATGAGGAAGAAAACAAAATAAAAGCTAAGAATTGAAATATATATGTGATGTGTGAGCAAATATCACCTGTGTAATGTACACCTGGAAAATGCAAATGGTACACCTGTGTCATGAAATATCACCTGTATAATGTGCATCATCTGCTTGAAGAAACCGCAAGCTTGGAAATCTTGTTCCTACCTATTTCACGAATGGAACAGTCTATATATGCTTAACCCTTATGTATTTATAAAGCTGCGAACATGTGTCAGCTCCGTCACCACCATGGATATATGCACTGAGATGGATTGAGCAAGACAGGAACCACATTGGTCACTCTGCAGCGTCCGTTCCCAACATGAGCCACACAGTTGTCTTCAGTATTTGGTGTCCGAAGCATTTGTGGGAACAACAACGTGAGGGTGCTCTGAATGTTGTCGTTATCTCCATGATGTGATTCTTCACACTGGTGCTTGAAGATGGAGCAGTCGATCGAGCAGCAGGTTACTCCTGCATGTGTAATCAGCGTAACCTCAAACTTTGGCTTTCTTTTAATAATGGCCTGGACTTAGTTGCAGCTGTACCTCTGGCTCACTGAACTCAAACTCAAAAGCTAACACATGCTTTTACAATTAAACTGCCATTAAACGCACACGTCTTCCATACGCAGAGTCGGATCCTCCTTTTGAATCCGATTTATAAAACAATGTGTGGTTGCAAGCAGTACGATCATGTTGTAAGCTATCTGCTGCATTGTTCCTCCTCAACCTGTCTTGTTTTGTACACTTGCACTCTCCCAATCACAATGCTGCTTTCCACAAATCTGCTCAGCCTGTTAGTGTTCCCACATACGAACTCCTGGCTCCGAGTATGTAACCTAGGTTCAAATCCCATACATTGTACGTTTGTCCATTGTCTACTCATGTTCTTGGTCATTGATGGAAACCACATTGATGTCTATCAATGTCTGTTCTCCAGTGATTTATGAACGAACTCCTCTACAAACCTGAAAGCAAATAACAAAAACGTACCTTCTTGCATTGACGGACTGGATGTATGATTTTAATGCTTAGTTAACCTCCGCCATCGAAGATGCGGAGGTTACTGTTTTCACCCGTCTGTTTGTTTGTTTGTTTGTTTGTTTGTGAACAGTATTACGGAAAAACTCCTGGACGGATTTCGACGAAACTTGGTGGGGGGATTAGGTATGGTCCATTCGATTTTGGACTTGGTCCAAAGTCCAATATGGCCTCATGCGGCCATTTTGAAAAAATATTTGAATTTTTGTTTTTGCATTTCTACATGTTTTAAGTGATTTCCAACCAAAAAAAAAAATAAATTTGTTAGAGAAAAAAAAATTTGCAACTTTTTTTAAAAAAATTTCGATTTATTTGAAAAATATGTCAATTTTTTTTTTGCATTTCTACGTGTTTTAAGTGATTTCCAACCCCCCCAAAAAAAAAATTGTTAGAGAAAAAACCCAGAAATTTTGCAACTTTTTTTTCAAAAAAATTTCGATTTTATATTTCTAATAACTAGAGGGCATTTCTACATGCACGTCGATCTAGTTTAGTTTATTCAATCGTGGTCTTAGAGTCTGATCCGTTTTGACCTACAATGAATAGGATATCAGGTTCACTTAAGTGACCCGCAGTATTGGCGGCGGAGGTTTTGCACTCTACCGAGTGCTCCCCTCTAGTTTCATTGTGTTTTGTGCATTACTGGTCAGTTATAAGAAGATTTTGGCAAAAACAAAAAGTGACCAATTCAGTCCTGCGGACCAGATACATAAACCACAGGACTGTAACAAGAAGCCACCGGCAAAAAATGCCAGTTTCTCCTGTCTTGCATGTCGATGTAATACAGTACGAAAGCTTTCAAAAACATTGCAATTCATTCTGTTCACGTGATTTATGGCAACGTCGGGCAGAATGCCAACACAGTTGCGAGCATCCATTTTCTCTGTTGCTAAAAGGCTTAATGGAAGCCCTTGTATGTAGTGCATGCATTTATGTGTGCTATAATACCGAATGACGATTTGACAATTTCCACTGAAGGTGAATGAGAGATTTCTTTATTTTGGACGTGGCAGTGATGGTCCAATTGCAATACATACCCAAGCTCGGCATTGCCATTAAAACTTCACATTGTGATGGCAACACTGTAGTGTGCGCGTTGAAACGTCGCAGCTTCTATAAACTGTAAGAAAATTCGATGACATGTCTATAACATGCTTTTTGACAAATTTGCTAATAGTCCATCCGTTGGGACTATACTCTGTGCAGAGCGTTGGTGCTGCCTAAGCAGTCTCCTTGGTTATTGGTACAAGTCTGGACGGGTCGCCACCCCCGACCAGGATACCAGCAAGCTGGTACTCATTTTGCCGACCTCGGAAGGATGACAAGCAGAGTTAACCCCACCTGGTCATTAATTCAACAGCCGAGCAGGATTTGCACTCAGGATCCTGGATCCCAAGCTCACCACCTAACTATTAATCCAACACCAGGCATAATTATGGCATCTCCATCTTTAAAGGAGTAAAAATCAATGATTATTATTGATTGAAAATATCTGCCATAAGTTTTGGCTTGGTCATGGTGAGTAGACTGGAGAGGATCATCGTGATGTTTCTTTTTTTTTTTTAATTTCAGGTGGTGGTGTATTGTCCTTTCACTGAGATTGAACAGACGTTTCCATGCCGTATGTGGCTGGATGAAAATGAGGGAGAGGGCCTTATTGAGCGAGAACTTAACGAAATGATATCCCTTCGTCAATTCAACAAAAAAGTGAGTTGGTAGTCATCATGGAAAAATGAAAATATTTTTTTGATCGGGTTGGGGTTAGTTAAATATTTTGGTGTTTTGCGACTTAAAAAGTTTTCTCCGACGATAGTCCAGCGAAGCACTACGACATCATCCGATACACTGGTTAAATGCCAATATTTCTATGACACATTCAAACTGCATTAAAATGTGTTTTATTTGTTGTTGATGGAAATATAAGAAGGGTTAAGCATGCTATCCCACTGATCCTTCACAATGATCCCATTCCCTCGCACCACCACTTATTCCCTTTGTTTAAAGTTTTCTCTTATTATTCAGGTGCTGAGTCTCATAAAGAGGAGGCAAAAAAAAACAGTATGGTGAATGACCTACAAACAAACACACAGGGCAAAGGGGGAAACGGATCAGGAATGCATGGATGCACAACAACATAAGGGGATGAATTGCAGAAGAAAGAGGGATGAATCTTCGCAGCTGGAGATACAGTAGAATATGGAGAGATAATGAGGTGGTGGTAGCAGCACACTTGAATAAGGCCTGAATGGAAGACGATGAGACAACAGACTCAGAAGACCTTTTGTTACATGGGGAAGGGGAATGAAAAAAATGGAGCTGAGAAGCCTCGACTTAAAGAGGATAAACGAGGAAAGGTTTTTCTGGTAAAACAATGATGACCTTGAGGGGCAAGGCCTTGGTAGAAAGATGAAAGGGGTGAAAGAAGCAATATCAGATGATAGATGGTAAAATATTGGAGGCTGCCTGCGGTGAATGAGAAACAGTTCCGAGATCCAGCTCCCATTATCACGAGGCGGATGATAAGGAAGGCCTGGACTTCACTGCCTCAAGGTGGGAAAGATGAGATGTAGCAGCACGAACTGATCATCGGGATGAGGGGTTGGGGAAGTACCATCATGTTGCGTGGCATTTGGATGAAGGCTTTTTGTACTATTATGAGCTATGGATTTATGAGGAAGCACTTGATCCTGAGAATAATTCTGAGCCGGCAACCAGCTTTGAGATTTAATCTGCACAAGACAGATTACACCTGTTACTAAGACCTCTAAAATCCAGATACTGTACATCTCCCAGTCGTTGGTCATAGAAATAAATAAACGGATTAGCCAGATCGTCTTTATAAAGAGACAAGGCGATAGTGTAGGATTTTGCTGGATAATGAGACGTGTTTCATTCTCTCAATTTGCACAGATCGATGCTGTTATAGCCTGCCAGTAAATGGATGGGAACAATTCTGCGCAGGAAGGTGTCATTGCAAATGATACAATAAATTTTCCAGCGATCAATAGGGGTAATTGATTTTTGACCAAGAATATGATGGTCCCAAACTGCTTCCTTGAAGTATCCTAGCTTCTAAATGTCGAGCACAGGAAAGATGGCATCCAAAGCTTGTGAGCACAACTTAAATAATAACAAATCCAGGAGGGGGGGGGACACTGACCCATTAAGGCGGTTTGAAACGCACGCACGGTGCCATATACTGTAATCATATACCCAGGAGTCCATGTATAATGAGTGGTGTTCTTGCTTGAGATGGAGAGTATATTCTACTGTTGACATGGAATATGCATGTCCAGGATGGATGATCATTGCTGAAATTAAACTAATGATCAGAGATCAGATAGTTAGAGAAAAGAGATGAGTCTTGAGGTCTGCTATGATGATTGATTGCATTATTTTGCTCATGATCGGGGCGACGGCTGACCGCGTTTAATTGAGAGAGTCAGGTTTAACTTTGGCAACTTTCTCCATGATGTAGGAAGGCAACCTGCAGGGAAGCCTGGGAAAGAGCAGAGAAGGAACATTCGACAGATGACTAGTCATGAGGTTAAAGTGGTGATTCGATGAGGTCCATGACTTGTAGAGGAGTTGAGAGTAGGGAGCCTCACGTGTTGGAGGCTTTTCTATGAAAAGTGTGGGGGGTGGTTTGGAGGTGGGGGGGATGCTTTGGATTTGTAGAGAAAGAGAGGGTTTGAGACCTGGGATTTTTCTCCAAATACACAGTTGAGGCACTCAGCCTTGAGAAGATAATTTTCCATTTTGACACCATCGTTCAAGAGGCCCTGCAAAAAAAATGTTCTGCAGAAATTCTACAGATAATTTGTATCGACAGATTATATAGAATGTCGATACAAATTCTATAGTACTTTAGGACCATCATTCTACAGAACTCTTTCCAGAGAAATTGTATCGAAATTCTGTAGAAACTCCATCGAAAATTTTATATCTATAGAAATTGCAGTTCCATCGAATTTGGTCCTAAAGTTCCGTAGAGTATCTTTCAACACGTTCCATAGAACGTCAATGAATTCTATAGAACACCCATTCCTGCAGTTATGAAAGGCCTTGACTGCAATGCCACTGGAATGGAAACAGTTAAAGTTGCAACTGGGTGGAAAATAGATGGCGTAGGACGGGTGGGGTAATAGTGGAATTTTTTTGGGGGGGCCTTGTATGCAGTCATCACGGTTAGGTAGGTGTTAGACAATGAATGGAAACAAAACAATGCTGCAATAAAGCGACACTGGAATGTTATAAGGTTTTGGGAGAAAGGTGGGGGATTAGGCAGGGATTCTGGGGGAAAGGAGCTCCTGATGGAGACCACCATGCCTCCACCTACACCAACATTGGTGTCTGCAAAAGCAGGACGAGGAATGTCCAGAGGTAGCTAGATGAGCAAGTCTGAGGTATTGTGGGAAAGAATGGTATATTTTAGAACTAGTACACAACTCCATACGGGAGCAGCAGAATGGTCGTGTTATTACCCTCTCTGGGTATATAGGTTACAGTAGATGTATGCTCACGTCGGTTAGTCTTTGGGAGATATGATGAGCATATAATGCCTCAAGGATGTCGGGATCCTCCAGATTTCTTTTAGTTTAGTGTTAAATAGCAGTAGCAACTGTTTAAAAAGGTAATCAAACATGTTTTTTTTTACCTCCACCACGAAGGTGGAAGGAGGTTATGTTTTCACCACTGCTGTCTGTTTGTCTATCCGTCTTGTTTGTTTGTTACTTTGCAAAACAAATTTTTTGACAAGTGTGTTGATCGCTTCCATTTGTTTGTCTGTCCCTCACCTTTAATCGCCTACAGGTCACAATTTTAAACCGATCTTCACGAAAGCTGAGGTGTCGTCACCACCAGAAGGTGGTCTCCTTGGGTTAACCTGAGGCCGTCCTTCGGGTGGGTGCCTCGAATGTCCTATCCTTAAGAGAGGATGTTCACCTTTCTCTGTTATCATCTGAGCTCAAGCGTGAACATCAGTATTGCAGCACTCTCTGAGGTTCGGAGACCGGATTCGGCGAGATCATGGCGGGTGGTTACACCCACTATTGGTCTGGTTGCTCTGATGGTTACCATGTACAAGGAGTTGCTGTAGCTGTGTCCAATAAGCTGACTTTAATGACAACTGAGGCAACACCGGTAAACGAGCGTATTATGAGACGAAGATTCGTCACACCTTGGGTGTCATATCCCTGTCTCGGCATATGCTCCGACTGAGGCGAGCGATCTCACATGAAGGATGCATTCTATGCCCACACTTGAGTCTGTGGTTGATCAGTGCCCAAGGTAAAATACTCTTCTACTCTTGGGGGATTTCAATGCATCGACTGGAACTGATGGGGATGGTTGAGACGTGTGTTGGTCCGCAGGGTCGGAACTGTGAACAGTGTACACGAGGTTCCTTGACTTTGCAATAATTCATGGAGTTAGGGTGGCTGGTTCATGGTTTCAGAGCCCACAGGCTCATCGCTGGACTTGCTATTCCAACGCTTGCGGTGTGGCAAAGGAGATTGACCATGTGCACGTTGACAGTCGCTGGAGGATGATCCAGATCTGCAGGGTCTACCGGAGTGCTCAGTTCCTCAATATTGACACCGACTTGTAGCAACTCTCAGTTGCCACTTATATCAGGAGAATAGTACAATCCCAGCCGAGGCTGGATGTTGGCAAACTCAAGGATGAGAGGTAGCTGAGGAGTTTGCGAACAGGTTAAGTGGGGATTTGGGGGGTCTGGGTGCTTTGAGGAATCCTGAAGAGTTGTGGAGTGCATTCAAGACCACCGTCCTTGATGTTGCCGGTGGATGTCTTGGAACTAACCGGAGGCAAAGGAGAATTTTGTCTCTCAATGGACACTGGATACCAGAGTCGCAGCCAGGCTTAATGGCAGAGCTGAGCTGTTTAAGGAGTTGAGGCGTAAAACTGTAAGTATGCTGAGGGTGGACAAGGAGGCATACAGTATGTGCAATGAAGTGTAGGGGGTAGAGCATCATCTGTGGTTCAAATGATTCTCATCCGGCTTTCAGGGGAATTCGCACATTGCATTCCTCCAAGCCCACCCTGGTGTACTACAGTTAGAACGGAGGGTGGTGAGCTCTTGAAAGAGGAGACGAAGTGAAGGCCGTTGGGCCGGTGACTTTGAGTGGCTGTACCAGGCTGATCCAACAGCTGTGAGTTTGATGTCAGGGGTGTTACTATCCATTGCTGACCCTCCAATCAACTGTGATCCACTTTCGTTTGTGGAAACAGGCTGCGGTGAACCAGTTGAAATGGGGTAAAGCTCCAGGGATCTGTTGCATCCATGCTGAACTTCTCAAGGCTCGTGGAAATGCTATACTCATGTCTTTGCATGCAGTTCTGTGCCTCTGCCTGGAAAAAGGCATCATCCCAACTGACTGGAAGAGGGGCCTTGTTGTCCCTCTCTGAAGGGAAGGGTGATCACCAGGACTGCAACAACTACCAAGGGTGATGCTGGTCTCAGTGCCAGGCAAGGTCTTTGCCCTTTAATTATTGATGGGTTCGCCACCATCTGCTTGAGCATCAGCACCCAGAGCAGTCAGCTTTACACCAAAGATGTCAATGATTGACTGCTTTGGGTCCTCACCGAACACAGATATGAGTTTTGTCAGGGGCTGCTTAAACCCTATGTTGATCTCTGCAAAGTGTTCGATTCAGTGAATCGGGATGCCCTCTGGAGGGTTATCGGTCTTCGCGGGTGCCACCAAACTGATCAATCTGATGTCTGAACTATACTCTACTCTGGGACTGAGAGTGCTGCGAGATGTGGTGGTACCATCTCTGACTTATTTTCCGTTATTACTGGAGTTCATCAGGTGTGTGCACTGCCCCCACACATTTCAGGACTTGTATGATGGATTCGGGGAGGATGTTGAAGAGATCAAGCTGCAGTGCATCGTTGGGAATGTCAAGATCTCTGACCTTGATTTCACAGATGATGCAGTCATTTTTGCAGACTCTGGATATCCATTTGGGGGCCCGGGTGCTGAATGAGGAGTGTATGGGGCCTCGGGACTCGTGGGAATGCAAGGAGAAGGTAGTTTTTTTTGTTTTGTATTGTTTTTGTTTGTATTGTTTTTTTTGTTTTGGATTTAAGACAAGAAACAGGGTGTTTAGTTAAGAGGGATGGGGACGTTGGGAAAATTGGAATTGAAGGTAATAGGGAGAGAATACAAATAAAAACGATCGTACACCAAGAGGGGAAGGATGGGTAGGCTCAAGGAACCCGGAAGACAAGGTCGACGAAAACTCACAATGGCACGATTTTTGAAACAAAACCGAACTAGGAACACAGTAACATGTAGGTAGAAAATAAACAGTTAAACGGGACAGATAACGATCGGAAACTTAACTTTGAGATCTTCAGCAAAGACCCCTGAAAGACCCTGCCGAGCTCAAACCAGAACTGGAAGACTCAATGGCCCACCTGGTGTTAATTCAATGGAAAACAGGGGCTCAAACTGAGACCCAAGTATCTTAAGCCAGCCACTTAACCGTTAAGCCAACACAGGCTTAAGAATGGTAAAGACAAATATGAAGCAAGGGACTGGAGAGAGAAATGGAAGAGGAAGAGGTGCTGGTTTAGGTGGTGTGTTTGAGAGTAGTATGAGTGAAGAGGGTTTTTTTTTATTTCCCATGCTAAAAAAATTAGTGGATATTTGTAATCGATCCATCTGTCTGTCTGTCTGTCTGTCTGTCTGTCTGTCTGCCAGTCACACTATCTCCTAAACGATTGTGCAGAAATTCACTACACTTGGTAATTATTATCCACACATGAAGAAGGTGTGAGAGCAATGCATTTTTATCTTGCTCCATGCGGCTGGGTTGAGGTCAAGAGGTCAAATACCAAAAAATGCAAGTCACAGGGGTCAAATCAAGATTTATTTATTTTAACTCAAAATATTGGGTCATTCCTGGTCGAACTTTTTGCTATCTTTCAACTTATTTATGTGGGAAGCTTGGATATTGCGATGGTGCTCGCTGTAGTTTTTAGCTCACCTGGAGGTAGTTCCGGGGAGCTTATGGGATGGCACGTCTTCCATCCGTCAGTCCATCCATCACACAAGCATTTGCAACTTCTCTGAAACTACGTACACAATTTAGATGAAACTTTTCCAAAACTTCATCATCTGGAATGTACCAAAGTTTATTCATGGCATGAAAAAATCGGGCCCTAAGAGAGTGTACGGGGGGGGGGGGGGGGTTGCCCCCAAAATATCCATTTGCTTTCTTCTCCGAAACTACACATAAATCCGATGAAACTTGACGACAACCTTCATAACCCGTGAGCACCAAAGTTTGTTCACCATTAAGAAATCAGAGTCTAAGATGATCTGTGGGAGGGAGGTGGGGTTGAGACCCCCAAAATAGGTATTTCTCTCTTCCAGAAACTACACACACAGTTTTGATGAAACTTTGATCACACTCTTCATCACCGTGTTGTACAAAGTTTGTTCACTGCATAAAAAAAAAAATTCCATTGGTATTTACTTTCTTCTCTGTTAAATATTTTATGGGTTATCCACACCTTCCAGTGGTTCCCTGGTTTTTTATCTAGCGCTACCAGGTGAGCGCCAGGTGTATTGCCCCTATTTTTATTGTTGTAATTTATTGAGAGGATGAGGGAAGGTAGTGGAGGAAGGGAGGTAGGTTGAAAGCAAAGATGGGAATGAGCTAGAGAGGGAGAGGAATAGAGACAGAGTCAAGAAGGAAGAGAGAAGAAAAAACACAACAGAAAGAAAAGCAAAGAAAGCAGATAAAGTGCTGACTGCACGCATGCATTTAATCCCTGTACTGCTCAAAATAAGTCGCAAAACTAAAATGCAAATATGAATGGGACTTGTACGTACAATTATGGTCATGCATGTTTATCAATGGAAACAATTATTATATTTGGTCGAACTTTGATTTTGGAGGAGCAAAGCGCAAGGTATACATCTCTTTGATCCGAAATGGAAGATTCGAGATACTTGCTTTGTTTTTCTGCTTTGTGCTTAAGATAAATGTACACTTGCTAATTCTGAACTTGTATTAGCTAATAGGCAAATATGTTATATTTAACCTCCTGCCAACATTCCAAGTTGAAGGTAATGTGATTTAATGTAGCATTTTAAATGGCAAGCACTGTGAGCGTTCAGGGAGGATGGGTTATATGTTCTGGCTCGTCCTGTGTACAATCTTATTTTAGCAGACCACACAATTACAAGTAAAGTTACAAAATGTTATATATTTATCAAGAAGCAGATGTACATGCTTCTTCCAATTAGTAGATTTTCTGTATTTTTTTTACCTTAAAAAATAGTTGATATAAAAAGGTCCTGAGCTAAATTTTTTAATCCACTGATTTATATATTAAGCTCTTATTTATTTCTATGAAATTAAAATACAAACTTTTGTTTGAAACTTGGGGGAATGGAAGAGTAGTTTCACATTATAAGCAATGACCCTTGGTAAATATATCGTGCGTTGTTAAGAAGATGGTACTAACTGTCTCACGTGAAATTGCAAAGCAACGGGCAAGGAATGAAATTTTATCTCAAAGATTTTTTTTTTGATGATCTATGCATGCTCCTTACTCTACGCAGAGTTGCCATGGTCGCTGTGGTCACAACAAGTGACTCAAGGGAGCGGGAACCGACGCAAGCATCTCCTGCAGGTTACGGAATGAAAGCAAGTCGGACCGAGAATACTGCTAGATAATAGTTTCAATAACTTGAGGCTGACAAGGTGGACAAGTTCACGGTAAAATATTGTGACAGCAGTCATAATTGTTTCTTACTTTTTTACTAAATAAATAACTAAAAAAATTCATTAATACTCAGACCTTTTGCTTCTTGCCATAATAGCACGTTAAACTTGAATCTATTCTCAGACATAATATGCTCACATACTGGAAATGTGAGTTGCACAGCTTTTGTAAACGCCATCACTTTCTAAATGTCCATTTCACATTACCATGAATTTTTCAAGCACAAGTAAGTATTTGAGATGACACGCTTTTCAATGCAAAATATAAAATAATCGTTCTAGATAATGTCTTTGTTTCATGTTTTTCACGAGTTTAAATTTGTACCGAGTTTACTAGTTATACTGTTAATACAGATTGAGATCCTGACTTGGGAACGATCTCCAAGGTGCGCATTCTGGCATGATAGCCGGGCACCCTTTGGAGGTTTGGCATCTGAAAAAGGTCAGACGGTCGAGCAGATACCAAACCTGCACAGATCAAAATGCAAACTTAAATCAAGACCATTTGTGATCGTTACAGATGTTTCCTTTATTATTACAGAAACGTTTTTTGTGCATTTATGTTCCCATCCTGTTATCATTAATTTATACTTCCTGTCTTGAAATCCAGATGATGGACCTCTGACAACATTGTTTGATTACAGCAATATGGATTTTGAGATTGCCCTCGATTTATACTATTTAAATTTCGATTATTGAAATTTACTATGGTGGACCTCAATGTGTACAATTTACTTAGTGGCCAGTAGGACGGCAGGGAGGTATTGATTGCATTTGCTATGAGCTGTTTAGTTTCGGTTCAATAATTATTGACACAACGATAAACTCTTCAACGGGTGCTTGGGCGGCATGGTGTTGGCATCAAACATTGTGTCGTCCTTCAGATGGATGTGTAGCTGCAACTTGTCCACTAGCCTTGATTGTTGGTCTGCAAACATTCCATGGTCTTTTTTGATGAGAGCAGCAAGAATTGTTGCTGGCACCCTGGAACACTGGGTGATTAAACCTACTAATTGGTCGGTTGCTCGATGGTTACCATGCCAAAGCCGACTCCAAGGATAATTGAGTTAACACCTGTCAGGACGCGTATTATGAGACTAAGGATTCGTATTCCTTGAGTGTCGGTTTCCCTGGACTGGATTCCTAGGAGGATGTCAGAGAGACAAGTGCCATGCTCGTTTGGGAATGTCAAGATCTCTACTTTATTTCGGAGATGATGCAGTCATCTTTGCGGAGACTCTAGATATCTTTGAGGGCCTCAGGTGCTGATGAGGAGTCGGAGCCACTGGATTACAGGTTCCTGGGTCAAAACTAAGATCCAGGCTTTCAAGACATCTTGATGCTGCTATCTTGGTCTGTACTGTTTGTGTGAGAGGTGAGGTCACGGAGAGATTCGCTTTCTTGCAGTGATATTCATGTATGCCTGGTGTTGGGTTAATGGCTCGGTGTGGGCTTGGGATCCTAGGGATCAGTTCAAATCTGCTGGCTGTTGATTAATGCTTCACTCGGTGGGTTGATTCAGCCTGTCATCCTTCCGAGTCATCAAATGAATACAGCTTGCTGGTATCCTGCGTCGGAGTGGTGACCCATCCAGGATTGGGCCAATAGCCCAGGAGACTGCGTTGGCAGCACCAATGCTCTGCACAGAGTATGGTCCAATGAGATGGATGAATGGATATCTGTCCTCTGCTGTGTGATAAAAAAAACGAGGTAATAGCTCTGGTCAGTCATGGAAATGATGGAATTGACTGGATCATGGGGTGTGGAGCTGTGTACTCTGTGCAGGGGATGAAAGTGATCTTCGAGTCTGTGTTCGTTCTTGCTCACAGATGTGAGACTTGAACTCTGACTAGGGATCTGAAGTGGAGACTTAATTCTTGGTCGCAGTTCTTCGGAGATCTTGGCTATCACTGTGTGACTTTGTTCAAGAGCGTTGCCGAGAGAGACTCAATGAGAATTTGTTATCTGCAAGTCGTGAGTGTCTGCTGCGCTGTGTGGACAATGTGCATTTTCCTGAACTGATCCTGTCACGAAGATTTCTCTCAGCGAGGTCGAGCCATCATGTGGAGGAGGCCAATGGGCCGACCACATGCTAGTGGTGCAGCGGGTGATCGTGCATTCTCAAGAGATGGGAATGGGTCTAAGGTGCGCTGGGTGAGCAGAGAAGAGGCCTGGTGTACTCGGAGAAATGTAGCAGTGGTGCGGCGCTCGGGGCATGCTCCATCTGACCTGACCTGGAACAATTCTAAATTCCTGCCTCAGCAGATCTGTGAATGTAGGCCTGGCCAGTCTGCTTCGTTGAAACCTTGTCATCAATGCATGATCTTGTATCTGCCAAATACACTTAAGGAACACAGCTAATAATAATGAAGAATGTATTTACTTCTCCGGGAATAATTTATTTGTTTCAAAAGTATAACAAAGATCATGCTTGATTGACCATAGAAAAGCTTTTTTGAAGTGGAAGTTTCTGTCTGTTTCTTCTTTCCATTCCTGACCTCTGCACTCAGTACATCCCATTCTCTACTCACTCTTTTCTCCTCCCTACCGCTCTGTCGTCCTCCTCTCTCTTTTCTTTCATCTCTCTTTCTTCTCTCTCTCTTCTCTCTCTCTCTCTCTCTCTCTTCTCTCTCTTCTCCTGATTCAGTCTCTTCTTCTTTCTATTCTCCTTCTCTCTGATCTCTATCTCTACTTACTCTTTACTCTCTTACTTCTTCTTCTCTTCTCTCCTCTTCTCTTTCTCTCTTTCTCTCCTAGTCTTTCTCTTTCTCTCTTTCTCTCTTTCTCTCTTCTCTTCTCTCTTCTCCCTCTCTCCCTTCCTCCCTTTCTCTCCCTTTCTCTCTCCCTCTCTTTCTCTTTCTCCTTCCTCCTATCTTTTCTCTTTTCCTCTTTTCTTCTCTTTCTCTCTCTCCTCTCCCTCCTCTCTTCTCCTTCTTTTTCTCCCTCTCTCTTCTCGTCTTCTCTCTCTCTCCTCTCCTTTCTCTCTCTCGTTTTCCCCTCTCCCTCCCCTATCCTCTCTTTCTCTCTCCTCCCTTCTCTCTTCTCTCGTCTTTCTCCTCTTTCTCTCTTCTCTCTCATCCCTCCTCCTTTCTCCTTCTCCTCGCTCTCCTTTTCTCCCCTTCCCTTTCCCTCTCTTTCTTCTCTCTCTTTCTCACTCTCTCACCTCCTCTCCTCCTCTCCCTTCTGCCCCCTCCTCCTCTCTTCTCACTCTTTTTTCTTCCTCCTCTCCTCTCTCTTCCTCTCTCTTCCCGTAATTTCTCTCCTTTCTCTACTCTTTCTCCTCTTCTTTTCTCTCTTTCTCGTCTTTCGTCTCTCTTATCCTTCTCTTTCTCCTCTCCCGCTCTCTCTCCTCTCTCCCCCGTCTCTCTCTTCTCTTCTCTCTTTCTCTCTTTCTCTTTCTTTTTCCCGTCTTTCTCTTGTTCCTCTTTCTCCCGCTCTCCCTCTTTCTCGGCTCTTTCCTCCTCTTTCTCCTCTCCTCTCTGTCTCTCTTCTTTTACCCCTCTCTTTCTCTCTTCGCTCTCTCTCTTTCTCTCTCTTTTTCCTCTTTTCCTCCTCCCCTCTCTCTCTCTTTCCTCTTTCCCTCGTTTCCCTCTCCCTCTCCCTTCTTTCTCCTTCGTCTCTTTCCTCCCTTCTTTCCTCTCTCTTCTCTTCTCTTCTCTTTCTCTCTTCCTTCTCTCCCCCTTTTATCGTCTTTCGTCCTCTCTTTTCTATCTTCTCCCTCTTCCTTCTCTCCTTTTTCGCTTTCTCCCCGTCTCCTTTCTCTTCTTTCGTCTGCTCTGCTCTTTCTCTCTCCTCTTCTCTTTCTCCTCTCCTTCCTCGGTCAATCTCTTTCTCTCTCTCTCTCTATCTTTCTCATCTTTTTCTCTCCTTATCTCTTCTCCTCCTCTCTTCCCTTCACTCTTTTCCTCTCTCCCTCTCTTCTCTCTTTCTCTCTCCCTCAGTCTTCCCTAATTTCTCCTTCTTCTCTCCCTTTTTCGTCTCCCCTCGGCTCTCTTTTCTCTCTTTCCCTCTTCCTCTCTCTTTTCTTTTCTTCTCTCCTCTCTTTCCGCTAATTTCTTTCCTCTTCTCTTTCCCTTCTCTTTTTCTCCCACGTCCTTTCTTTCTCTCTCATCTTCCTCTTTCTCTCTCCTCCTCTCTCTTTCTTCTGTCTCTCTTTCTCCCCTCCTTGCTCTCTTTCTCTCTTCTCTCTTTTCTTTCCCCTTCTTCCTCTCTCCTTTCTTCTTCTTCGTTTTCTCTCTCTCTCTTTCTCTTTTTCTTCTTTCTCCTCCTCCTCTTTCTTCTTCTTCTCCTCTTCTCTCCTTTCTCTTCTCTCTTTCCCTCTTCCTCTCTCCTCCCCTCCTTCTCCTTTCTCAATCCTTTCTTCTTTCCTTTTCTTCCCCTCTTTCTCCTCTTTTCTCCCTTCTTCTTTCTCTCTTCCCCCTTCTCTTCTTTCTCCCTCCTTTCTCCCTGCGGACCCCTCTTCTCTCTTCTCTCCCTACCCTCTTCTTCCCCTCTCTTTCTCGCCCTCTTCCCCCCTTTTCCCTCTCTTTCCCTCTTCCTCTCCTTCCTCCCCTCTCTCTTTTCCTTCCTCTTCCTTCTCTTCTCCTCTTCTTCTCCTCTTTTTCTTTTCTCCCTTCTCTCTTTCCTCTCCTCTCCTTCTCCCCTCTCTTTCCCCCTCTCCTCCTCCCTTTTTCTCTCTTTCTCTCTCTACCCTTCTCTTCTCCTCCCCCTCTCCCCTTCTCTCTTTCTCCCCTCTCTCCCTCCTCCTTTCTCCCTCTTCTCTCACCTCTCTCCTCCTCCGCTCTCTCTTCCCTTCTATTCACTTCTTCCCCTCTCTCCTCCGATCCTCTCATCACCTCTCCTCTCCCTCTTCCCTTTTCCTCTCTCCCTTTCTCTTCTTCTTTCCGTCCCTCTCTCCCCC
>CM068963.1:56332693-56347564 GCA_035128595.1 Eptatretus atami
GTATTACGGAAAAACTCCTGGACGGATTTCGACGAAACTTGGTGGGGGGGATTAGGTATGGTCCATTCGATTTTGGACTTGGTCCAAAGTCCAATATGGCCTCTATGGCGGCCATTTTGAAAAAATATTTGAATTTTTGTTTTTGCATTTCTACATGTTTAAGTGATTTCCAACCAAAAAAAAAAATAATTTTGTTAGAGAAAAAAAAAAATTTGCAACTTTTTTTCAAAAAATTTCGATTTTATTTGAAAAATATGTCAATTTTTTTTTTTGCATTTCTACGTGTTTTAAGTGATTTCCAACCCCCCCCCCCCAAAAAAAAATTGTTAGAGAAAAAAAACCCAGAAATTTTGCAACTTTTTTTTCAAAAAAATTTCGATTTATATTTTTCTAATAACTAGAGGGGGCATTTCTACATGCACGTCGATCTAGTTTAGTTTATTCAATCGTGGTTCAGTAGAGTCTGATCCGTTTTGACCTACAATGAATAGGATATCAGGTTCACTTAAGTGACCCAGCAGTATTGGCGGCGGAGGTTTTGCACTCTACCGAGTGCTCCCCCTCTAGTTTCATTGTGTTTTGTGCATTACTGGTCAGTTATAAGAAGATTTTGGCAAAAACAAAAAGTGACCAATTCAGTCCTGCGGACCAGATACATAAAAGCCAACAGGACTGTAACAAGAACAGCCACCGGCACAAAATGCCAGTTTCTCCTGTCTTGCATGTCGATGTAAATACAGTACGAAAGCTTTCAAAAACATTGCAATTCATTCTGTTCACGGTGATTTATGGCAACGTCGGGCAGAATGCCAACACAGTTGCGAGCATCCATTTTCTCTGTTTGCTAAAAGGCTTAATGGAAGCCCTTGTATGTAGTGCATGCATTTATGTGTGCTATAATAGCCGAATGACGATTTGACAATTTCCACTGAAGGTGAATGAGAGATTTCTTTATTTTGGACGTGGCAAGTGATGGTGCCAATTGCAATACATGACCCAAGCTCGGCATTGCCATTAAAACTTCACATTGTGATGGCAACACTGTAGTGTGCGCGTTGAAACGTCGCAGCTTCTATAAACTGTAAGAAAATTCGATGACATGTCTATAACATTGCTTTTTGACAAATTTGCTAATAGTCCATCCGTTGGGACTATACTCTGTGCAGAGCGTTGGTGCTGCCTAAGCAGTCTCCTTGGTTATTGGGTACAAGTCTGGACGGGTCGCCACCCCGACACAGGATACCAGCAAGCTGGTACTCATTTTGCCGACCTCGGAAGGATGACAAGCAGAGTTAACCCCACCTGGTCATTAATTCAACAGCCGAGCAGGATTTGCACTCAGGATCCTGGGATCCCAAGCTCACCACCCTAACTATTAATCCAACACCAGGCATAATTATGGCATCTCCATCTTTAAAGGAGTAAAAATCAATGATTATTATTGATTGAAAATATCTGCCATAAGTTTTGGCTTGGTCATGGTGAGTAGACTGGAGAGGATCATCGTGATGTTTCTTTTTTTTTTTTAAATTTCAGGTGGTGGTGTATTGTCCTTTCACTGGAATTGAACAGACGTTTCCATGCCGTATGTGGCTGGATGAAAATGAGGGAGATGGCCTTATTGAGCGAGAACTTAACGAAATGATATCCCTTCGTCAATTCAAGCAAAAAAGTGAGTTGGTAGTCATCATGGAAAAATGAAAATATTTTTTTGATCGGGTTGGGGTTAGTTAAATATTTTGGTGTTTTGCGACTTAAAAAGTTTTCTCCGACGATAGTCCAGCGAAGCACTACGACATCATCCGATACACTGGTTTAATGCCAATATTTCTATGAGCACATTCAAACTGCAAATTAAAATGTTGTTTATTTGTTGTTGATGGGAAATATAAGAAGGGTTAAAGCATGCTATCCCACTGATCCTTCACAATGATCCCATTCCCTCGCCACCACCACTTATTCCCTTTTGTTAAAGTTTCTCTTTATTATTCAGGTGCTGAGTCTCATAAAGAGGAGGCAAAAAAAAACAGTATGGTGAATGACCTACAAACAACAACACAGGGCAAAGGGGGGAAACGGCTGATCAGGAATGCATGGATGCACAACAACATAAGGGGATGAATTGCAGAAGAAAGAGGGATGAATCTTCGCAGCTGGAGATACAAGTAGAAATTGGAGAGATAATGAGGTGGTGGTAGGCAGCACACTTGAATAAGGCCTGAATGGAAGACGATGAGACAACAGACTCAGGAAGACCTTTTGTTTACATGGGGAAGGGGGAATGAAAAAAATGGAGCTGAGAAGCCTCGACTTAAAGAGGATAAACGAGGAAAGGTTTTTCTGGTAAAACAATGATGACCTTGAGGGGCAAGGCCTTGGTAGAAAGATGAAAGGGGTGAAAGAAGCAATATCAGATGATAGATGGTAAAATATTGGAAGGCTGCCTGCGGTGAATGAGAAACAGTTCCTGAGATCCAGCCTCCATTATCACGAGGCGGATGATAAGGAAGGCCTCGGACTTCACTGCCTCAAGGTGGGAAAGATGAGATGTAGCAGCACGAACTGATCATCGGGATGAGGGGTTGGGGAAGTACCATCATGTTGCGTGGCATTTGGATGAAGGCTTTTTGTACTATTATGAGCTATGGATTTATGAGGAAGCACTTGATCCTGAGAATAATTCTGAGCCGGCAACCAGCTTTGAGATTTAATCTGCACAAGACAGATTACACCTGTTACTAAGACCTCTAAAATCCAGATACTGTACATCTCCCAGTCGTTGGTCATAGAAATAAATAAACGGATTAGCCAGATCGTCTTTATAAAGAGACAAGGCGATAGTGTAGGATTTTGCTGGATAATGAGACGTGTTTCATTCTCTCAATTTGCACAGATCGATGCTGTTATAGCCTGCCCAGTAAATGGATGGGAACAATTCTGCGCAGGAAGGTGTCATCTGCAAAATGATACAATAAATTTTCCAGCGATCAATAGGGGTAATTGATTTTTGACCAAGAATATGATTGGTCCCAAACTGCTTCCTTGAAGTATCCTAGCTTCTAAATGTCGAGCACAGGAAAGATGGCATCCAAAGCTTGTGAGCACAACTTAAATAATAACAAATCCAGGAGGGGGGGGGACACTGGACCCCATTAAGGCGGTTTGGAACGCACGGCACGGTGCCATATACTGTATCATATACCCAGGAGTCCATGTATAATGAGTGGTGTTCTTGCTTGAGATGGAGAGTATTCATCTACTGTTGACATGGAATATGCATGTCCAGGATGGAATGATCATTGCTGAAATTAAACTAATGATCAGAGATCAGATAGTTAGAGAAAAGAGATGAGTCTTGAGGTCTGCTATGATGATTGATTGCATTATTTTGCTCATGATCGGGGCGACGGCTGACCGCGTTTAATTGAGAGAGTCAGGTTTAACTTTGGCAACTTTCTCCATGATGTAGGAAGGCAACCTGCAGGGAAAGGCCTGGGAAAGAGCAGAGAAGGAACATTCGACAGATGAACTAGTCATGAGGTTAAAGTGGTGATTCGATGAGGTCCATGACTTGTAGAGGAGTTGAGAAGTAGGGAGCCTCACGTGTTGGAGGCTTTTCTATGAAAAGTGTGGGGGGGTGGGTTTGGAGGTGGGGGGGATGCTTTGGATTTGTAGAGAAGAGAGGGGTTTGAGACCTGGGATTTTTCTCCAAATACACAGTTGAGGCACTCAGCCTTGAGAAGATAATTTTCCATTTTGACACCATCGTTCAAGAGGCCCTGCAAAAAAATGTCAGAAATTCTACAGATAATTTGTATCGACAGATTATATAGAATGTCGATACAAATTCTATAGTACTTTAGGACCATCATTCTACAGAACTCTTCCAGAGAAATTGTATCGAAATTCTGTAGAAACTCCATCGAAAATTTATATTCTATAGAAATTGCAGTTCCATCGAATTTGGTCCTAAAGTTCCGTAGAGTATCTTTCAACACGTTCCATAGAACGTCAAATGAATTCTATAGAACACCCATTCCCTGCAGTTATGAAAGGCCTTGACTGCAATGCCAGCTGGAATGGAAACAGTTAAAGTTGCAACTGGGTGGAAAATAGATGGCGTAGGACGGGTGGGGGTAATAGTGGAATTTTTTTGGGGGGGGCCTTGTATGCAGTCATCACGGTTAGGTAGGTGTTAGACAATGCATGGAAACAAAACAATGCTGCAATAAAGCGACACTGGAATGTTATAAGGTTTTGGGAGAAAGGTGGGGGATTAGGCAGGGATTCTGGGGGAAAGGAGCTCCTGATGGAGACCACCATGCCTCCACCTACACCAACATTGGTGTCTGCAAAAGCAGGACGAGGAATGTCCAGAGGTAGCTAGATGAGCAAGTCTGAGGTATTGTGGGAAAGAATGGTATATTTTAGAAACTAGTACACCAACTCCATACGGGAGCAGCAGAATGGTCGTGTTATTACCCTCTCTGGGGTATATAGGTTACAGTAGATGTATGCTCACGTCCGTTAGTCTTTGGGAGATATGATGAGCATATAATGCCTCAAGGATGTCGGGATTCCTCCAGATTTCTTTTAGTTTAGTGTTAAATAGCAGTAGCAACTGTTTAAAAAGGTAATCAAACATGTTTTTTTGTTACCTCCACCACTGAAGGTGGAAGGAGGTTATGTTTTCACCACTGTCTGTCTGTTTGTCTATCCGTCTTTGTTTGTTTGTTACTTTGCAAAAACAAATTTTTTGACAAGTGTGTTGATCGCTTCCATTTGTTTGTCTGTCCCCCCTCACCTTTAATCGCCTACAGGTCACAATTTTAAACCGATCTTCACGAAAGCTGAGGTGTCGTCCACCACCAGAAGGTGGTCTCCTTGGGTTAACCTGAGGCCGTCCCTTCGGGTGGGTGCCTCGAATGTCCTATCCTTAAGAGAGGATGTTCACCTTTCTCTGTTATCATCTGAGCTCAAGCGTTTGAACATCAGTATTGCAGCACTCTCTGAGGTTCGGAGACCGGATTGCGGCGAGATCATGGCGGGTGGTTACACCCACTATTGGTCTGGTTGCTCTGATGGTTACCATGTCCAAGGAGTTGCTGTAGCTGTGTCCAATAAGCTGACTTTAATGACAACTGAGGCAACACCGGTAAACGAGCGTATTATGAGACGAAGATTTCGTCACACCTTGGGTGTCATATCCCTGGTCTCGGCATATGCTCCGACTGAGGCGAGCGATCTCACCATGAAGGATGCATTCTATGCCACACTTGAGTCTGTGGTTGATCAGTGCCCAAGGTAAAATACTCTTCTACTCTTGGGGGATTTCAATGCATCGACTGGAACTGATGGGGATGGTTATGAGACGTGTGTTGGTCCCCATGGGTCTGGAACTGTGAACCAGTGTAGCACGAGGTTCCTTGACTTTGCAATAATTCATGGAGTTAGGGTGGCTGGTTCATGGTTTCAGAGCCCACAGGCTCATCGCTGGACTTGCTATTCCAACGCTTGCGGTGTGGCAAAGGAGATTGACCATGTGCACGTTGACAGTCGCTGGAGGATGATCCAGATCTGCAGGGTCTACCGGAGTGCTCAGTTCCTCAATATTGACCACCGACTTGTAGCAACTCTCAAGTTGCACCTTATATCCAGGAGAATAGTACAATCCCAGCCGAGGCTGGATGTTGGCAAACTCAAGGATGAGAGGGTAGCTGAGGAGTTTGCGAACAGGTTAAGTGGGGATTTGGGGGGTCTGGGTGCTTTGAGGAATCCTGAAGAGTTGTGGAGTGCATTCAAGACCACCGTCCTTGATGTTGCCGGTGGATGTCTTGGAACTAACCGGAGGGCAAAGGAGAATTTTGTCTCTCAATGGACACTGGATACCAGAGTCGCAGGGCCAGGCTTAATGGCAGAGCTGAGCTGTTTAAGGAGTTGAGGCGTAAAACTGTAAGTATGCTGAGGGTGGACAAGGAGGCATACAGTATGTGCAATGAATCTGTGAGGGGGTAGAGCATCATCTGTGGTCAAATGATTCTCATCCTGCTTTCAGGGGAATTCGCACATTGCATTCCTCCAAGCCCATCCCCTGGTGTACTACAGTTAGAACGGAGGGTGGTGAGCTCTTGAAAGAGGAGACCGAAGTGAAGGCCTGTTGGGCCGGTGACTTTGAGTGGCTGTACCAGGCTGATCCAACAGCTGTGAGTTTGATGTCAGGGGTGTTACTATCCCTATTGCTGACCCTCCAATCAACTGTGATCCACTTTCGTTTGTGGAAACAGGCTGCGGTGAACCAGTTGAAATGGGGTAAAGCTCCAGGGATCTGTTGCATCCATGCTGAACTTCTCAAGGCTCGTGGAAATGCTATACTCATGTCTTTGCATGCAGTTCTGTGCTCTGCCTGGAAAACAGGCATCATCCCAACTGACTGGAAGAGGGGCCTTGTTGTCCCTCTCTGGAAAGGGAAGGGTGATCACCAGGACTGCAACAACTACCAAGGGGTGATGCTGGTCTCAGTGCCAGGCAAGGTCTTTGCCCTTTTAATTATTGATAGGGTTCGCCACCATCTGCTTGAGCATCAGCACCCAGAGCAGTCAGGCTTTACACCAAAGATGTCAATGATTGACCTTGCTCTTTGGGTCCTCACCGAACACAGATATGAGTTTTGTCAGGGGCTGCTTAAACCCTATGTTGATCTCTGCAAAGTGTTCGATTCAGTGAATCGGGATGCCCTCTGGAGGGTTATCGGTCTTCGCGGGGTGCCACCAAAACTGATCAATCTGATGTCTGAACTATACTCTACTCTGGGACTGAGAGTGCTGCGAGATGTGGTGGTACCATCTCTGACTTATTTCCCGTTATTACTGGAGTTCATTAGGTGTGTGCACTGGCCCCCACACATTTCAGGACTTGTATGGACTGGATTCTGGGGAGGATGTTGAAGAGAGAGATCAAGCTGCGGTGCATCGTTTGGGAATGTCAAGATCTCTGACCTTGATTTCACAGATGATGCAGTCATTTTTGCAGACTCTGGATATCCATTTGGGGGCCCCCGGGGTGCTGAATGAGGAGTCTGAATGGGGCCTCGGGACTCGTGGGAATGCAAGGAGAAAGGTAGTTTTTTTTGTTTTGTATTGTTTTTTTGTTTTGTATTGTTTTTTTGTTTTGGATTTAAGACAAGAAACAGGGTGTTTAGTTAAGAGGGATGGGGGACGTTGGGAAAATTGGAATTGAAGGTAATAGGGAGAGAATACAAATAAAAACGATCGTACACCAAGAGGGGAAGGATGGGTAGGCCTCAAGGAACCCGGGAAGACAAGGTCGACGAAAACTCACAAAATGGCACGATTTTTGAAACAAAACCGAACTAGGAACACACAGTAACATGTAGGTAAGAAAATAAACAGTTAAAACGGGACAGATAACGATCGGAAACTTAACTTTGAGATCTTCAGCAAAGACCCCTGAAAGACCCCTGCCGACGCTCCAAACCCAGAACTGGAAGACTCAATGGCCCACCTGGTGTTAATTCAATGGAAAACAGGGGCTCAAACTGAAGACCCAAGTATCTTAAGCCAGCCACCTTAACCGTTAAGCCAACACCAGGCTTAAGAATGGTAAAGGACAAATATGAAGCAAGGGACTGGAGAGAGAAATGGAAAGAAGGAAGAGTGCTGGATTTAGGTGGTGTGTTTGAGAGTAGTATGAGTGAAGAGGGTTTTTTTTTTTATTCCCATGCTTAAAAAAAATTAGTGGGATATTGTAATCGATCCATCTGTCTGTCTGTCTGTCTGTCTGTCTGTCTGTCTGCCAGTCACACTATCTCCTAAACGATTGTGCAGAAATTCACTACACTTGGTAATTATTATCACCACATGGCAAGAAGGTGTGAGAGCAATGCCATTTTTATCTCTGCTCCATGCGGCCTGGGTTGAGGTCAAGAGGTCAAATACCAAAAAATGCAAGTCACAGGGGTCAAATCAAGATTTATTTATTTTTAACTCAAAATATTGGGTCATTCCTGGTCGAACTTTTTGCTATCTTTCAACTTATTTATGTGGGAAGCTTGGATATTTGCGATGGTGCCTCGCTGTAGTTTTTAGCTCACCTGGAAGGTAGTTCCGGGGAGCTTATGGGATGGCACGTCTTCCATCCGTCAGTCCATCCATCCACAAGCATTTGCAACTTCTCTGAAACTACGTACACAATTTAGATGAAACTTCTCCAAAACCTTCATCATCTGGAATGTACCAAAGTTTATTCATGGCATGAAAAAATCGGGCCCTAAGAGAGTGTACGGGGGGGGGGGGGGGGGGGGGGGTTGCCCCCCAAAATATCCATTTGCTTTCTTCTCCGAAACTACACATGTAATTCCGATGAAACTTGACGACAACCTTCATTACCCGTGATGCACCAAAGTTTGTTCACACCATTAAGAAAATCAGAGTCTAAGATGATCTGTGGGAGGGAGGTGGGGTTGAGACCCCCCAAAATAGGTATTTTCTCTCTTCCCAGAAACTACACACACAGTTTTGATGAAACTTGATCACACCCTTCATCACCCGTGTTGTACCAAAGTTTGTTCACTGCATAAAAAAAAAATTCCATTGGTATTTACTTTCTTCTCTGTTAAATATTTTATGGGTTATCCACACCTTCCAGTGGTTCCCTGGTTTTCTTATCTAGCCGCTACCAGGTGAGCGCCCAGGTGTATTGCCCCTATTTTTATTGTTGTAATTTATTGAGAGGATGAGGGAAGGTAGTGGAGGAAGGGAGGTAGGTTGAAAGCAAAGATGGGAATGAGCTAGAGAGGGAGGGAGGAATAGAGACAGAGTCAAGAAGGAGAGAGAAAGAAAAAACAACAGAAAGAAAAGCAAAGAAAGCAGATAAAGTGCTGACTGCACGCATGCATTTAATCTCCTGTACTGCTCAAAAAAGTCCTGCAACAACTAAAATGCAAATATGAATGGGACTTGTACGTACAATTATGGTCATGCATGTTTATCAATGGCAAACAATTATTATATTTGGTCGAACTTTGATTTTGGAGGAGCAAAGCGCAAGGTATACAATCTCTTTGAATCCGAAATGGAAGATTCGAGATACTTGCTTTGTTTTTCTGCTTTGTGCTTAAGAGTAAATGTACACTTGCTAATTCTGAACTTGTATTAGCTAATAGGCAAATATGTTATATTTAACCTCCTTGCCAACATTCCAAGTTGAAGGTAATGTGGATTTAATGTAGCATTTTAAATGGCAAGCACTGTGAGCGTTCAGGGGGACGATGGGTTATATGTCTGGCTCGTCCTGTGTACAATCTTATTTTAGCAGACCACCAATTACAAGTAAAGTTACAAAATGTTATATATTTATCAAGAAGCAGATGTACCATGCTTCTTCCAATTAGTAGATTTTCTGTATTTTTTTTACCTTAAAAATAGTTGATATAAAAAGGTCCTGAGCTAAATTTTTTTAATCCACTGATTATATATATAAGCTCATTATTTATTTCTATGAAATTACCAATACAAACTTTTGTTTTGAAACTTGGGGGAATGGAAGAGTAAGTTTCACATTATAAAGCAAATGACCCTTGGTAAAATATATCGTGCGTTGTTAAGAAGATGGTACTAAACTGTCTTCACGTGAAATTGCAAAGCAACGGGGCAAGGAAATGAAATTTTATCTCAAAGATTTTTTTTTTGATGATCTATGCATGCTCCTTACTCTACGCAGAGTTGCCATGGTCGCTGTGGGTCACAACAAGTGACCTCAAGGGAGCGGGAACCGACGCAAGCATCCTCCTGCAGGTCTACGGAATGAAAAGCAAGTCGGACGAGATACTGCTAGATAATAGTTTCAATAACTTTGAGGCTGGACAGGTGGACAAGTTCACGGTAAATATTGTGACAGCAGTCATCATTGTTTCTTACTTTTTTTACTAAAAATAAATAACTTAAAAAAATTCATTAAATACTCAGACCTTTTGGCTTCTTGCCATAATAGCACGTTAAACTTGGAAATCATTTCTCAGACATAATATGCTCAACATACTTGGAAATGTGAGTTGCACAGCTTTTTGTAAAACGCCATCACTTTCTAAATGTCCATTTCACCATTACCATGAATTTTCAAGCCACATAGTAAGTATTATGATGACACGCTTTTCATGCAAAATATAAAAATAATAATCGTTCTAGATAATGTCTTTGTTTCATGTTTTTCACGAGTTTAAATTTGTACCCAGTTTACTAGTTATACTTGTTAATACAGATTGAGATTCCTGACTTGGGAACGATCTCCAAGGTGCGCATCTGGCATGATAGCCGGGCACCCTTTGGAGGTTGGCATCTGAAAAAGGTCAGACGGTCGAGCAGATACACAAACCTGCACAGATCAAAATGCAAACTTAAATCAAACCATTTGTGATCGTTACAGATGTTTCCTTTATTATTACAGAAACGTTTTTTTGTGCATTTATGTTTCCCATCCTGTTTTCATTTAATTGAAATACTTCCTTTCCTGTCTTGAAATCCAGAATGATGGACCTCTGACAACATTGTTTGATTACAGCAATATGGATTTTGAGATTGCCCTCGATTTATTACTATTTTAAATTTCGATTATTGAAATTTACTATTGGTGGACCTCAATGTGTACAATTTACTTAGTGGTCCAGTAGGACGGCAGGGAGGTATTGATTGCATTTGCCTATGAGCTGTTTAGTTTCGGTTCAATAATTATTGACACAACGATAAACTCTTCAACGGGTGCTTTGCAGGCATGGTGTTGCATCAAACATTGTGTCGTCCTTCAGATGGATGTGTAGCTGCAAACTTGTCCACTAGCCTTGATTGTTGGTTCATGCAAAACATTCCATGGTCTTTTTTGATGAAGAGCAGGCAAATTGTTGCTGGCACCCTGGAACACTGGGTGATTAAACCTACTAATTGGTCAGGTTGCTCTGATGGTTACCATGCCCAAAGCCGACTCCAAGGATAATTGAGTTAACACCTGTCAACGAGCGTATTATGAGACTAAGGATTCGTCATTCCTTGAGTGTCGTTTCCCTGGACTGGATTCCTAGGAGGATGTCAGAGAGACCAAGCTGCCATGCATCGTTTGGGAATGTCAAGATCTCTGACCTTTATTTCGGAGATGATGCAGTCATCTTTGCGGAGACTCTAGATATCCTTTTGAGGGCCCTCGAGGTGCTGAATGAGGAGTCGGAGCCACTGGGATTACAGGTTCCCTGGGTCAAAACTAAGATCCAGGCTTTCAATGACATCTTGGATGCTGCTATCTGGTCTGTACCTGTTTGTGGTGAGGAGGTTGAGGTCACGGAGAGATTCGCTTTCCTTGGCAGTGATATTCATGTATGCCTGGTGTTGGGTTAATGGCTCGGGTGGTGGGCTTGGGATCCTAGGGTCATGAGTTCAAATCCTGCTTGGCTGTTGAATTAATGCTTCACTCAGGTGGGGTTGATTCAGCCTGTCATCCTTCCGAGGTCATCAAAATGAATACCAGCTTGCTGGTATCCTGCGTCGGAGTGGTGACCCATCCAGGATTGGGCCCAATAGCCCAGGAGACTGCGTTGGCAGCACCAATGCTCTGCACAGAGTATGGTCCCAATGGATGGATGGATGGATATTCATGTCTCTGCTGGCTGTGAGTCAGAGGTCAATAGACGTCTGGGTCAGTCATGGAGAATGATGGATTGACTGGATCATGGGGTGTGGAGCTGTCGGTACCTGTGCAGGGGGATGAAAGTCTGAGTCTTCAGGTCCTTGGTGCTTCCGTTCTTGCTCAACAGATGTGAGACTTGAACTCTGACCAGGGATCTGAGATGGAGACTTAATTCCTTTGGTACCAGGTCTCTTCGGAGAATCATTGGCTATCACTGATCGGACTTTGTGTCTAACGAGCGGTTGCCGAGAGAGACTCAAATGAGATTTGTTACCTGCATAGTCCGTGAGTGTCTGCTGCGGCTGTGTGGACATGTGGCTCATTTTCCTGACACTGATCCTGCTCACAAGATTCTCTCAGCGAGGGAGCCTCATGAGTGGAGGAGGCCAATGGGCCGACCACATGCCTAGTGGTTGCAGCAGGTTGATCGGCATCTCAAGGAGATGGGAATGGGCTAGGCATCTGCCTGGGTGATGGCCAGAGAGAGGCCCCTGGTGTACTCGGAGAAAGTGTACGCAGTGGTGCGCTGCTCCGGGGCATGCTCCCATACCTGACCTGACCCTGGAACAAATTCTAAATTCCTGCCCTCAGCAGATCCTGTTGAATGTCAGGCCTGGCCAGCTGCTTCGTGAAAGACTTGGCTCATCAATGCATGATCTTTGATCTGCCAAATACAACTTAAAGGAACACAGCATAATAATGAAGAATGTATTTACTTCTCCGGGCAATAATTTATTTGTTTGTCAAAATATAACCAAAATCATGCTTGATTGACCAATCAGAAAAGCTTTTTTGAAAGTGGAAGTTTTCTGTCTTTTCTTTCCTTTCCATTCCCTGACCTCTTGCACTCAATGTACATCCCATTTCTCTACCTCTACCTCTTTTCTCCCTCCCTACCCTCGTCGTCCTCCTCTCTCTCTTCTTTCTCTCTTTCTCTCTTTCTCTCTTTCTCTCTTTCTCTCTTTCTCTCTTTCTCTCTTTCTTTCTCTCTCTCTCTCTTCTCTCTTTCTCTCTTTCTCTCTTTCTCTCTTCTCTCTTTCTCTCTTTTCTCTCTTTCTCTCTTTCTCTCTTTCTCTCGTTTCTCTCGTTCTCTCTTTCTCTCTTTCTCTCTTTCTGCTTTCCCCCTTTCCCCCTTCCTTCTTCTTTATCTCTTTCTCTCTCTTTTCTCTCTCTCTCTTTCTCTCTTTCTCTCTTTCTCTCTCTCTTCCTCTTTCTCTCTTTCTCTCTTTCTCTCTTTCTCTCTTTCTCTCTTTTCTCTCTTTCTCTCTTTCTCTCTTCTCTCTTTCTCTCTTTCTCTCTTTCCTCTTTCTCTCTTCTCTCTTCTCTCTTCTCTCTTCTCTCTTCTCCTTTCTCTCTTTCTCTCCTTTCTCTCCTTTCTCTCTTTCTCTCTTCTCTCTTTCTCTCTTTCTCTCTTTCTCTCTTTCTCTCTTTCTCTCTTTCTCTCTTTCTCTCTTTCTCTCTTTCTCTCTTCTCTCTTTCTCTCTTTCTCTCTTTCTCTCTTTCTCTCTTTCTCTCTTTCTCTCTTTCTCTCTCTTTCTCTCTTTCTCTCTTTCTCTCTTTCTCTCTTTCTCTCTTTCTCTCTTTCTCTCTTTTCTCTCTTTCTCTCTTCTCTCTTTCTCTCTTTCTCTCTTTCTCTCTTTCTCTCTTCTCTCTTCTCTCTTTCTCTCTTTCTCTCTTTCTCTCTTTCTCTCTTTCTCTCTCCTCTCTTTCTCTCTTTCTCTCTTTCTCTTTTCTCTCTTTCTCTCTTCTCTCTTTCCTCTTTCTCTCTTTCTCTCTTTCTCTCTTTCTCTCTTTCTCTCTTTCTCTCTTTCTCTCTTTCTCTCTTTCTCTCTCTCTCTTTCTCTCTTTCTCTTCTCTCTCTCTCTCTCTCTTTCTCTCTTTCTCTCTTTCTTCTTTCTCTCTTTCTCTCTTTCTCTCTTCTCTCTTTCTTCTCTCTCTCTTTCTCCTCTTTCTCTCTTCTCTCTTTCTCTCTTCTCTCTTCTCTCTCTCTCTTTCTCTCTTCTCTCTTTCTCTCTTCTCTCTTTCTCTCTTTCTCTCTTCTCCTTCTCTCTTCTCTCTTTCTCTCTTTCTCTCTTTTCTCTCTTTCTCTCTTTCTCTCTTTCTCTCTTTCTCTCTTCTCTCTTTCCTCTCTTTCTCTCTTTCTCTCTCTCCTCTCTCTCTCTCTCTCTCTTTTCTTCTCTTTCTCTCTCTTTCTCTCTTTCTCTCTTTCTCTCTTCTCTCTTTCTCTCTTTCTCTCTTTCTCTCTTTCTCTCTTTCTCTCTTTCTCTCTCTCTCTCTTTCTCTCTTCTCTCTTTCTCTCTTTCCTCTTTCTCTCTTTCTCTCTTTCTTCTCTTTCTCTCTTTTCTCTCTTTCTCCTCTTTTCTCTCTTTCTCTCTTTCTCTCTTTCTCTCTTCTCTCTTTCTCCTTCTCTCTTTCTCTCTTTCTCTCTTCCTCTTTTCTCTCTTTCTCTCTTTCTCCTCTTTCTCTCTTTCTCTCTTTCTCTCTTCTTCTTCTCTCTTTCTCTCTTTCTCTCTTCTCTCTTTCTCTCTTTCTCTTCTTTCTCTCTTTTCTCTCTCTCTCTTTCTCTCTTTCTCTCTTTCTCTCTTTCTCTCTTTCTCTTTCTTCTCTTTTTCTCTCTTTCTCTCTTTCTCTCTTTCTCTCTCCCTCTCTCTTTCTCTCTTTCTCTCTTTCCTCTTCTCTCTTTCTCTCTTCTCTCTTTCTCTTTTCTCTCTTTCCTTCTTTCTCTCTTTCTCTCTTTCTCTTCTCTCTTCTCTCTTTCTCTCTTTCTCTCTTTCTCTCTTTCTCTCTTTCTCTCTCTTTCTCTCTTTCTCTCTTCTCTCTTTCTCTCTTTCTCTCTTTCTCTCTTTCTCTCTCTCTCTCTTCTCTCTTTCTCTCTTTCTCTCTTTCTCTCTTTCTCTCTTTCTCTCTTTCTCTCTTTCTCTCTTTCTCTCTTTCTCTCTTTCTCTCTTCTCTCTTTCTCTCTTTCTCTCTTCTCTCTCTTTCTCTCTTTCTCTCTTTCTCTCTTTCTCTCTTCTCTCTTTCTCTTCTTTCTCTCTTTCTCTCTTTCTCTCTCCCTCTCTTCCTCTCTCTCTCTCTTTCTCTCTTTCTCTCTTTCTCTCTTTCTCTCTTTCTCTCTCTCTCTCTCCCTCTCTCCTCTCTCTTTCTCTCTTTCTCTCTTTCTCTCTTTCTCTCTTTCTCTCTCTA
>CM068963.1:56347589-56365089 GCA_035128595.1 Eptatretus atami
CTTTTCTCTCTTTTGCTTCCTTTCTCTCTCCTTTCTCTCTTTCTCTCTCTCTCTTCCTCTCTCTTCTTCTCTCTCTTCTCTTTTCTCCTTCTCTCTTTCTCTCTTTCTCTCTTCTCTTTTCTCTCTTTCTCTTCTTCTCTCTTTCTCTCTTCTCTCTTTCTCTCTTTCTCTCTTCTCCCTCTCTCTCTCTTCTTTCTCTTCTTTCTCTCTTCTCTCTCTTTCTCTTTTTCTCTCTCTCTCTTTCTCTTCTTCTCTCTCTCCTCTCTTTCTCTCTTTCTCTCTTTCTCTCTTTCTCTCTTTCTCTCTTTCTCTCTTTCTCTTTCTCTCTTTCTCTCTTTCTCTCTTTCTCTCTTTCTCTCTTTCTCTCTTTCTCTCTTCTCTCTCCCTCTCTCTCTCTCTCTCTCTCTTTCTCTCTTTCTCTCTCTTTCTCTCTTTCTCTCTTTCTCTCCTTTTCTCTCTTTCTCTCTCTTTCTCTCTTTCTCTCTTTCTCTCTTTCTCTCTTCTCTCTTCCTCTCTTTCTCTCTTTCTCTCTTTCTCTCTTTCTCTCTTTCTCTCTTTCTCTCTTTCTCTCTTTCTCCTTTCTCTCTTTCTTTCTTTCTCTCTCCCTCTCTCTTCTCTTTTCTCTCTTTCTCTCTTTCTCTCTTTCTCTCTTTCTCTCTTTCTCTTTCTTTCTCTCTTTCTCTCTTCTCTCTCTTTCTCTCTTTCTCTCTTTCTCTCTTTCTCTCTTTCTCTCTCTCTCTCTCTCTTTCTCTCTTCTCTCTTTCTCTCTTTCTCTCTTCTCTCTTTCTTCTCTTTCTCTCTTTCTCTCTCCTCTCTCCTCTCTCTCCTCTCTTTCTCTCTTTCTCCTCTTTCTCTCTTTCTCTCTTTCTCTCTTCTCTCTTCTCTCTTTCTCTCTTTCTCTTTCTCTCTTTCTCCTTTCCTCTTTCTCTCTTTCTCTCTTTTCTCTCTTTCTCTTCTTTCTCTCTTTCTCTTTTCTCTTCTTTCTCTCTTTCTCTCTTTCTCTCTCCTCTCTCTCTCTCTCTTTCTCTCTTTCTCTCTTCTCTCTTTCTCTCTTTCTCTCTTTCTCTCTTCTCTCTTTCTCTCTTTCTCTCTTTCTCTCTTTCTCTTTCTCTCTTTCTCTCTTTCTCTCTTTCTCTCCTTTCTCTCTTTCTCTCTTTCTCTCTTTCTCTCTTCTCTCTCTCTCTCTCTTCTCTCTTTCTCCTTTCTTCTCTTTCTCTCTTTCTCTCTTTCTCTCTTTCTCTCTTTCTCTCTTTCTCTCTTTCTCTCTTCTCTCTTTCTCTCTTTTCTCTCTTTCTCTCTTTCTCCTTTTCTCTTTTTTTCCTTCTTTTTTTCTCTTCTTTTTTCTCTCTTCTCTTCTCTTTCTCTCTTTCTCTCTTTCTTTCTCTTTCTCTCTTTTCTCTCTTTCTCTCTTTCTCTCTTTTCTCTCTTTCTCTCTTTCTCTCTTTCTCTCTTTCTCTCTTTCTCTCTTTCTCCTCTTTCTCTCTTTCTCTCTTTCTCTCTTTCTCTCTCTTCTCTCTCTTTCTCTCTTTCTTCTCTTTCTCTCTTTCTCTCTTTCTCTCTTTCTCTCTTTCTCTTTTCTCTCTTCTCTCTTTCTCTCTTTCTCTCTTTCTCTCTTTCTTCTCTTTTCTCTTTTCTCTCTTCTCTCTTTCTCTCTTTCTCTCTTTCTCTCTTTCTCTCTTTCTCTCTTCTCTCTTTCTCTCTTTCTCTCTTTCTCTCTTTCTCTCTTTCTCTCTTTCTCTCTCCTTTCTCTCTTTTCTCTCTTTCTCTCTTTCTCTCTTTCTCTTCTTTCTCTCTTCTCTCTCTTTCTCTCTTTCTCTCTTTCCTCTTTCTCTCTTCTCTCTTTCTCTCTTCTCTCTTTCTCTCTTTCTCTCTTTCTCTCTTTCTCTCTTTCTCTCTTTCTCTCTTTCTCTCTTTCTCTCTTTCCTCTTTCCTCTTTCTCCTCTTTCTCTCTTCTCTCTTTCTCTCTTTCTCTCTTTCTCTCTTTCTCTCTTCTCTCTTTCTCTCTTCTCTCTTTCTCTCTTTCTCTTCTTTCTCTCTTTCTCTCTTTCTCTCTTTCTTCTCTTTCTCTCTCCTCTCTTTCTCTCTTTCTCTCTTTCTCTCTTTCTCTCTTTCTCTCTTTCTCTCTTTCTCTCTTTCTCTCTTTCTCTCTTTCTCTCTTTCTCTCTTTCTCTCTTTCTCTCTTTCTCTCTTTCTCTCTTTCTCTCTTTCTCTTCTTTCTCTCTTTCTCTCTCTTCTCTCTCTCTCTCTTTCTCTTTTCTCTCTTTCCTCTTTCTCTCTTTTCTCTTCTCTCTTCTCTCTTCTCTTTCTCTCTTTCTCTCTTTCTCTCTTTCTCTTCTCTCTCTCTCTCTCTCTCTCTTCTCTTTCTCTCTTTCTCTCTTTCTCTCTTTCTCTCTTTCTTCTCTTTCTCTCTTTCTCTCTTTTCTCTCTTTCTTCTTTCTCTCTTTCTCTCTTCTCTCTTTCTCTCTTTTCTCTCTTTCTCTCTTCTCTCTTTCTTCTCTTTCTCTCTTTCTCTCCCCTCTCTCTCTCTCTCTCTCTTTCTCTCTTTCTCTCTCTTTCTCTCTTTCTCTCTTTCTCTCTTTCTCTCTTTTCTCTCTTTTTCTCTTTTCTCTTTCTCTCTTTTCTCTCTTTTCTCTCTTCTCTCTTTCTCTCTTTCTCTCTTTTCTCTCTTTCTCTCTTTCTCTCCTTTCTCTCTTTCTCTCTTTCTCTCTTTCTCTCTTTCTCTCTTTCTCTCTTTTCTCTCTTTCTCTCTTTCTCTCTTTCTCTCTTTCTCTCTTTTCTTCTCTTTCTCTCTTTCTCTCTTTCTCTCTTTCTCTCTTTTCTCTCTTTCTCTCTTTCTTCTCTCTTTCTCTCTTTCTCTCTTTCTCTCTTTCTCTCTTTCTCTCTTTCTCTCTTTCTCTCTTTCTCTCTTTCTTTCTTTCTCTCTTTCTCTCTTTCTCTCTTCTCTCTTTCTCTCTTTCTCTCTTTCTCTCTTCTCTCTTTCTCTCTTTCTCTCTTTCTCTCTTTTCTCTCTTTCTCTCTCCCTCTCTCTTTCTCTCTTTCTCTCTTTCTCTCTTTCTCTTCTTTCTCTCTTTTCTCTCTTTCTCTCTTTTCTCTTTCTCTCTTTCTCTCTTCTCTCTTTCTCTCTTCTCTCTTTTCTCTCTTTCTCTTCTTTCTCTCTTTCTCTCTTTCTCTCTTTCTCTCTTTCTTCTTTCTCTTCTTTCTCTCTTTCTCTCTTTCTTCTCTCTCTCTTTTCTCTCTCTCTCTCTTTCTCTCTTCTCTCTTTCTCTCTTTCTCTTTCTCTCTTTCTTCTTTCTCTCTTTCTCTCTTCTCTTCTTTCTCTCTTTTCTCTTTCTCTCTTTTCTCTCTTTCTCTCTTTTCTCTCTTTCTCTCTTTCTCTCTTTCTCTCTTTCTCTCTTCTCTCTTTCTCTCTTTCTCTCTTTCTCTCTTTCTCTCTCCCTCTCTCCCTCTCTCTCTCTCTTTCTCTCTTTCTCTCTTTCTCTCTTTCTCTCTTTCTCTCTCTCTCTCTCCCTCTCTCTCTCTCTTTCTCTCTTTCTCTCTTTCTCTCTTTCTCTCTTTCTCTCTCTATAGAAACGATAGTAATGAATTTGAAATGTACACAGATTTATATGGACGTCTTTGCACTTCATTTTTGCTTTCATATCCTCAAAAGCATTTCTTCTCTCATCCCTGTCCTTTGGTGACCTTGCAAGGTCACAATGCTCCAGTACTTCACCAAGGAACTGTACACATTTATCTGTGACCATTGGCTGGATGCCAATGAGGATGATGGCTCCACTGTGCGAGAGATCCCAGCTGGTGGAGACTTTGTGATGACGTTCTGCCAGGTGTGTAAAGTCTGACCCACAAATTATTAAAACAGCTCACCCATAATGGCCACCATTTTAAACTCTTGATCGTCTGAATGGGTATTGATGAAAGATAAGAAAAACCATGGTATGGGTATTGATAAGTGATAAGTTAAACCAGGTCTTGATTTGATATTGATAAGAAAAACCATGATAAGAGAAGATCATTATTATTAAAGCTGGTATTCCCACTCAATCATGCGGTCAAACATGTTAGCTGACAGTGTTTTGCAGTCTAGTCCGTTGATGCCTTCACTCTCCATTCTTCTTCTATCTTGTGTCAGATCTTCAAGCTTTCTGCTTTTGGCTCTTCTTGCTTCAATTGACACATAGTCCCTCCACCTTCTTTTTGCCTTCTCACTGTTCTACTGCAATTAATTCTCCAACTCTCCATTTTTCTTTGTGTGACTGCAGTTGTCAAGTGCCTGACCAACCTATCTAATTGTGCTTCCTGTTACTGAGTTCATTCCTTACTTGCACCATGGCCATAAGCATAAGCTGAATGCGTGAGGATTGCAATCATCCCGTCTGTGTGCCTTGATGTATGTATTGTCTGTTCGTCTGCAGAAAGATTGGATAACAAGGGCAGGTAGAATCACCAAATTTAGCACAGAGCTTCTATTGTGAATGCATCTGACGAGATCAACTTTGAGAGTAAAAATGAAATTTAGTACAAAACTATATTTACTCATGCCACAGACATATGGCTATTGCGTGATTATTGCAAGAATTGCATCTGTTTGTACAATATGCAAAAAATGTTGGGATGTTTACTCCAAAAAGTATGTAAACAAGGCAGGATGGTCGCAATAAATGATCAGTGAAACCATCCATACATCTTTCTTTACATAATGGTTGGCCCGAGAAAAGACACTAAGTTGTGTGCGTGCGTGCGTGCGTGCGTGCGTGCGATGCGCGCATCCCTCTCCCTTTCTTCCACCTTCCCGCTCTCTAGTCTGTGTTAGTGAACCTTTTTTTCATAACAAAGCACTTTTAAGAGTTGATTCGTCACATGGTCACGAATGTTGAACTCTATTATGGGGCTGTTCAAAAATTACGGAACGCTATTTTATAGGGAGGCACGTTCAGGTTTTACTGAACTTAATTAATAATTTTTTCTTCGATATATGATTCGATTTTTGTGGTCCCTCATCATGATCAACACTTGACCCAAACAAAGCCATGGGAAAGCTGACGCAACAAACCCGGAGAGCGTATATAATCAGCAGAGGCATACAGGAAACCAAGATAGTGACCATATTATTTTGACTGGGTGCCATGGTGGTGGAGTTTCGCGACCAATGTGGGTGTGGTCCGGCAGTTGTCCGACCAATGGGTGCACATTTCAAAAATCGAACCCCAACAAGAACAACACCAACGACAACAGCAATGGCTGAGCTCTTGAGACCTGCCACATGTCAGGTCTGGTCAGGTCAGGTATGGAGCATGCCGGAGTAGCGCGTCGCTGCGTCCACTTTCTGTCTACTCCAAGGGCCTCCGTCTGGCCATCCCCAGGCAGATGCCTGGCCATCCCATCTCCTTGAGATGCCGATCAACCTGCTGCAACCACGAGGCATGTGGTCAGTCCATTAGCCTCCTCCACTCACGAGGCTCCCTTGCTGAGAGAATCTGGTGAGCAGGATCAGCATCAGGAAAATGAGCCACATGTCCATACAGCTGCAACTGATGCTCATGGACTATACAGGTAACAAATCTCATTTGAGTCTCTCTCAGCAACCGCTCGTTGGACACAAAGTCTGACCAGCGACAGCCAAGGATTCTCCGAAGAGACCTGGTACCAAAGGAATTAAGTCTCCATCTCAGATCCCTGGTCAGAGTCCAAGTTTCACATCCATAGAGCAAGACTGGAAGCACCAAGGACCTGAAGACTCAGACTTTCGTCCTCCTGCACAGGTAGCGACAGTGCCATACACCATTATCCAGTGAATCCATGACTCCCAGGCCTGACCTAGAGGTCTATTGACCTCTGACTCACAGCTGGCCAGAACATGATCTCTCTCTTAGAAACGATAGTAATGAATTTGAAATGTACACAGATTTATATGGACGTCTTTGCACTTCATTTTTGCTTTCATATCCTCAAAAGCATTCTTCTTCCTCATCCCTGTCCTTGGTGACCTTGCAAGGTCACAATGCTCCAGTACTTCACCAAGGAACTGTACACATTTATCTGTGACCATTGGCTGGATGCCAATGAGGATGATGGCTCCACTGTGCGAGAGATCCCAGCTGGTGGAGACTTTGTGGATGACGTTCTGCCAGGTGTGTAAAGTCTGACCCACAAATTTATTAAAACAGCTCACCCATAATGGCCACCATTTTAAACTCTTGATCGTCTGAATGGGTATTGATGAAAGATAAGAAAAACCATGGTATGGGTATTGATAAGTGATAAGTTAAACCAGGTCTTGATTTGATATTGATAAGAAAAACCATGATAAGAGAAGATCATTATTTATTAAAGCTGGTATTCCCACTCAATCATGCGGTCAAACATGTTAGCTGACAGTGTTTTGCAGTCTAGTCCGTTGATGCCTTCACTCTCCATTCTTCTTCTATCTTGTGTCAGATCTTCAAGCTTTCTGCTTTTGGCTCTTCTTGCTTCAATTGACACATAGTCCCTCCACCTTCTTTTTGGCCTTCTCACTGTTCTACTGCAATTAATTCTCCAACTCTCCATTTTTCTTTGTGTGACTGCAGTTGTCCAAGTGCCTGACCAACCTATCTAATTGTGCTTCCTGTTACTGAGTTCATTCCTTACTTGCACCATGGCCATAAGCGTAAGCTGAATGCGTGAGGATTGCAATCATCCCGTCTGTGTGCCTTGATGTATGTTTGTCTGTTCGTCTGCAGAAAGATTGGATAACAAGGGCAGGTAGAATCACCAAATTTAGCACAGAGCTTCGTATTGTGAATGCATCTGACGAGATCAACTTTGAGAGTAAAAATGAAATTTAGTACAAAACTATATTTACTCATGCCACAGACATATGGCTATTGCGTGATTATTGCAAGAATTGCATCTGTTTGTACAATATGCAAAAGAATGTTGGGATGTTTACTCCAAAAAGTATGTAAACAAGGCAGGATGGTCGCAATAAATGATCATGTGAAACCATCCATACATCTTTCTTTACATAATGGTTGGCCCGAGAAAAGACACTAAGTGTGTGTGCGTGCGTGCGTGCGTGCGTGCGTGCATGCGCATCCCTCTCCCTTTCTTCCACCTTCCCGCTCTCTGTCTGTGTTAGTGAACCTTTTTTTCATAACAAAGCACTTTTAAGAGTTGATTCGTCACATGGTCACGAATGTTGAACTCTCATTATGGGGCTGTTCAAAAATTACGGAACGCTATTTTATAGGGAGGCACGTTCAGGTTTTACTGAACTTAATTAATAATTTTTTCTTCGATATATGATTCGATTTTTGTGGTCCCTCATCATGATCAACACTTGACCCAAACAAAGCCATGGGAAAGCTGACGCAACAAACCCGGAGAGCGTATATAATCAGCAGAGGCATACAGGAAACCAAGATAGTGACCATATTATTTTGACTGGGTGCCATGGTGGGTGGAGTCTCGCGACCAATGTGGGTGTGGTCCGGCAGTTGTCCGACCAATGGGTGCACATTTCAAAAATCGAACCCCAACAAGAACAACACCAACGACAACAGCAATGGCTGAGCTCTTGAAGACCTGCCACATGTCAGGTCTGGTCAGGTCAGGTATGGGAGCATGCGCCGGAGTAGCGCGTCGCTGCGTCCACTTTCTGTCTACTCCAAGGGCCTCCGTCTGGCCATCCCCCAGGCAGATGCCTGGCCCATCCCCATCTCCTTGAGATGCCGATCAACCTGCTGCAACCACGAGGCATGTGGTCAGTCCATTAGCCTCCTCCACTCACGAGGCTCCCTTGCTGAGAGAATCTGGTGAGCAGGATCAGCATCAGGAAAATGAGCCATGTTCCATACAGCTGCAACTGATGCTCATGGACTATACAGGTAACAAATCTCATTTGAGTCTCTCTCAGCAACCGCTCTTGGACACAAAGTCTGACCAGCGACAGCCAAGGATTCTCCGAAGAGACCTGGTACCAAAGGAATTAAGTCTCCATCTCAGATCCCTGGTCAGAGTCCAAGTTTCACATCCATAGAGCAAGACTGGAAGCAGCAAGGACCTGAAGACTCAGACTTTCGTCCTCCTGCACAGGTAGCGACAGTGCCATACACCATTATCCAGTGAATCCATGACTCCCCAGGCCTGACCTAGAGGTCTATTGACCTCTGACTCACAGCTGGCAGAGACATGAATATCACTGCTAAAGTAAGTGAATCTCTATGTGACCTCAACATCCTCACCACAAACAGGTACAGACAAGATAGCAGCATCCAAGATGTCATTGAAAGCCTGGATATTAGTTTTGACCCAGGAAACCCATAATACCAGTGGCTCTGACTCATCATTCAGCACCACGAAGGCCCCCAAAAGGATATCTAGAGTCTCCGCAAAGGTGACTGCATCATCTGCGAAATCAAAGTCAGAGATCTTGGCATTCCCAAACGATGCATGGCAGCTTGTTCTCTCTGACAACCTCCCCAGAATCCAGTCCATACAAGCACTGAAAAGTTTGGGGTCAGCAAACACCCCTGACGCACTCCAGTAACAACTGGAAATATGTCGGAGCTGGTATCACCCAATCTCACAGCACTCTCAGTACCAGGGTGCAGTTCAGACATCAGATTAATCAGTTTTGGTGGCACCCCACGAAAACCGATCATCCTCCAGAGGGCATCCCGACTTGCTGAATTGAACCCTGTACAGAGATCAACATAAGCTGCAAGCAGCCCCTGCCGAAACTCTCATCTGCGTTTGGTGAGGACCCGAAGAGCAAGGATACGGTTAATCTTTGACCTCTTTGGTGTGAAGCTTGACTGCTCTGGTCACTGGTGCTCAAGCAGATGGTGGCAAACCCTCTCAAGAATTATCCGAGCGAAGACCTTGACTGGCACTGAGAGCAGCGTCACCCTTCCCTTGCGTCCTGACGATCACCCTTCCCTTTACAGAGAGGGAGAACAACGCCCCTCTTCCAGCCAGTTGGGATGATGCCTGTGTTCCAGGCAGAGCACAGAACTGCATGCAATGACATGAGTACAGCATTTTCACCACCTTGAGAAGTTCAGCATGGATGCCACAGATCCCTGGAGCTTTACCCCCATTTCAAGCGGTTCACCGCAGCCTGTGTTTCCAAAAGCGAAGGTGGATCACAGTAGATTGAAGGGTCAACAATAGGGATAGTAACTCCCCTGATGACCAACTCGACAGCTGGTGGATCAGTCTGGTGCAGCCAATCAAAGTAACCGGCCCAGCCAGCCTTCACTTTGGACTCCTCTGTCAAGAGCCTACCATCCTCCGCGATAAATGCAGTACACCGAGGGATGGGCTTGGATGAACGTAATGCGCAAATTCCCCTGTAAGCAGGACAAGAATCACTTGACCACAGGTGATGCTCTACCCCTTCACAGATTCCTCACACATAGGCCTCCTTGCCCACCCTCAGCGCACGTGCAGTTTTATGCCTCAACTCCATGAACAGATTAGCTCTGCTGTTAAGCCTGGTCCTGTGTCTCTGGTGAACGATATCCAGTGTCCCTTGAGAGACAAAATTCTTCTTCGCCCAACGGTGATTTCCACGACATCCACCGGCAACATCAAGGATGGTGGTCTTGAAGGCACTCCACAACTCCTCAGGATCCCCCAAAGCACCCAGATCCCCCCAAATCTCCACTCAGCTTGTTCGCAACTCCTCAGCTACCCTCTCATCCTTGAGCTTGCCAACATCCAGCTGAGGCTGGGATGGTACCATTCTCTTGGATTTAAGCTGCATCTTCAGAGTTGCTACCACAAGCCTGTGGTCGGTATTGAGGAACTGAGCACTCCGGTATACCCTGTAGTTCTGGATCATCCTCCATTGATCATCAACAAGCACATGGTCAATCACCTTTGCCACACCGCCACATTAGAATACCAAGTCCAGCGATGAGCTTGTGGGCGCTGAAACCATGAACCAGCCACCCTAAGTCCATGACTTCTTGCAAAGTCAAGGAACTTAGTGCTATTCTGGTTCACTGTTCCAAACCCATGGGGATCAACACACGTCTCATAACCATCCCTATCAGTTCCAGTCGATGCATTGAAATCCCCCAAGACTAGAAGAGTATCTCGCCTAGGGCACTGATCAACCACAGACTCGAGCCTGGCACAGAATGCATCCTTCACGGTGAAATCACTTGCCTCAGTCGGAGCATCGGCAGAGACCAGGGAAACGACACCCAAGGAGTGACAAATTCTTCGTCTCCTAATACGTTCTTTGACTTGTGTTACCCCAATTATAATTGGCGTCAGCTTATTGGACACAGCTACAGCAACTCCTCGGGCATGGTAACCATCAGGGCGACCACACCAATAGTAGGTGCAACCACCTGCCATGATCTCACCGCAATCCGGTCTCTGAACCTCAGAGAGTGCTGCAATACTGATGTTCAAACGCTTGAGCTCAGATGATATCAGAGACAGGTGATCATCCTCTCTTAGGGATAGAACATTCCAAGCACCAACCCAAAGGGACAGCTTCAGGTTAACCCAAGGAGACTGGTTTGGTGGACGACACCGACACCTCAGCACCACCCTGACACACCTTACAGCAATGTAACCTGAGAAGGCTATCCTGTGGTTTCCCTTCTGTCATCAAAGAGTGGAGGTCCCGAAGGTTTGCCCAAATCCTGCCATCCTGTGAGCTGCCTTGCGGAGGGAAGCTGCCACGGAGTGGGTTTTCGATTTTCGTTGCATTTTTCTTGTGCTTTGTGAAGTGAAGGGTTTTACCGTGGCTGGAGTGCAAATCCTGCCACCAACCTCCTAAAAAATAGAAACCCAACTGCAGGAGGACATCCGCAGGCACAGTTGGGTTCTAGATATGGATGGCCGTTGGCTTACAAGGAGCTCATCCGCCCTTTGACAGGCTTTGTTTTTAATCCTGCTGGGTGTCCATATCCATACACGCTCCTCACCAAGACACCTGGTGGGTGAGACGGTTTAGTCGCCGCCACCCCGACCACGAAACAGGTTAGTACAGGTTTACATGGTACCTGCAGCAAGTCACAGATCTAATCTGGTCTGATCTGACAAGCTGCGTTCCAGGCTTTAATCCTTTGTCACAGTCACATGTCGCAGGTGAAAAAAAAGAAACATGAATGCCCAAAACAACAGTTCTAATACTCCATTATTAACGAAATCTGTAAGTCGCAATGAGAGGATGAACTGAATGGAAGAAATGTGTTTCCTCTATACTTTCTGGGAACATGCATGCAGAGATTTAGTTCACTTCCCAAAATATATTATGGCACAAATCACAAAATAACCATGACTTGCTGGAAGAGAAAGTAACGCCATGAGTCAGCACCTCTCTCAGGTGCATTCTCGTTACATATTGTTCCATCCGCTTTCTTTTGTCTTCATTGGATATTTTATTCCGCCTTTTCACCTCGTATTACACCGGGGTTGTTAAAAAAATTTAATCTTAATGATGATTCAAACATTTGACAGTTCCAAAAGGTCAAAAAGCCCACTTATGTCTCAATTTTTTTTTTTCATTTCAGTAAATTTGATTCATTATATCGGTACCTTGTCACGTGTCACACTTGTTGTGAAGCTTGTGGCTCTTTGAAAGCAATAACATCAAGTCTCTCATGTAACAATTTGTTTTTTCCTGCTGATCACGAACCAATTAATTTTGACGGACAGGATGTCTGTTTAACGTCTATCCAAGGGACAACACACACCTTGATGAATCACCCTACCTGTGAAACACCGATGACATTTTATAGCTGGGTTGGGATTCAAACCCTTGCAAGACAGCTTAGAGGCAAGTGTGCGTGCCTTTCGGTCCAAGGCCATCTTGTCAGCCCCACAGGTAGAACAATGGATGAAATCAAGAAGACGTACATTGAGGTATGTTAATCCCATGGGAAACGAGAAGCTGAACTTCAGGCGTTAATCCTTCGTCAGAGTAAATGTAGGACTTTTTTCAAGAGGTGTTTTCCATGACAGCTCGCATAGTTTGACCAACGTTTTGTTGATTCCATCCACATAGCCTGACCTTTGCAACCGCTCGTTCATTTTCTTGCGGCGGACCTACATGTTCCACCGGTGGCTTTCTATTTTTGAAAAATGTACTTACAAAATTGCAAGTGGATCTGGTAGCTTTCTAAACTCTAAACCATGATGCTGATGTATTTTAGCGAGTCCTGACCAATATATAACCTGTGACTTGTCTTCAGTGGTTCAATACAAGGTGACAATTTATACGGGAAACAAAGGAGGAGGAGGAACCGACGCCAATGTCTTTATTTGCCTGTTTGGTGAGCAAGGAGATACTGGTGACCGAATGCTCTACAATAGCAGGAACAATGTGAACAAGTTTGAGAGGTCTAATGTAAGGCCTGTCGCGACTACACCACTTCAAATGAACAATGTTGCGCTATTGTTTACTCCTTTCCTTTGTTCAAAGTGTTGCAGCCATTTTGATTATTTTATTAAATTTTTTTTGTGTGTGTGTCTTTATGTCACATTTATCACAATCATTGCCAAAACGTTCACCATTTTTTTTTATTCCTCGTTTCCCAACACCCAAACCACCAGGCCGATGAGTTCATAATCGAGGCGGTATGTCTAAAACGCATTCTCCGTGTACGAATCGGCCATGATGGCAGAGGGGGTAGCTCAGGATGGTTTTTGGACAAAGTTGTGGTGAAAGAACTGGAGGCTGCAGATTCGTCAACCATAGAGTTTCCATGTCACAGGTGGGGGATTCCACAAATGATCTCTTCATACCTTATTGTGTCCCCTTATTTGGATACCCAGCTTTATCAAATACTATGAACTCTTATCAAACTGCCATTATAATAAATTTTTGAGCTCTCCTGTCTACTAAACATCTCATGTCTTCATTCCTATTCCTCTTGGTCTGTTTACTGGCTTTATATACTTCTATTGTGATGTTACATGTCTGTGAGCCTGGCACATATGGCTTTTCTTGCTGAACCTCCTTCTTTTCTTTGTTCTCCTTCCCATCCACTCCTCACTCTCATCTCCTTTCAACCCCCCCCCCCCCCCCTTACACCTCCCCACACACAAAATGAATCCTGTCTATATCAAAATGTAAATGTCTGTAATATTTTGGATAAGTGCCTATGCTCTCTCTACACATGTTTATCTCCCATAATGAGGCTGGGTGGTCTTCATGAAGTTGTGACACCATCTTCATCTTGAACAAACTTAGAGCAACAGCAATGTAAGCTAACAAGATCTTTCTCTCCTTGCTTCGCAAGTGACACGTCACATGAATCTCCACCCAGGCTGGGAATTTCTGTTCATTATCTCCGCCACCGAAGATGGGCGGACATTATGTTTTCAGCCCTGTCTGTTTGTCTATGAGCAGGATATCTCAAAAAAGTTATTGACGGATTCGGCCGACACTCGGTGGGCAGGATGGACGTGTGACAAGGACGAATTCATGAGATTTTGGAGAAGATCTGGATCCGGACACTATAATGTTTTTTAAGTTATTGCTCACAATTGAGAGATAGGGCCAAAAATGATACAATGTACACTGTATAGTATAGCACGATATTTCAAATAGTTGAAGGCGAGTTATGACAAAACTTGGTTGATGAGCTGGGTAGGTAACAAAAACAAGCCAATTAGATTTGGGTTAAAGTCTGGATGCATATCCGGCCTCTTGGTGGACTACAAAATGTAAACCGTTCAGCCTGGTGGAGGTATGCTCTCCACCACGTGCCATTCTTGTTCGGAGCTGTTGTCCTGGTGTTTCCTATCACTTCAACATTGTCCGGAGTAGAGGATTTTTATAAAATGTGCAGAAAGGTGTGTTCCTACATTTTGATGTACAGTGTGAAAGTATTGTTTAAAGGACTATATGACCATTAACCGAGTTGCCGATCACAATGCAGTGCTTGCAGGAGGTGCTGCATCTCGTGGCAAACTATCCTTTGGATGGGGATGAAATTAGGTTGGCGACATTATATCTTATGGTATCTTTCAAAGAGTAGGCTATAAGATATAATGTCGTGCTGATACACAGGCAAAATTCTCTGCTTGAGTTTCGCTGTATAATTGGTACAAGCGAATAGGTGAGAGCGTTGGCAGGATGGCCCAGAGGTACAAACACTCGCCTCTAAGCTGGGTTTGAATCTCGACCCAGCTACAAGCTGTCATCCTAGTGTTTCACAGGCAGGGTGATTCATCGATGCGTGCGCCGTTACTCGGATCAACGTTAAACCGGGTGTCCCATCTGCCAGCATTAGTTGGTGGACATTATATATCTCACGGTGTCCGCAAAGAGTAGGCGAGCTATCGTCTGCACCATGAACAATTTACAAATTCCTGCCCTGATTACTGCTGGGAAGGCAATGGCAAACCACCCAGTATAACCCTTGCCAAGAAACTGCTTCGGCAGCACCAACACTGTAAATAGTGCTGTACATCACATCGAACCAAAATTTGTGGGAATGTGCAACGTTTTAATGGGTCAGAAGTCTCCTCCAGTACCTCCCTCTAAAAGATTGATGGAGTGCCTGAGCAGGTAAGTGAGATGTTAACGCATATTGTCAACAGTTCACTGGAGTCAGGACGGGTAATAAAAAAAATAAATAATGAATAAATAATAATAAATGAATAATAATAAATAATAATAAAATAAATAATAATTAACAAAGTAATTATAAATAATATATAATAAATAAATAATATAAATAATAAAGTAATAATATATAATAAAGCACTAATAAAGTAATAAATAATAATATATAATAAGTCATAAATAGGAGCAAATGTAACATCATTATTAGAAAGGATCCCGAGAAGAAATGGGAACTATAGACCTGTTAGCTTGATTTCAGTTGTGGGAAGGTGTTGGAGACGTCACTTCAGGACCGGATGAGGAACCATTTAACAAAATACAAACTAATTAAAGGTAGTCAGTATGGGTTTACCAAAGTAGTTCGTTTAATAAATATTTTAGAGTTCTGTGAAGCAGTTTCTGATTGAGGTGGATGAGGAAAGCAATGGACATAGTGATAGTGTTACGGATTTGGAAGTTTACTGCACTCAACATACAGGTCCTTTAGATCAGTTATATCGGTAAGTACATGTTGCCAGTTAGGGTCCCGACCCTAGTCTAATGGGTAATTAAATGTTCCTGCGCTGTGGAGTTATTTTAATAGTCAGGTTTTATTTTATTTTATTTTTGCACCACCATCAACGGCAGCGTCTTCTCCTCGCTCTGCTCGACGCCATTGTCTACGTGTGTTCGATCATGTAAGGGGCGGAGATTTCTTCACCTCAGATCGAGACTCCGCCCAGAAGGGCAGGGGTGTGTCCCTGTCCAACCAGGAACCCATCACCTCAGATCCAGACTCCGCCCAGAAGGCAGGGGAGTGCTCCTTGTCCAACCAGGAAGCTCAGCACCTCGGGCTGGCTCCGCCTTAGCCAGATAGTGTTCGGCCCGGCCAATCAGGAGGCCGCGATGAGTCGTCCGAGAACGGACCGTCCAATGAGGGAGACGAGTGGCAAAAAAGGAGGTCCTCGTGCCTGAGCACAAAAAGGAGGGGTGGTCTGACGAGAAAAGGGAGGAGAAACGGTGTGCTCGTGGCAGCAGATTGGCGAGTTCGAAGGACCGTGTGTGAGACATCCCTGGTGAGAGGACGTTTGAGTCCAGGCAGTTTCTAACCTGGCATCCAGGGCCAGTAAGTGGTCGTCGACGAGGGCCCTGCAGACGGTCGTGGTTGCGGGTTCGAGTCCCGTCCCCCCAAGATCGCGAAGACCACACGAGGTGGACAGGTCCGAGACAGGCCTCAATAAAGACCATTTTGGTCCGATTCTTTTGGGTGTGTGCGTATGTGTGTTTGCGCCAGTATAGTAAGTAATGAATTGTTAAGTGCCGTGCTGTACATACGTGCCTTCAATATTCGGATAACTCTGCCCTTACGTGCCCCCCTCATTTCCCTATTGTGAATAAATATACCCATGTGTTGAACGTATCGGTTCGTTTTTGTCTTTCTTTTATTGGTTTAATACGGTGCGTGTTGGAGAAATAGCCAGGCTGTTGCCGCCTGTAAAAGGGACATTTGGACTGACGGATCTCGGGGATAAACCGCTCGGGTCGCACACGGTTCGAGTACGCTAAGCGGCTCATTCCATATGGTGCCGTCGAGGGTGTGGAGACTCGGTAAATCGCCATGTGAAATCTAAGTATTTGAAAATTGGCAAATACCCTGTACCCCGGCAGAAATATTGACACTTCACGGTCCGATAAGGACCCGTACTTTTTCGGAGTTTCCGAAAAGGTACGATCTAAATTCCGGGCGATCAGTCGAGCCGACTCTACAGCTCCATCTCACGGGCGTGCTCGCAGCCGATACCCGGCCCCGCAACAATAGTATATCTAGACTTTAAGAAGCATTTGATAAGGTACCTCATCAGAGGTTGTTAGCCAAAGTGAGGGCTTGTGGAGTGGCTGGTCAGATAGTTGCAAACTAGCTTCGTGATAGGAAGCAAAAGTGGGCTGTGAGTGGGAGGATGCTTGCTGGAGGATGTAAGTAGCAGGGCATCCTTGTGGATCAGTCCTCAGACCATGACTCTTCATTATTTACATCAATGATTTTGATAGCAAGGTGAAGAGTAGGCTTTCCAAATTTGCAGATGACACAAAGCTTGGAAGGTAAGGATACAAAGCTTGGAGGTGAAAGATACAAGAGAGTTGATACTTGTATAGATGGGCAAGAGACTGGCAGATGGAATTTAACCTGAACAAGTGTAATGTGTTGGGGATGGGAAAGAACAATGAAAATAGAGATTACAGGATGCAAGAGGTAATCTTGGAGTGTGTCACACAGGAGAAGGATCTGGTGGTGGTAATAGATATGGGAGGTAAGGACGTGAGAAAGATCTTTTCAACTCTTGCTTTGCATTCCTGAGTACGATGTATATTTCCGAGGAGCCTTGATTTTGTATGAATCTCGATATTCCCCAACGCTGAGAGTGCTAGCGATAAACTTGATTGGTCGAGATGGTGTAATATGGTGTAATAATTTGTCCAAGTACTGATAATTTACTGGAGGTTTTTGGAAGTGCCAAAAAAGGCGAAATACGAGTGTGTTCTACATTGTTCAAAAGTTTTAAAGGCTGGAGGAATTCGTTTTTTGGGAAGCTTACCAACGTTGATGCAGCAACGTCTTTTACACCAACTTATTTAACACATACATTAATTATTCGTGCCTGTTGTTTGTGTCCTTTATGACGTCCTTTAAAACAGTAAGTTTCCTGTTTGGAATGATTTTCGATTTTGCTTTCCTGCTAGACAGGCAGACAGAGTGAAAAATGATCTCATTGCGCACTCGGGATGAGATTCCATACAATTTGCCAAATTCAGAGCCAAAGTTCTGCGAAACTGCACGTTCGTGTTCCGATTCATGCTCCGATTTGTGTTCTTGAGAATACAAAATATAACATTTAATTGATATTAAGATGCTTGTCGATCATAGACTGACGTCTGTAGACAGGT
>CM068963.1:56367589-56375564 GCA_035128595.1 Eptatretus atami
TTATTTTATCGCTGATTCTTGCTCCTTGAAGCAATTAATGTATGTTGCTGTGTTCCAACAGGTGGTTGGATAATGAGGAAGATGATGGACGAATCGTACGTGAACTCTTGCCATTTGGTGATGCCCAGATGTTGAAAAGTAAGTTTGAATCCACGTTTTATTTCAAGATCGCAATAATATGCTTGGATTTTTGTTGTACCATCATCAAAACTTTTCCTTTTCAAGATTTCTGCACGTCTTGTGCTGCTTGTTTGTACACTTCCGCTTTTTTGTTTTTTTGATTCACAGCCATAAAGGGCTGTCACACCTTGACGATTTAGCCAGCGTATGCCGATTTAAGAAAAATTTGTCTAAAACGCTGGCACACGTCGAATACGTTATGGGTACGTTTTGTTACGTTAGGTGCACGCTGAAAAACACTACCATAGGTCGTATACGCTGGTTTAAAACGTTGTACTTTTGGTTGTTCAAAAAATTTTGCATGCTTGAATTTAATGACGTACTCGGCGTTTGGCTCACACGTTCCGCTACGCTGGCCTATAAGTTGTAGGCACGTTATGCGATCGTTGACACACGTTAATTGTATGTTACTCATAAGTCGAAACACGTAGAGGTAACATTCGCGTACCCGAAACTTATTTCTAACCTATGAGTAACGTTTGTGAAGCACGCTACACAAACGTTGTTCACACTTCGCAACACGCTACTTGAAAGTTCCTCATACGTCGAAACACATCAAAGTAATGTTTGGGTACCCGTGACTTATTTATAACCTATGAATAACGTGCTTGGAATTATTCCGCTATGCATACGTGACTATCGTTGGGCATAGGTTGTGGATGCCTAAAACACGATAAACAATCGTTGGTATAACTTATGTATAAGTTATCGAAGCGTTCTGTGTTCATTACTAGTACATTATGCATTTGTCAAAGTCGTTTTTAATACTTTAAAAAGTAAAACAAAGAAAATATTTCATCGTGGGAATGAGGAAAAAAATTAGCCGAAAAGAACATCGAACAATGGTGCAAAGTAGTCTAAGAACAATTCCTATTCGTGGACGAAAGAGGATCCATCATCACCCACACCCTCCCCATCACGCTCACCTACTACTACTGACATGGATCCTACTACTACTACTACTACTACTGACTACACTATACTACTGACATATATCATACGACTCTATACTACTGACTAACTACTGACATAGAATACTACTACTACCAATGCATACTACTACAAACTACTACTACATATACTACTGTCACGCACACCAACTACTGCTAATAGTATTACTACTACTGATACTACTGGCATTGACATCTACTCAACATGGAGTCTGGAACAATGATGGGTTCCTCTTGTGAAGCCCATTTGTATATACCAATTCCCCTTAACGCTGCAATACGCCATTACACGGTAGATGTAAGTTAGAAAACACGTTCAGTAAGTGCTGTGGTCGTCCGGAAGACTCAATCTAATTCGTCTACATACGACAATGTGCGTTTGAGATACGTTACACATAGGTTCATAGCATGTTACTAAAGTTAGAAGCACGTTATACTTAGGTTCAAAGCATGCTACACAATAGTTAAACGCACGTTACTCATAAGGTTCATCGCACGCTGGCATTGGTTCAAGGAAGTTACAAATAGGTTCAATGCACGTTACTCATAGTTTCAAGCACTTAAACATAGGTTCAGAGCACGCTACTCATAGGTTAAAAGGACGTTACCCATTGGTTGAAAATTAGGTTGCGGGTATGTTAAATATTACCTTGACGTGTTTCGACTTATGAAGTAACCTACAAGTAACGTGTGTCCGTCGTGTGTAAACGATCGCGGAGCGTGCCAGGAACATATGACAACGCATGCGGACGTGTTAGCCATACGCCGAGTACGTCGTAAAATTTTCAGCATGCTTGAAATTTCACGACGTATTACACTACCACGTAATATGACAGCGTACTTCATTGTTTCCAGCCTACTCTTACGTATACACAACTTACCTATACCGTATTTGACGTGCGCCTAGCGTTTTAGACACATTTTTCATAGGCCGGCATACGCTGGCAAAATCGTCAAGGTGTGACTGCGATGATGACACTTCCAATTCTCAGGCAGTTATGATTTAAATCGGCGTCCGGCAGGTTTTAATAGCTATGCCACGAGTTCGTCGGCGATACGTTATAGCGCGCTATGCGTAAGTTAAACTATCGTTGGGCATAGGTGTGAACGCCGACAACAGGCAAAGCATTCGTTGGTAAAAGTTCAATAACACAACGAAACGTTCTGTGCCGTTACTAATATGTTATGCATACGACAACACGTTTGAATACGCCCAAAACTTAAAAAACATCAAAATTTCAAGCGTACGCCAACGTTTTAACAATAACATGTTTTATAACGGTTCCATTGCTGGTTAAAACGTCAAGGTGTGACAGGGCCCTAAGAAAAAGCAACCACAATAATTCTCTGCATAATATTGCAAGCAATGGGCTGAGACCAAGAGTGTTCCACCCAAATGTTAGAAACCAGAATATATATATATATATATATTTTTAATTTTAGACTTATGTATTCCCCCCTTGAATGACTCGATACTGTGTAACTGAGAGTGTGTGGGTTGAAACACTTTTACCAGACCCTTCAATTTGTTCCCGACTCATTTGCCAGGGGCGTTTGAGCAAACCACCTTTTCATAGCACTTTCATTCTCATCTAATTATGTACCATGCCCTATGCAGAGTGCCGTTGCTGCCGAAGCAGTTAGTAGGGCGACATTCCTGGTCGGGTCGCCACTCTGGCTCTGGAAGTCATGGCAGGAATTTTGAATTTGTTCAGTGAGCCGACAAAAGCTCCCCTACTCTTTGCGAAGGACACCTTGAGAACGTTAACGTTCACTAACTAATGCTGGCACACTGGACGTACAAGATCCATCCGAGGGATGGCATACTCATCGATGAATCGCCCTGCCTGAGAAACACTGGTACGACAGTTTATAGCTGGGCCAAGATTCAAACCCAGCCGAGCATGCACACCTCTAGAGTCTAGATCCTCCCACTGCTGCAATAATGTGGTGTGCTGTTGATGTCACCCGCTGGCAAGGACAAACGTCACAACTGGCCAGAGCAGTGGGCAGTGTCCTGATTCGGTCAGTGGCGAGAAGGCGTCGTCTCAGTAGCCAAGGCGTTCCACGTGAGGGACATGAGTTAGTTGGGGGTTGGGAGTAGAGGAAGGGAGACAATTTACTCGGAATCCACATGAGAAGCAACTTTCTCTCTATTTTGCCTGCGATGCTCATTAGTGTCAGACTGCTCTCTTTTGCCTGGAACCTTTGTTGGTGTTGGAGCTTTGCTCTTTTGTCAGGGACGCTTCACTGGGATACGACCTCTGCCTCGTACGAGTCTGCTCTGCCCTGTTCTGTTATGCTCTGCACGTAGTTCCCACGAGGTCATTTGATAACCGTCAACAATCCTTGTGTGGTTCTTTCGTGTTGCGTGTGTGAGTTTGTTTAACATAATTTTATCCAGACGGTTATTGTAATGTAAGAATTTATTAATTAATGATTGAACTTTATCGTCTGTCTTTGTCCGCTGGGTCCATCCATAATCGTGTTTCGTGCCCGAGTCTTGTATTTAATAAATCCCTCTTTCGTAAGTTGTGCGTGCCTGCTCTGCTCCGTCTGCCTCGTGTGCTTTGCTCATTTCAGAATAATTGTTTTATCCCTAGGGATCTAAATTAGGTTGAAATCCCACCAACCTGCATGGGGTTATAGCTCATGCTTGGAATGGGATTGCTCGCCTCTGCTTGGGCGAGCGATTTCCTCTAAATCGCCAATAAGCCTGCCATCCGTGAAACGTCTGCTTCGGCGTTCCACAGCTCCTCTTCTGGTTCGTTATTAACAGCTGCTGTTGGGGGTAGTAAACGCAACAAGAAGGGAATTACCTCTTCACTGGAATGGTGACTGTGAACCCTTGTCTCAGGCCAGCAATTGCTGCAAGGGTCCTGACCAAGAGGGGGTGTCTGCCACACATCCACCTTATTTAAGCATCCATTACATAGGTTACAAGGATTTTGGAAGCTGGGACATGAAATTTTTCCAGGTGAAAAGGTACATCATTGTGTCAAGTCAACATGGCCTTATCTGACTCACCTGTCTTATCATTGATTACATCAAAATGTTAATATTACTTATTTGAGTGTGTGCAGAGGGGTTTTTTTGTTTTGTTTTTTTTTGGTTCTCAGAAGGCCAGTGAGTCAGAAATACCTCCACAAATTGATTTCCAAGTGATATCATCCTGTTGATCATTCTGTTGTGGACTGAAAAGAGGTAACTGTGAATGAATACATATATTTTTTAATATTATTAATTTTTTTGCTGTTATTATGATATTATCCCCCTGTGATGTGCAGATGTAAATTATTACATTCACATTAAGACGGGAGATGAACGTGGGGCCAACACTGACTCTCAGGTGTTTATCAAGCTGTACGGTGCACAAGGTGACACCGGACGCATTCCTCTTAAAGTTTCAACTAACGGCATGAGGGATTACTTTTCCCGTAACCAAGTGGATATCTTTACCGTGGAGACTGCAGATGTCGGAAAGGTGAGCATACTTAACGATTCTCCTGGATTTGTTACTGTCTATTTTCATAAAATACTATACAGTACCATACTTTGATTGTGCATGACAAGAAAGTGATTAGCTTCCTTACAATTTCCAGTGAATGTAGGAAACTTGGTGACAGGAAAGTTTGTTTGGAAAGACAGGACAGGAAAGAAAAGTTTGTTTGACACATCAAAACCACTTACCATTCTCTTGAATTCCAGGTCAAAGTTAAATAGACACAAAATAAACTAGAAGGGTACTTGGTTCAGAGCACACCTCCACCACATAATGCTTGATCCACGAGAACATATCGGGCCCAATACATTTTTGAAACTTCGTGCTACATATCATTTTTGGCAATATCTCTCAATGGTGAAGAATCACTTAAAAAAAAATTAAATAATCATCGCATCCGGATCTGGATTCGGATCTTCACCAAAATCGAAACAATTTGTCCTTGTCACACACCCAACCAGTCCACCAAGTTTCATATGAATCCCTCCACAACTTTTTGAGATATCATGCTATATATAATTTTTGGCCCTATCTCTCAATGGTGAAGAATCACTTAAAACATTCCAGTAGTCGTATCCAGATTCGGATCTTCACCAAAAATTGAATCGATTCTTCCTTGTCACACAGAGCCTGTCCACCAAGTTTCATCCTGATTCGTCCACAACTTTATTAGATATCCTGCACACAGACAGACAGACAGACAGACAGACAGGCAAACAAGAAAAAGATGTCGTGCAGATCACGATACTTGCAAAATCCACCCCCCTCTCCAAAGGTTGCCATGGATGCATGAAATTGTCCATTCCATTAAGATTGAAATTCACAATCTTAATCAAAGTTCAGGTCAATCGGATGAAAATTGATTATTTTTCAGATTGAAATTGATGATTTTAGAAGTTTGACCTTTAGTTGACCTTTGACCTTTTGACCTCAAAATAGTTGCTCTCCCAATTCAGTGATGGACTGTAAATTGTGTTCAACTTTCAAGTTAATAGGATGTAAATTGACAATTTTTCAGTTGAAAATTGATTTTAGAAGTTTGACCTTGAGTTGACCTTTGACCTTTCAAATCTCAAAAATAGTTGGTTCCCCAATTCAATGACGCAATATGCAAATCTTGTTCAAATTTCAAGTCGATCACATGAAAATTGAGGATTTTAGAAATACCACCTCAGTTGTTGACCTCTGGCCTATGTTGACCTTTTGACCTCAGAAACAATAAGCTTCTTCCTCATCACAAACTCTACCATGGCGTGAAGTTTCGTGAAGATTGGTTTAAAATTGTGACCTGTAGGCGACAGACAGACAGACAATTTTCAGATAAAATTTGACGATTTTTCAAATAAAATTTGATGATTTTAGAAGTTTGACCTTGAGTTAACCTTTGACCTTTTGACCTCAAAAATAGTTGGTTTTGTAATTCAGTGACGCAACATGCAAATCTTGTTGAAATTTCAAATCAATCGGATGAAAAATGACGATTTCAGGAATTTGACCTCATGATGACCTTTGACCTCAAAATCAATTGGCTTCTCAGTTGAGACTACCTCTACAGCTTGGTAAAGTTTCATGACGATTGGTTTATTATTGTGATCTGAAGGCGACAAACAGACAGACAAACAAGCAGTCATAGACGGTACTTACGAATTCGTCAACTTGACCTCTGACCTTGTCTAATAAAAGCTGTCTCTAGAGAGGTAGCGACGCAAACCAGAAGTTTCTACGATGATTCTGTACCAAACCATCAAAAATCGTAACGTCGACTGAAGCAAAAATCCCATTTCTCCACGCAATTATTAATATTATTTTATCAAAGTCACAAAACAGTAATATTCAGCCATCACCAACAATCTTTTCATAATCCGACGGCTTAGCGAGTCAGGCATGCGACGATAACCTTTATTGGGATAAAAAATGACTTTAAAACACCATCTTTATCGAAAACACCGTCAGCGCGCACACGGAAAACCTTTACGTATCAATGACGCGTCTGCTCGAGCGCGCTGCACACGTGACGACCCGTGACGCGCGAGTGAAATATTTTTTATACAATCTTAAAACGTCTCCAAAACATCCGATTTTTACCAGAATTTCGACAACCGAGTTTTAAGCGTCCTAAGCGATCGCAAAAACCGAAGACAAAATTAAAATCGAAGTTAAAACGAACTCGTACGTCGAGCGAAGCAAAAATACTCCATTTCTCCACATGAATTTACGGAATCATGTTTGACCTCACCGTGACCTTGACCTTTGACCGATTTTGACCAAAATCTAATCAGCGCTAGCCATCACCCTCCTGAATCACGTGGTGTAATTTGACATTGGTAGCTTCTTCCGTTCTCGAGTTATCTGTACCAAACCATCAAAAATCGAATATTTGACCTCACCGTGACCTACCTTTGACCGATTTTGACCAAAATCTAATCAGCGCTAGCCATCCCCCTCCTGAATCACGTGGTGTAATTTGACATTGGTAGCTTCTCCGTTCTCGAGTTATCGTGCCTACAAACAAACACACAAACACACAAACACACACAAACAAACACACAAACAAGCAGTCATAGACTGGTACTTATGAACGTCAACTTGACCTCTGACCTTGTCTAATAAAAGCTGTCTCTAGAGAAGGTAGCGACGCAAACCAGAAGTTTCTACGATGATCTCGTACAAACCATCAAAAATCGAATGTTTGACCTCACCGTGACCTTGACCTTGACCGATTTTGACCAAAATCTAATCAGCGCTAGCCATCACCCTCCTGAATCACGTGGTGTATTTGACATTGGTAGCTTCTTCCGTTTCTGAGTTACATGCCTACAAACAAACACACACACAAACAAACACAAACAAACAAACACACAAACAGAGGAAGAAGTCATCAATATACTTACGAAATCTTTAGATTCGTAAGTAACAAGCCGTTAGCGGCGATGGTCGCCGAGCATGGAAACTATAAGATATAGAGCAAATGGATGTCATATAGCGATAGGATCACCTTAAGATAAGCATATCAAATCTCATCCAGTCCATCTACTGATAACTACTCGGTATCCATTTGAATGAAAAGTACCGAAAATGCGGTTTGAAATCGGAATCCCCAAGTTCGAGGGGGTGCTGTGGGTGAAAAAAGATCTAAATCGAAAATCCGGCTCGATCGTTTGTGCACAATGTATTCCAGACGATTAGTGTGAATTTTCATGACCATCCGACCATAACCCTAGGAGGAGTAGCATTTGGCGCGAAGGCACCTCCCAGAAAGAAAGGCATTTGGTGCGAAGGCTCTCGCATATTTTCGATTTTTGCACTAATTGACCTTTGACCCCTGACCTAAGCGAAATCGGTC
>CM068963.1:56375574-56387705 GCA_035128595.1 Eptatretus atami
ACTCATTGAGTACCATGAACCTGCAAAGTTTCATTCGTATCGATGCACTCACCTGGTTGCTAGGGGTCCTTCAATTTTCGCCAATTTTCGCGCATGCCCTAATTGTAGGGGGCGCTGTGGGTAAAGTATTCCATATATCACAAAAAGCGGAATATATTTGATAAAGCATCACCTGTAGATCATTCTTGCCAAATTTCATAACCCTACGTGGGATAATGGCTTTCGGAATTGATTCTCAATTCCGTGAAGAATCACATTTGAAAATTAAATAATTCTCGCATCCAGATCTGGACTTGATCTTCACCAAAATTAAATCATTCTTCCTTGTCACACACCCAACATGTCCACCAAGTTTCATCCAAATCCGTCCACAACTTTTGAGATATTCGTGCTTCCTTGTCACACACCCAACATGTCCACCAACTTTCATCCAAATCCATCCACAACTTTTGAGATTCGTGCTTCCTTGTCACACACCCAACATGTCCACCAAGTTCATCCAAATCCGTCCACAACTTTTTGAGATATCGTGCTTCTTGTCACACAACCCAACATGTCACCAAGTTTCATCCAAATCCGTCCACACTTTTTGAGATATCGTGCTATATATCGTTTTGGCCCAATCTCTCAATGGTGAAGAATCACTTTAAAAATTGTAGTAGTCGGATCCGGATCTGATCTTCACCAAAATGTAATCAGTTCATCCTTGTCACACACCCAACCTGTCCACAAAATTTCATCCGGAATCCGTCACAACTTTTTGAGAATCCTGTACACAGTAAAAAAAAAACCAAACAGACAGAAGGGTGAAAACATAACCTCCATCACTTCGGTGGTGGAGGTAATTAAAAATTCTCGTATCCAGATCCGGATTCAGATCTTCATCAAATCGAATCAATTCGTCGTAGCGACACAACCATGGAGTCCACCAAGTTTAGTCCCAATCCGTCCACAACTTTTTGAGATATCGTGCTATATATAATTTTGGCCCCATCTCTCAATGTGAAGAATCATTAAAAAAGTCTACTCGTCAGATCCAATCCGGATCTTCACCAAAATCTAATCAGTTCGTCCTTGTCATGCACCCAATGTGTCCAAAAATTTCATTTGGATCTGTCCCCAACTTTTTGAGATACCCTGCACACAAACAAACAGACAAGCGCGTAGGCGGCGATGGGTCGCCAAGCATGAAACTATAAGATATAGAGGCAAAATGGATGTCATATAGCGGATAGGGAATCACCTTAAGATTATGCATATCAAATCTCATCCAGTTCCATCTACGTAACTACTCGGTATCCATTGAATGAAAGTACCGAAAATGCGGTTTGAAATCGGAAATCCCCAAAGTTCGAGGGGGTGCTGTGGGTGAACAAAGATCTAAATCGAAATCCGGCTCGATCGTTTGTGCACAATGTATTCCAGACGATTAGTTGAATTCAGACCACAAACGGACAGAATTACTGACAATAAGGGTCACCTATTTTGGTGACCCAACAGACTAACAACATCGACTAACCAATATACTTGAAAAGTCTTCGATTTTGCAAGTAACAAGAAGAAGATGTCGTGCAGAGCACAATACTTGCAAAATCCATAAAATAAATTTGACCTCAAAAATAATTGGTGGTTGAATTCAATGACCAAATATGCAAATCCTCTTCAAATTTCAAGTGAATCGGATGAAAATTGACAATTTTAGAAATTCGGCTTATGTTGACGTTTTGACGCATGTTGACCTCAAAAATAATTGGCTAGTTGAATTCAGTGACCTGAAATATAAATCCACTTCAAATGTCAAGTCAATCAGATGAAAATTGAGGAATTTAGAGATCTCACCTAAATTGTTGACCTTTGACCTATATTGACCTTTTGGTCTATGTTGACCTCAAAAATAATTTGTGGCTGAATTGAATAACAAAATATGCAACTCCTCTTCAAATTTCAAGTCAATCAGATGAAAATTGAGGATTTTAGAAATACCACCTCAGTTGTTGACCTTTGGCCTATGTTGACCTTTTGACCTTTTGACCTCAGAAACAATCGGCTTCTTCCTCATCACAAACTCTACCATGTGGTGAAGTTTCGTGAAGATTGGTTTTAAATTGTGACCTGTAGGCGACAGCCAGACAGACAGACAGACAGACAGACAGAATAACAAAATTGACTGACCAATATACGTGAAAAATCCTCCATTTTGCAAGTAACAAACAAACAGACCGAGAGGGGTGAAAACATAACCACCTTCACCTTCGGGGGCAGAGGTAAATATCAAGATTACGGTAAGCAGTAGTGTAATTATAATTTTTGCATCGATTCGGGAGATTATAGTTGTTTCTCCTTCGTAAAATAATTTAATCAAGTGCTTAACAATACTGATGTGGGTATCATTTGAGAATCTGTAAAGCTTGGCACGAAACGTTTACTCTTGTTCCAATCTCGTTTTATTTTACCCCTCCTCACCCCACCGACCCCTCCTCCAATTCACACTCGTATCACCTCCTTAATATGTATTATATTACTGCTTTTCAAGGAATGAGAGATTATCACAATGGAGGTAACAAATCTCATGATATATGCATTTTGAGCACTTTTATTTGATCAAATGTGTGAAGCATTGACCAAAGAGGTGACTGTAATACTTTTTGCTTGGTATTTATTTGTGCTGGTAGATACAACGACTTCTCATTGGACATGACAATACTGGCTTGCGCTCTGGGTGGCTTCTGGACAGTGTACAAGCGGATGTACCGACAGCTGGACTTCGTTACCGGTTTGCTGCTCATAGATGGTTGTCACGCAGCCAGGCAGATGGCCGCACAGAGGCTGAGCTGTATCCGACGGAGGTTGAGCGCGTGGAGCATTGTAAGACATCAGGGTGCTCTGAAGTAGCCTTTGGGATATGAGACTCAAATTGGTCTGGAGATCACTTAGCCAGACAATTTATTCTTTGACAATCACATGCCACTTTTGAGCCGTAATTTTATTGGGAAGCTGAGCAACTTGCCTGTAATTTATATGAACTTTGCTTGATTTTGGATTATAGGTGGTCGTACTTGACCTATTTCCATTCCATCTCTGTTTGAAAACCAAGAATTTTATGAAAGTCTCAGCATAAAAGGATATTTTTTCAAAATGCATTATTTCTGCTATTAAATTACTTCTGGAATTCACAGCAGGTTTTCACAATGTAAACTAGAAGGGCACTCGGAAGAGCGCACACCTCCGGCATGCAATGCCTGATCCGTGAGAACATATCGGGCCCAATCAATACATTTTTAAAATATCAGGACATGTATCATTTTTGACCCTATTTCTCATTTCGTAAGAATCACTTTGAAAATTAAATAATTCTCGCATCCAGATCTGGACTTGGATCTTCACCAAAATTAAATCAATTCTTCCTTGTCACACACCCAACATGTCCACCAAGTTTCATCCAAATCCGTCCACAACTTTTGAGATATCGTGCTTCCTTGTCACACACCCAACATGTCCACCAACTTTCATCCAAATCCATCCACAACTTTTGAGATATCGTGCTTCCTTGTCACACACCCAACATGTCCACCAAGTTTCATCCAAATCCGTCCACAACTTTTTGAGATATCGTGCTTCCTTGTCACACACCCAACAGTCCACCAAGTTTCATCCAAATCCGTCCACAACTTTTTGAGATATCGTGCTATATATTCGTTTTTGGCCCAATCTCTCAATGGTGAAGAATCACTTTAAAAATTGTAGTAGTCGGATCCGGATCTGGATCTTCACCAAAATGTAATCAGTTCATCCTTGTCACACACCCAACCTGTCCACAAAATTTCATCCGAATCCGTCACAACTTTTTGAGATATCCTGTACACAGTAAAAAAAAACCAAACAGACAGAAAGGGGTGAAAACATAACCTCCATCACCTTCGGTGGTGGAGGTAATTAAAAAATTCTCGTATCCAATCCGGATTCAGATCTCATCAAAATCGAATCAATTCGTCTACGACACAACCAGAGTCCACCAAGTTTAGTCCCAATCCGTCCACACTTTTTGAGATATCGTGCTATATATAATTTTTGGCCCCATCTCTCAATGGTGAAGAATCACTTAAAAAAAGTCTACTCGTCAGATCCGAATCCGGACTTCACCAAAATCTAATCAGTTCGTCCTTGTCATGCACCCAATGTGTCCAAAAATTTCATTTGGATCTGTCCCCAACTTTTTGAGATACCCTGCACACAAACAAACAGACAAGCCGGTAGGCGCGATGGGTCCCAAGCATGGAAACTATAAGTATAGAGCAAAATGGATGTCATATAGCGGATAGGGAATCACCTTAAGATTATGCATATCAAATCTCATCCAGTTCCATCTACTGATAACTACTCGGTATCCATTGAATGAAAGTACCGAAAATGCGGTTTGAAATCGGAAATCCCCAAAGTTCGAGGGGGTGCTGTGGGTGAACAAAGATCTAAATCGAAAATCCGGCTCGATCGTTTGTGCACAATGTATTCCAGACGATTAGTGTGAATTTTCATGACCATCCGACCATAACCCTAGAGGAGTAGCATTTGGCGCGAAGGCACCTCCAGCTCTCGCATATTATCGATTTTTGCACTAATTGACCTTTGACCCCTGACCTAAGCGAAATCGGTCATATGTCCTGAGGCAAAGTTGTAGTACTCATTGAGTACCATGAACCTGCAAAGTTTCATCGTATCGATGCACTCACCTGGTCGCTAGGGGCTTTCAATTTTTGCCAATTTTCGCGCATACCCTAATTGTAGGGGCGCTGCGGAAAGTATTCATATATCACAAAATCCGGAATATATTTGATAGAGCATCACCTGTAGATCATTCGTGCCAAATTTCATAACCCTTCCTTTGTTTAATGGCTTTCGGAATTGATTTTGCGTGAACGGTACCGATTTTGTAGTTTTTCGGTTGTTGCTAGGGACCAAAGCGTCCCTAGCAACCATCACAATTTCCAAAGCACAGCATCATAAGATGTACCTACCACCCGAGTTTGGTCAAAATCCGCCCACGTTTACTACCAATTATGCTGATGACAAACAGCCAAACAAACATCCAAACAAACATCCAAACAAACAGCCAAACAAACATCCAAACAAACAGCAAACAAACATCCAAACAAACAGACAGAATTACTGACAATAAGGGTCACCTATTTCGGCGACCCAACAGAAAGGGGTGAAAACATAACCTCCTTCACCTTCGGTGACGGGAGTAACAGAAAGAAAGGCCCTTTGGTATGACTTGTTCACAGCAGCAAGCTCTGAATGATTTCATGCTGGATTTCCTCACGTATCAGCTCGAGAGAGCATTACACTCGCTGATACCTGAACCAATCAAAATGGCTCTTCTAAGCATATCAAACTACCCCACAGTGGGCCTCCTCTAATGGGGAACATTGAGATTGTTTCTAGCTTGAACTACTTCTAACCTGAATTATTTCTGAACTTGATATTGGAAACGAGGCAATAATTATCAAACTTTATGACTTCAATGACATCTCATATCAGAAGTGATAAACAGATACTGTCAAACGATCTCAGACATAATGGAATTAGATGTTGAGCAACCCTCTTCATCTTAAGATTAGCATTGGGACAATTCCTTTTTTGGGCAGTGGAAGCTGCTGAAGTTATATTTTCGTGTACGCTGTGTCCTTCAGATATAAATTACCAAGTGACGGTACGCACCGCCAATGTGCGTGGTGCCGGCACTAATGCAAATGTCTTTCTTCAATTGTATGGCGAGCGTGGAAAAACCGAAAAATTGTTTCTTCGTAACCGCTCTGACAACTTCGAACGGGCTTCCGTAGACATTTTCAAGGTAAGTTTGTCGCAAGTTTCCTGGATTTGTGTGTTTTTTACCTTTTGGTTTTTACAATGCAAAACTTTTTCGTCTGGAAACCCAATTATTTTGCTCACCCAACTGCAGCCAAAAACAAAAAGCTGCTACCTTTGTTGTTCATTGAAACCAACATATCGAAGGCGTACCCAATGTTTTATCTACCTTTATTTTCAGGTGGAAGCGAGGGATGTTGGATCGCTGGTGAAACTTCGTATTGGCCATGATGATACTGGATTCGGGAGTGGTTGGTTCTTGGACTCGTTGACCATCAGCCGTCTGCGAGCAACACGACGAAGACCAATTTCCACCCAATTTGCACAACACGGTGAATGCTTGGAGGACGAAAGCAATGAAGATGGTGGTGATGAGCAGACAGAACATGGAGATGAGGAAAATGCTCCAGATATTGAGGTGTTCACATTTGTTTGTAATCGGTGGTTGGCATTGGATGAGGATGATGGACAAATTGTGCGGGAACTGCTACCCACAGAAGGACCCGATCTACAAGGTACGATTGTACATTTAACTTAAACAGATACTCAAAGAGCTATCAGGTGTTTGCACCACTCTTTCTTGCAAACCATTCCACACACTGTGACTGACCCTTGACCTCCTCATGGCAACTTGGCATGAACGTCAAATGCCACTATGAAAGGGCATGAGTGCTGCCACAAATCCCCTCTACCAAATAGGAAAATAGGCCTTTTGGAGCATACTTTGTTTATATTATGCAAAATGCTTCATCTGAATTCCACAAAAGGTTATTGGCTGGTGGGTGAGGGATTGGGTTAGGGATCCTTGGGTCCTGAATTCAAATCCTGCTTGGCTGTTGAATTAATACCAGGTGGGGTTGACTCTGCCTGTCATCCTTCCGAGGTCGGCAAAATGAGTGCCAGCTTGCTGGTATCCTGTGTCGGAGTGGCGACCCGTCCAGGATTGTGCCCAATAGCCAAGGAGACTGCTTAGGCAGCACCAACGCTCTGCACAGAGTATGGTCCCAATGGATGGATGGGGGTGACTCAGCCTGTCATCCTTTTGAGGTTGGCAAAATGAGTGCCAGCTTGCTGGTATCCTGTGTTGGAGTGGTGACCTGTCCAGGATTGTGCCCACTAGCCCAGGAGACTGCTAAGGCAGCACCAACGCTCTGCACAGAGTATGGTCCCAATGTATGCATGGATGCCGGATGGATCCCAAATAATATTCGTTATCCCAAACTCTGTTTTTTTAAATCTCTGGTTTACAGAAAACACATACACTGTACATGTGTACACGGGAGATGTAGCTGGTGGTGGAACGGATGCCAATGTGTTCATCAACATTTATGGCGAGTTTGGTGATTCTGGGGAGCGTGCGCTGAAGAAATCTGAGACGCAATTCAACAAGTTCGAGCGAGGACAGGTTGAGACTTCTTAATCTGTATTTAAAACACTTAAATATCTTTTCTCTGTTGCAAATTGAAATATGAGGCTATAGTCATGTAGTGTGTCCCAATAATTGGATAGAATGAATGCACCATTGCATCAAGCTTATGCTTCCATTTCTCTTGCTGTAATGCCTACCTTAATAGTATGAACTAGTTTGGGTTGGGTTTATTATCTAGATAATGGAAACTGTGCCAAGAGTCATCTGAGTTCTTGAACAATGTCCGTAGTTGGATTCATTCAAGTTGAAAGCTATTGATCTTGGCAAAATGACCAAGCTGCGAATCCGCCACGACAACTCTGGTGGCCACGCGGCCTGGTTCCTGGACCGTGTGGAGATTGCAGAGGATAACAGGAACTGCACGTAAGTAAACCTGGGTCAACTCGTGAATAAAATTGGAAAATACATGAACGTGTAAAGGAAAATAAATTCGGACAAGTAAACTGAATTGTGAGTGCAGTGAGGTTCAGAAGAAGGCTACATGAAGATCCCAAACTGAATCAATGCTTCTTATGTAAGTAATGCATAAAATTGTAACGTATCTTGTAATTGTTTGTATCTTCTTAATGACAGGAATTCCAGTTGTTGATTTTTTCAAAAACCAAAAGTTTAAACTTTGCACAAAAGTCTGAAAATATATTTCAGCTTCAAGAATAATAGTTGTAACTAGCAGGGACCCGCAGAACATCCACGCAATGTAAAATGTGACTTCAAGTCTTCAACTCTTCCCCCCTTACAACCCCCAAGTCCTCAACCTTCATCTCCGAAACCCCAAGTCATCAACCTTCATCTCCCAAACCCCAAGTCATCAACCTTCATCTCCCAACACAAGTCATCACTTCAATCTCCCAAACCCCAAGTCATCAACCTTCATCTCCGAAACCCCAAGTCATCAACCTTCATCTCCAAACCCCAATCATCAACCTTCCATCTCCCAAACCCCAAGTCATCAACCTTCATCTCCCAAACCCAAGTCATCAACCTTCATCTCCCAAACCCAAGTCATCAACTCATCTCCCAACCAGTCCATCAACTTCATCTCCAAACCCAAGTCATCAACCTTCATCTCCCAACACCCATCATCAACCTTCCATTCCCAAACCCCAAGTCATCAACCTTCATCTCCCAAACCCCAAGTCATCAACCTTCATCTCCCAAACCCCAAGTCATCAACTCTCACCTCTCAAAACCCAAGTCATCACCTTCATCTCAAACCCCAAGTCATCACCTACATCTCCCAAACCCCAAGTCATCAACCTTCATCTCCAAACCAAGTCATCAACCTTCATCTCCCAAACCCAAGTCATCAACCTTCATCTCCCAAACCCCAAGTCATCAACCTTCATCTCCAAACCAAGTCATCAACCTTCACCCTCAAACCCCAAGTCATCAACCTTCATCTCCCAAACCCAAGTCATCAACCTTCATCTCCAAACCCAAGTCATCAACCTCATCTCCCACCCGTCATCACCTTACAACTCCCCAAACCCAAGTCATCAACCTTCATCTCCCCCAACCCCAAGTCATCAACCTTCACTCCACAAACCCAAGTCATCAACCTTCACCTCCAAACCCCAAGTCATCAACCTTCATCTCCCAAACCCCAAGTCATCACTTCACTCCCAAACCCCAAGTCATCAACCTTCATCTCCAAACCCCAAGTCATCACCTTCATCTCCCAAACCCCAAGCCTCAACCTTCATCTCCAAACCCCAAGTCATCAACCTTCATCTCCCAAACCCCAAGTCATCAACTTCATCTCCCAAACCCAAGTCATCAACCTTCATCTCCCAAACCCCAAGTCATCAACCTTCATCTCCCAAACCCAAGATCATCAACCTTCATCTCCCAACCCCAAGTCATCACCTTCATCCTCCAAACCCCAAGTCATCACCTTCATCTCCCAAACCCAAGTCATCAACCTTCATCTCCAACCCCCAAGTCATCAACCTTCATCTCCCAAACCCCAAGTCATCAACCTTCATCTCCCAAACCCCAAGTCATCAACCTTCATCTCCCAACCCAAGTCAATCAACCTTCATCTCCCAAACCCAAGTCATCAACCTTCATCTCCCAAACCCCAAGTCATCAACCTTCATCTCCCAAACCCCAAGTCATCAACCTTCATCTCCCAAAGCCCAAGTCATCAACCTTCATCTCCCAAACCCAAGTCATCAACCTTCACCTCCAAACCCCAAGTCATCAACCTTCACCTCCAATCCCTCCTCCACTCCAAGCGTTCAACCCCTCTCTACCCGCTACAACAAAACTCCTCAACTCCCCCCTCCCAAGCCTCTACTTCCCCTCCCAACTCTTTCTTGTATTTGCCTTTCCCATCTCCCTCCAACCCACAACCCAATCCTCCAATTCGCACCCACCTCTCATTCATAAAAGCAAACAGGCATTTCCACATCGAACACTACCCTGCACTCACGAAGCATATGTCATACATCGTACATCGTGCGTGTCTGAATTTTGTTAAGAGCATTCATTGAAAACCTTTCAGTGGAGGAAATAAGCTTGGTGTTGGCTTAGCGGTTAGGGTGGTGGCTTGGGATCCTGGGGTCCTGAGGTCAAGCCCCGTTGGCTGCTGAATTAACACCAGAGGGTGAACTCAGCCCATCATCCTTATGAGGTTGGTGAAATGAGTACCTGTGTACTGGTAATAGGGGCACTGCATCAGCGGCATAGCTGTGCCCCTAAGCAATGATACAACCAGCAGCCAAAAAGGCTGCACATGAAGGGAAGTGGAGGAAATTGAAACTTTACCACATGTTATGTGACATTGTGGTCACTCTTTTGAGGTCAACATAGTCCAAAGGTCAACACTGGCCGATTTTCTAAAATCCTCAATTTTCATCCGATTGACTTGAAAGTTGAAGAATTTGCATATCAATCAAGTCACTGAATTCAACCACCAATTATTTATTTTCAGGTCAATATAGGCCAAAAGGTAAACATAGGCTGGAATTTCTGAAATTGTCAACTTTCATCCGATTGACTTGAAATTTGAACAGGGTTTTCATATTAACTCAATGAATGCAACCACCAACTGTTTTTGAGGTCAACACAGGCCATATTTCTAAAATTGTCAATTTTCATCTGATTGACTTGAAATTTGAAAAAATAATTTGCAAATCAAATCAGTGAATTCAACCACCAACTATTTCTTTTGAGGTCAACATCGGCAAAAAGATAAACACAGGCCATATTTCTAAAATCGTCAATTTTCATCTGATTGACTTGAAATGTGAACAGCATTTTCATTTCATCTCACTGAATTCAACCACCAATTATTTTTGGAGTATGTATTCCAATCAATACCATCTAGTTACATATTTCTTCATTAACTCATCAAAACAGCAGAAGATTTCATGCTTTCCCCTTCGCTATTGTGCCATTACCACCTTCATAGAAACTGTGATTGAAACAGCTTATACCTGTCATGGCCCATCACGGTCAGCTGTTCAACTCACAATCCCGAGATATATGCAGAAACCCCTTGGAATTGCAACTCTCAAGTGACCATGAGCAGGATAATTGTGCCAATAAACAACCCAAAATTAATTGTCATCTTCCAGATGCAGATATATATATGTATATATGTATATATGTATATATGTATATATGTGCGTGTGCGCGCATGTGTGTATATATGTATATATGTGCGTGTGCGCGCGTGCGCATGTGTGTATATATGTATATGTATATGTATATAGCACTTTAAACACTTTATAATAAATTTTGTAAATTGATTGTAGAGGTTTGATTAATTTCATCGTAGATGTCTCACCTGAAATGAGAAATTTTTTGGAGTGTGTATTATTGGTTGAAACGGGAATTGGGGGTAAAAATTCAGTTCGGAGATATCGTAGTGTGTGGAGCCAGTAACCTTGGCAACCATTAATTTTTTTGATTTTCAAATGGTTTCTGGTCACTATCACAGAAATATTCAATCACAGTGAGATATATTTCATTTCTTACAATAATATCGATATCTCCGACCTCTTAACGATGTCTTATCTGAGGGGCCATTCAAAAATTATGCACCGAAAGCATGGAGTTGGGTTGGAGTTGGGTTGGGGTAGGTGTGTGTCCAAACGTTAGAGTTTTACACCCGCAGGGGGTTTGGGGTGTTTCCAGAGCCGTTATGTAACGACTTCTTCGTTACATATTAAAACGGGTATTAAAGGACGTTTCTGGTGAGCTTTCCTGTAACCTTGGATGAGGTTCTGATGGAACATTCTCCACTAGCCATGGCTTTGCCGAGAGATCTCACTGTAAACTGTCGATGGAAGAAAAAAAGTGGCACACCTCATTGAAAGAGGAAGAAGTGGCTGCAGAAGGAAAAATAGGTTGGTCCATCTCAAATATATAAAAACCAAAATGTTTTTTTTATTTTGGCCTTACTGCTTGAGCCCAAACTTTCTATGATCAGATTTTTAACCACGATGCACATAAATAGGCATCTTAAACAGTCATGAGGAGGTTCATTTGGGCCATATTGCCATGTTGCACTCCAGAGGTAATTTATTTACTAACATGAGGTAATTTCTTTACTACAGCTTCACTCCTTTACACCCTGTATGGCCCCATCGGACCCTTTACACCCCTTAGACCCTTTAGACCCTTTAATACCCATTTAGACCCTTTTGAGATGTATAAACCATCTTCAACCATTTTAACACTTTTCAGACCGATAGATCTTTGAAGACCCTTTGGACAATTTCAGACGATTTGGACACTTCAGACTGCTTTTGCTCTTTCGCCCTTAGATTCCTTTAGACATTTATACCCATTTAAGACTATCCATCCATTGGGACCATACTCTGTGCAG
>CM068963.1:56403815-56421184 GCA_035128595.1 Eptatretus atami
ATATAATGACATGTATGAGATAATATTTTAGCTAATCCTAATTTTTTTCTCCTTCATCAGTTTCTGTATGAATGAAAATTCACACAAAATAGGAAAAATGTCTGCTAGTAGGGGGCTGTAATTCCCAGCCATGGGGATACCCTTAACCTGTTGAAACATTATCCCACAAAAAGACACAAAAGTATTAAATAAATAAAATTAACAACATCCTTAAACTTCTGCTTATCAAAACAAAGAAAACTTGAGCATTTATTTTAGATCCTCGTGGAGGATCTCTAAGTCTTACTCACGTTATTGTTCTTCATCTTGTTCTTGTGGACTTTTTTGTTTCACAGCCTCCAGTTTTCATCGAAACTTCCTGAAACTTGGCATATATATGTAAAAATACCCTGCGCAGACAGTAAACCATCTCCGATTTTGAAAATTCCTCCGAGAAAAAAAAGTTATGACGTAAAATATCTCCGCTAATGGAAATCGCCTAAAAATTATCTCCGAAACTCGGAAAGCTTTTTAATTCTGTTTGCGGAATCGAACAAGGCATTAGCAGAGATGAATTACCGCACATATGATACATCACTATGACGTCATATCAATTTTTTATGACGTCATTCCTATTTTTTGACATTTTTTGTTTCACAACCCAGAGTTTTCATCGGATCTTCGTGAAACTTGCCATGTATATGCAGAAAGCCCACGCGCAGGCAGTAACCATCTCCGATTTTGGAAATTCTTCCTAGAAAAAAAGTTGACGTCATAATATCGCCGCTAATGGAAATCGCCTATACCAATTCTCCGAAACTAGGCAAGCTGTTTGAATTTTGTTTGCGGGAATCAAGCCGGGCATTAGCACAGATAATTTATCGCAAACCTGATAATCACAATGACGTCGTATTCGTTTTTATGACGTCATCATTAAGGGACGAGGATCTTAGCTCATTTGAGCTTGTTAGAAAATAATGCTCTATCAAACCTGACACATAAAAACTTATTGAAAGAGTTAAAAACCTTGTCAGTCACTTTGAAGAGTGAATCCTCACGAGAACTAAATCCAAATTCGTATATAAAGTGGAAAAAAAACCCAAAAACTTCAACCGACTTAATATTGAGGCGTCTAATCCTATCGAGGAATTCTAAAGAAGAATTAATCCTCCAGAATGTTAGAACCAGAATTATTCTCAATTGCTCAACAATATTTGCTGAACTGTTCCCTAACAACTTGTAATCTTAAGTTAACAAATAATTAATAACTGTTTGGTGGAATACTGCCTGGCACCCGTTATAAACCTATACTTGTACGGGTTCTTATGAAGCTTAGGAATAACGAAAAGCCGAGGAATACAAAGATATACCTCTTTACATTTAATACCAAAATTATTAACTAAAACTTCCTGATGCTCAGAAATAATATTTTAGAGTGACTTATGTGCTATTTATGACGAGGAACATATGTGCTATTTCCTATACAAGTGAAAGTAACCATATCAATGCTGAACTCTCTTATAATACCTCAACATAAAACTTTTTCAAACCACAAAAATTATTTGCAGCCTTATCCGCTGTAGCTATTATGTCGCTATCATGGACATCCCTAATGTCTTTATGAACACTCGGCTTGTTGAACAATGTTTAGACTGACCCAGTGAAAGCAAACCCCAACGACTAAAAAAAACTTAAAAAAAAAATAATTACACACAGAATCCCCAATTGAAGACCAAATGCAGCTTGAGGTTTGGATTGGCTTTGGCAGTTGTTGATTAAGAGCTGTGTGGAGTAGGAGAGGATACCAAAGATTGCAAGAGACTTAATCACTTAGTGGCTATCTTCAAAAGTCAAGGGGATATTATGAAGTATGGGAATTAGAGAGAATAGCAAGCTGATGGAGCAAGTATCTAAACTCGAAAGTATTGGAAAGGGTGGTAAATGATAGGCTGAGATTTGTTGGGGCTTAATGGGATGCAACTTGGGTTTGTGCCAGGTAGACGGACCCCAGATGCTGTCTTTGTTCTTAAGTTGAAACATTAGAATTTTTGGAAGGGAACAGTAAATTTTATTGTGCGTTTGTGGATCTGCAGAAAGCATATAATAGGATTCCTTGGGAGGTGGTGTATTGGTGTCTGAGGAAGAAGGGGTACCTGAAAGATGGTAGGTATAGTTGAGAGGTCATGGTGAGGAGGTGAAGAGTTCAATAAAAAGTAAGGATGGTTGATCAGATGCGTTTGAGCCAAAGGTAATTTTGTATGAAGGGTCAGTTCTTACTACTACTCTGTGGTGATAATGGATGTGTTGGGTGAATGAGAAAGAAAAGAGTTTCAATGCAATATGCTTTGCAGATAACTTGGTGGTAATGTCAGATTCTGATGAAGGACTTCAGGAAGCAATGTTTGCATGGCAATAAAATTGGAAAGTGAGGGACTGAGGATAAATGTGAGGAAAACAGGTAATGGTGAACAAAAATGAGGGGAAAAGAGGATGTGGATATTAGCGATATGGCAGGAAGTTAAATCATCTTGGAAAATTTAAGTACCCATGTTACTTTGGAGGAGGAAGGTGGTTGAATTTAATATGTTTATGAAAGAGTGAAGGCAGGATGAAGAGTGAAAAAGTGAAGGCAGTTGAGGAATATTCTGGTGTGGTCTATGATTGAAAGATTCTGGTTAAGCTGAGGATGAAGACAAGAAAAAATGGTTATAAGACCAGTTTTCTGTTTGGAGGAGAGCCTCATGCCTTGAGAAAGTAAGAAGAGAGTTTGCTGTAAAGGACAGAGATGTAGATGCTGATGGCTGATGGGGAACCTCTGTCATGAAAAAAAAATGATAATATGAGCAATTGGGCAAGGTGTAAGGGACATTAACAAAAATGTATGGGAGGTGTCACATTTGTGTTGGTTGGGGCATGTCTCAGGAGGGAGGAGGAGATGTGGCAGGAAGGTCTTTGACATGGATGTGGTTGGTAGGAAGAGAAGTGGAAGACAAGAATTGAGGTGGAAGGAGATGGAGTAGAAGGGCATGAGAGAGAGAGAGAGTTGGAGGTATAGAGAGGAAATGCTCAGGATAAAGGAGTATGGAGAATGAAAACTCGTCTGGTCACCCAATAAGGACGTGTAATTAATTGGGGCCATTAAAGTACTGATAGTCAGGATAGCCTAGGCCTTAGAGTTATGCACACTTGCCTTTGAGCTGTCTATCCTGGGTTTGAATTTTGACCCAGCTATAAACTGTCACCCAACTGATTCTCATGCAGGGTCATGCAGCAATTTGTGTGCCATCCATCAGAAAGATGTTAAGCAAGATGACCCATCTGCCAGCAGTGGTTGATGGTGGATGTTGAAGATCCTACTATCTTGTTTTTTTGACGAGGCGAGTTGTCACCAGAACCTGAGCCAAATTCCTAATTATTGTCACCTCCAGTCAATCCTCAGGCCTGGCCGAACCATTCATAAAAGACGGTGTCAAAAACTTTCTCTGCCCATCCCGAAAATAAGAAGGGAATATTCAGCGTTAAATAAGTTGTTGTTGGAGCCCTTATTTGTCTTTATCTGTTTTGTCCTCACCATCTTCTTCCTCTGTAATTGTGGAGAGAATTAGTCTATTTGTTTGAAAGACATTCCAACCAACGCTTGTTTCCACTCTCCTTAAATAATAGACACGTTCCTCATAGAGTAATCGACTCATCGTTTATCGAATATTTGGTGTAAGAGCACTTTCAGGAAGCCAATAGTTTCAATAATTTAAGCTACAAATGTAGGGTTTATCAATTTTTATTGTTTTTTTCATTTATGTCATTGTGTAGGAGGTTCATCTGGCTGGTTTCTGGACTGGGTGAATATTGACGCACCTTCGCTGGGCCAGAGGATGCATTTACCATGTGGCCGATGGCTGGACAAGCGGGAGGATGATGGAGCAGTGGAACGGATCCTTTATCCCAACCACTTAGAATGGAATACTACACTCCTTGTAAGTCTGCACGTAAATGTTTTTGTACATTCATTCTCAGAAGTGGCCCATAATGAATAATCTGGTGCCGCTATCATTTGTTTTGATATAAGAGACTATGACATTCCATCATTGCTGATGACTGCTTCATTTTCGACAAATAACATTCTGGTTTGGAGTCTCGCATCAAGGTACACTGATATAATTTCAGTGTAAAACTAGAAGGGCACTCGGTAGAGCATATACCTCCGCCACGTAATACCTGATCCATGAGAACATATCGGGCCCAATACATTTTTGAAATATATGCTATGCAGGACTATATCGTCTTTGGCCCTATCTCTTAATGGTGAAGAATCACTTTAAAAATTAAATAATTCTCGTATCTACATCCGGATTCGGAGCTTCAGCAAAATCGAATCAATTCGTCCTTGCCACACACCAAACATGTCCACCAAGTTTCGTCCAAATCCGTCCACATTTTTGAGATATCGTGCTATATATCGTTTTTGGTCCTATCTCTCAATGGTGAAGAATCACTTAAAAAAAATTATAATAGTCGGATCTGGATCCAGATCTTCACCAAAATCTAACCAGTTCCTCCTCGTCACACACCGATCAATAACTGTCCACAAAAATTCATCCAGATCCATCCACAACTTTTGAGATACCTGTTCACAAACAAACAAATGAAATTGCTCGTTGAGCAAGGAATTGCCGGAATAACTTTGTCATATCTCCATGATCTCTGAAAAAACAAAAACCTGGAAATCAATTTGGTTCTATAAGTCGATAGTGCTACTGTTTAATGAGTTATAGCACCTAGTTTGGTCATGATCATATCTTGGAAGTCAATCGGACTTGAAATGCCGTTTTTATCGCAATTTGAAAGTTTGACTCGACCCCCTGACATTCGACCCTCGACCGCTAAGAAAGGTGTTGGTGTGACACCCCAATGGGACATATGGTTGGATGCAGTATTGGAAGATGCACATTTTAGATTTGGTTTGAAGTCGATACGACCATTTTAGCGGACGTTATTGCGAAAATAAGAATTTCGGGTTTTCGGTGACCTTGACCTTGACCTTTGACCTAGATTCACCAAAAACGACAAGTGTCTAAGTTGGACCATGGCCGACGTCTGTACCCAGTTTGGTCATGATTGCTGAAACGGTGTGGCTGCTACAGGGTAAACAAACACACAAACAGACAGATAGACACACAGAATGACACACACAACCGACCAACATAATTGCCGAAATCCGAAGGTTCCGGCAATTAATAAACAAACAGACAGAAAGGGGTGAAAACATAACCTCCTTCACTTCGGTGTGGTGGTAACAATACAAAAATATTTCAGTGCCAGAATCATTTTGCATTCTCCCTTTAAATAATTATAATTGCTGTTTACTAATGAAATATACAATGAATGACAGTAGGCTGAACTTTAGATATTATAACTCAGATTCAGCTCCACCTAAGTAAAGTTCCACCGTATCTATGGTTCAGTTATATGTTAGACATCTAATTACCTGTGAAATAACTTCCCACAGCCAAATATTTGTTTGTTATTGCACTCAAATGCAACACTCGCCGGCATTGTGCGTGCCTCCCTTGCAGTTGTGGATGGTTACCAAGATGGTGGCCGGTGACTTCAGTTCTTTTGTCAGCAAACCAGTGATCCAGTATATTTATATCAGTGGTTTCAAAGCACTCGAGGGAGAAAAAAATTCATGCAGAATACAACATACAATATGTGTGCAAGCTCCTCTGTGAGTCTTAAATTGATCTGTGAGGGAGAAACATCATGAAGGATACACAGAGGAATACCCAGCTTGCCAAAATCGTGTTGTTGTTGTTGTAGCTGTGAGCATGTGGTCTTCATTGTAACTTTTTGGTGCCATCTCTCAGTTCACACTTGCAAAGATAGCAGCAGCATTTGTGGCACATTTGGCTTCTTCCACTTGTTCAACATGTTTTTTTCATCTTGTCTAGTAAATTTGGATATCGGTGGAAAAGAAAAATGTTACTTTTTGGATCTATTGACGTTTTCAGATGCTAAATTCGGTGGTATAATTCGTTCGAGAAGGAAAAGTTTCACTCGATTGTGACCTGAACTCTGGCCAACCATCATATCCACCTCATCGCATTGAAGTTTTTCTTTCAATCTGTTAATTGTTTCCATGTTGTCTCTGGGCTGGGGGGGGGGGGGATACATAGCTTAGATGTATATACACTCACCTTTTAGTGATATAGTCTGGGTTTTGATCTTAACCTTGCTATAAAACTTTCACCCTTGTGTTTTACATGTAAGGTTGATGTATCAATGTGGATGCTTTCCACTGGGCAGACAATCAACTGGTGTCGCCTCTCGCCAATACAAGTATGAAGTTTTTTCACAAAGAGGGGGCGCGCTATAAGCGGTACCCTGAACAAATTACAAATTATACTACACTTACCTCCATCAGTGGCACAGAGGCACTCCCAGCAATGATCCAGACCTTCAGCCACTTGATTTACATGAATGAATGAATGAATGAATGGATGATTGGACTCGTGATTCCACAGGGACACCTAGTTTTTGGCTAATATAACAAAATGGCGAGGTGAGTGAAATATCCACATAATGGGATACTTATAATTTCAAGGAATTGGAAAATATGGAGTCATAATGGTTTAGCCCTGTTCCATCAATAGTAAGAGTTAAAGCGGAAGTCAGTTGTGGAAGCATCTGTAATTGCTTACCATGCAATACATTTTATGTAACCAAGAGAGCCCAGATGGTGATGCCACTTACCCCTTCCCCCTTTTGCAAAGTGATATTGGTGTCCAACTCGGTAATGCTGAACGTCTGTTATTCAGTCCTTTATGTCAAAAATAGAAATGTCAACCTTTTTGTGAAATGCAACAAAGCTTTCAACTGCAAGTCACGATACAATTGTCTTCCCCACAGTTGTTCCTTATGAGATCAGGACGTGCACGGGGATGTCCGGGGAGCGGGCACCAATGCCGACGTCTTCGTTGTGCTGTATGGTCGTGACAGAGCCAGAACGAGCCGGCGCAGCTTGTGCCGCTCCAAACAGGAGCGCCACACTTGCTTCAACCGCTCAGCTGCTGATATCTTTGTACTCCTGGTAGTGAGATTTTGTATTGTTAATGTATGTCTGCCATGTTATGACTTGTAGCATTAGTTTTGGAATTTTTTTTTAACAAATAAGCGGTCACTTTGTTCCTTTTTTGTGTGCACAGTCAAAGCTCGTGGAAGAGCAAGGACATTGAACAGATCAGGACGCAATGGAACCGCAGAGATAGGAGAAACACCAACAGAAGAGGTGAAAGACTAATAAGAGAGAGAATTGGACAAACAATGGGTGTGGAGAGAATGAGGAGCAGGGAAAGATGCATGGGGTGACGAAATGGATACAGAAGGAAACTCTCAGGAAGGAAAAACTGGAATTTGGAAGGGTGGTGGAGGGGGGGGAGGTTAACCAGGGTGGAAAAGATCATGGTTTTGGATGGAGGTTGGTCTGAGATGATGATGAATAGCTGTCTTAAAGACCTGGAGGGAAGAATGAAATTGAAGAGAATATGGAAGTTGGTTCCACAGGTGGGAAACATTGCGTGAAGGTGAGCAGTGATTCTGGATTTTGGAGTTTCACCAGGAGGGGCTGATGGTGGAATTTGTAATCATGCGAAAATACCTGTGGGAGGAAATGCATGGAAAGAGCAAAGGGTGCAAGACCAGAAAGGAGACGGTAGAAGACAGAGACCACCGTCCTCTCTGCAATGGAAAAGTGATAGGCCCATAGACTCAGCTTCAACGTGGGAATTCAAATGATCTTGAAGGCTTTCGTTTGTAATGTGTCAAGACGAGCAAGGTGTAAGGCAGGAAGCCAGCCCAGAGGAGAGAGCAGTACTCCATCAAGCTTTGGATGAAGGCCCTGTATGTGATAGGACTTCAGGAGTGCCAAGGAAGGACTATGTATGATGGAGGATGCCCTCTTTGGAGGCCTACTTTGAAACTTTGGATTCCCCAAGAAAGATCATGGCTGATAGTGAGACCCAGGAGTTTGAAATAACATAACTTCCTCAAGAGGATTGTTAAGAAAGCAGATAGGAGGGTTTGCCAGGCAGTCCTTTCAGAGAGAGATAGTGAGGTGTGAGATTTGTCAGGATTGAAATACATATTCCAAGTGTTTGAGCAGCTTGTGATGTTTTTTCCAAGGTCTGAAGAGAGGGAAGTGGCTGCTGCCTGCCTATCTGAATGATGAGGGATGTCACGGCAGAGAATGGAGTCATCAGCAAATAGATAAAGAGGATTTTCCAGAGAGTCAGAGAGATCATTGATGAAGATCAGGAATAGGACTGGGCCCAGAACACTGCCTCAGGGCAATCTAGTCTTGACAGGGAGAGAGATGAAAAGATTTAGTTGAGTGCCACACATTGGCTACGAGAGTGGACGAGGTCAGCGAGTCACGTGTTAGTTGTCCTTTGATGCCATAGGCGGAGAGTTTGGAGAGCACGGTGGGACACCAGCTGTATTGAAAGCACCAGGTATGTCTAGAGAGATGGCCCTTATCTCATATCCATTGTTGGGTGAGTAGAAGCAGCATGTCCAAGGTAGAGTGACCTGGTCTTGATCTAATTTGGTGATCTGAGATGAGGCTGTTAGAGAAAAGGAAGAATTTCATATCAACTGTGATGATGGATTCCATGACCTTGCTGATAGTTGGAAGTAAGTTAATAGGCCTGTAGTTAAGGGGATCTGTTTTTCACCTGTTTTACATTCAATGATGTTGGCAGATTTGCAAGCAGATGGAACATGACAAGTGCAAATGATAGGTTGAAGAGAGCAGAAAGAGGATGTGCAAGAGTGGTGGAACGGGTTTATAAGGACACGTGAGCTGATGCCATCCATTCCAGTTGCAGAATCAGAGATGAGGGTTGATATAAACTTCTCCACATTCTCAGGTCCAAAGACCCAGTCCAGGTGCAGTTGGGGTATGACTGGGTATGGCGGGTCCAGAGAGCAAGGGTTGGAACAAGATTTTGAAGCAACACAGAGAATTGGGCATTCGGCCTTCTCACGAGTAGAGTTGGCTGTGGTGCCATTTGAAGTGAGGGAAGGGATGGAAGGGGAGCCCACTCTGCAGACAGAATTAACAAGGTACCACCAGGTTCTAGATGTGGGAGACAAGTTTGAAAGTTCTATCTTGAGGTTGGACAGATGTTGTTTTCTGGCTCGACTGAGAGTGGACACACTTTCTGCAGGCTTTTTAGAATGATTTGAGATTACATTCTGTTGAGTTTGCTTTACAGGAAGAGAAGGCAAGTTAGTTCGGAGCAACTGCCTCACCGCAAGATTCAGTGTACCATGGGTGCGAAGAGGAGTGGTTTGCTGAATTGCCGTGGCTGGTGAGAGAGGACCCAACGCCCAGCCATTTTGCATGGTGACAATTGAAATCACCACATATGAGTAAGAGAGAGTTGGAGGAGTGGTTAAAAGTTGGCCCATGTTGTCTCAGAGAGAGATGTAAATTGAGTTGTCACTGTTTGGAGGACAGTACAACACACAGACAATTGAGAGATGGGAGTGGAGGAGAAGTCCCAGCTAAAGGTACTCCTGGGGGTTTGGAGATGTTTGATCAGTATGTGGACATTGAGAAATCGAGTTATTGATGTAAAGGGCAAATCTGCCATCACGGCGGGTTCAGGCCTATCAAATCAGAAGTGGAAATAGCCAGGGGGAGACAATAAGGAGTCAGGGACGTCTTGTGGGAGGAAGATTCTATTAAACAGATGTAGTCCAGTTTGTCAGCAGTAGCCTGGATTGAGAGTATTGTCAGATTGGAGCAGAGGCCTTGGATGTTTGAGGTCCACACAGTGAGGAACAAGGAGGAGGTGTTAGGAGGTTGTGGGACAGGTGGGAGGTTGGGAGGGTGATGGACAGGGGGGGGTGGGAGTTAGTTGGGACAGTGCGGGATGGTAGGGGTTAAATACGAGGGACAATCAGAGAGGGGCAGGATGAAGAGGAAGCTGAGAGGGGCGGATAAAGGGAAAGCTGGAGGAGCGGGATGAGGGGGAATCTGAGAGGGGCAGGATGAGAGGGAAGCTGAGAGGGGTGGGATGAGAGGAAGCTGAGAGGGGTGGGATGAGAGGAAGCTGAGAGGGCTGGATGAGAGGGAAGCTGAGAGGGGAGGATGAGGGAAACAAAGGGTAGGAGAGGGAACTGAGAGGGGTAGGATGAGGGAAGGCTGAGAGGGGAGGGATGAGGGGAAACTGAGAGGAGCAGGATGAGGAGAAGCTGAAGGGTGGGATGAGGGGAAGCTGAGAGGGGTGGGATGAGAGGAAGCTGAGAGGGGCAGGAAGAGGAGAAAGCTGAGAGGTCAGAATGAGGAGAAAGCTGAGAGGGACGTGACGAGGAGGGAGTTGAGAGGGGGGAAGCTGAGAGGGCGTGGATGGAGTGAAGCCGAGAGGAGGCAGGACGAGGTAAGGATTGAGGGGTGGGGTTTAGGGAAGCCTTGAGGAGCTTGGTGAGGGTAGAGCTTAGAGAGAGTAAGGTGAGGATTAACTTGGAGAGAGGGGTGAGGGGTAAACAGCTTGGAAGATGGTGGTGTGAGGAGGCGATGCAGAAGGTTGGACATGAAGTGAAAGGATGCTCAAGGAAAACACTTCTAAGGGTTGGGGTTGAAGGATACAGGCTTGTAGGAGATGTGCAGAAGGTCACTGACATGAAGAGAGGGTTAACACTGTAAAATAAGGTGAAGGGGGTTTGATTCCTGTACGCAGACAACCTCAACAAACCGGACTTCTCAAGATTCCAACATTAACATTCTAAGATAACAGTCACGGGCTGGGTTGAAAGAATTTTTGTTGAAGGCACGGAGAAAGATCATGCTGTAGGAACTGAAGGAGGGTTGATGGACCAAGTGCTTCGGTGAGAGACAGGTTTGCAAAATATTCCTTTGAGTAAGAGGAGGAGGAGGAGGAGGGGGAGGAGGAATAGATCGTGATGAGAAGAACACATGGGTACTCGTGATGGAGAAATAAGGAAAGTGAAGCGTTTTCATGTTTTTAAAGCTTTGAAAGGAAGAAGCATTTTCTTCAATGAACAACAACACAGGGACGAAATATAACAGAAAAACATGAAGGAATCCAGTTCAGAAAACTTATCATTGATTTGAAGGTGGAAGGAGCAGCTGCAGATTCAACTTCCATGTGGAGCAATCCTTAGTACATTCCTTAATGGATTGCCCCTCATCATTAACAGAGTATCTCGTGGTTGTGGTCATTTTGTGTTACTGTGTTCCCTACTATTTTGTTACCTCTGCCACCGAAGGTGAAGGAGGTTATTTTTTCACCCCTTTCTGTCTGTTTGTCTGTGTGCAGGATATCTCAAACATTTTGGGGACGGATCCGGATGAAATTTTGTGGACAGGTTGGGTGTGCGACAAGGACGAAATGATTACATTTTGGTGAAGATCAGGATTCGGATTTGACTCGTACAATTTTTTCAGTGATTATTCACCATTGAGAGATGGGGTTCAAAAACGATATATAGCACGATATCTCAAAAATGTATCGGGCCCGATATGTTCTCGGGTGATGGATAGCAGGATGCATCTCTGAGGCCTCTAGTCGATGTAGGACGGTTTATCTCGCGCATTGGTTTTGATTCTTTTTCCTCCGGACTCCTTTTTTTTGAATCCTATACGATCCTGTGCACGCTGAGGGCAGTCATCACCCCCGTAACGTTTAGGGCCGTGGCCATGGCGCTTGTGGCCGATGCCCCAGCTCAGGTTACTCTTCATTCGATGCGTTATTTTAATGTCTCTTAGATGTGACCCCAGAGGATATGTATCGCCAAAAGAACCTGAGCTGTAAGGACACTCATACGGACACATTGAAAAGATACTCATCTTATAGAAAATCTCATTCTTGATCAAGTATAACATGCCGCTGGGCTTTAAGGGTCCTGCTGGGCCTTAACATAGCGGTCGCGCAGAGCACGTCCGTCACGGTCTCGCAATTATTCCTGTCGGCGGGGTTTGCCATGGGCTGTGGCTGCCGACACTACGGTATGATAAGTGTTGGATCGAGCTCTCCTGATGCTCAGTGGTAGGTTGGGCAGGACGTCACTCAACCCCCCCGCCTCGGATAGGGCAGCTGCAGCCACTGGCCTCCCACATTGGGCCACCACCACAATTCTGCAGACATGAAGGAATCCTGAATAATTGCACAACGGTTACATTGCTATGAAGAGCTAAACTGCTTGAAGAGGATATTTCAAAAGTGTCCGTCATTGAAAGGGTTTCAACTTAGGCTTCAAGCCGTTCTTCCTCGGCCAAAACGGATCTCAAGTAACACAATTCGCCGGGTCATGAGAGCTCGAGGCATGAAGCCCGTCATTCGGATCCACTTTGATCGATCACGAGCTAACGGCATGGGAATACAACTCTCGATGCTCCAAACCAGCAGAGCAACAGTACTCGGCCAATACATTTTGAGATATCAGCTAATACGTGAAGGTCCGAAGTTGAAGTGGGTGATAAAACTACGAGCCATGACAGAACGGCAGGGTAGATTGTACCACTGAAAGTCAGAAGTGTCACGTACACTGCCTTACAGGCGCGCTACAGCAACAGTAATCGACTAGTGTGACTTTCTACTGTTGCCAGGTGTGAACATTACTGTTGTTCGCTGATTCTTGGTACGTCCCCACGTGCACTCTGACAATATCTCGGTTAATCGGTAACCTACCAGCTGCAGAAAACCACAAATGAGTGGCTTCGGTGATGACAGGCACAAATCTAGGGCTCTCACGGAAAATATGACAAGTGGTGCTCAAGCAGAAACGTTCAAAGGAAAAGATGACACCAAGGCCGTCGTCAGACAAGACCCAGAAATCTTCAGAGTTTTTCAACTCCTGCAACCAAACAGGCGATTCGGTCCATGACAGAGGCTGGAACACCAACAGAAATAGAACAAGCGGATTTGGCAACAGCAAACCCCCGCGTCAAGATTCGCCCAACATTCGGAAGGTTCCACCGATGAAGAAACATGCATCAGAATGAAGAAGCGGGCTGAATTACTGACTGATCGTGGACGGGCTTTAGCAAATGACATTGGATGTTGGCCTCCTGAGCGACGCGTCATCAGAGATGATCGATACGTGCATCACGAAGATTTGGAGCCCCTGCAGAATTTGACTGGTCCCTTTGATTCATCCAACAGTTTTGTTGAAGTGTAGGAACGCTCTGCTCGCAAGAAACTTTTTTTACCGCTAGACTACAAACGGCAGAGTCCGTGAAAAGGTCCTGGCTTGCTTTCTCACATCAAACGGAAAACTGTACGGCATCCCGCTTGCAAGCCTTTGGGAGACGGCACTGCCTGGGGCGGGGAAGGAGTTCAATGATGTGGAAGCATCCCAGTCGTTCCTTATCGAGGTGCATGAGCGTTCGCATGTACATTGTGCGAATATCAATCCGCTTGTCAGACAGAGCAACTCCGCAGTCGTGTGACACTGAACTCGTCAAACAGGTGAGTGAGATTGCGCTCTATTGGAGGGAGGTGCTTGAAACGAAGTGTGAGCGTAGATTCGTTTCTCGCTGACGTGGTCGCGTTCCGTGGATCGGATGAATTGTGGCGTCACGACCGAAGTGGTAACTACCTAGGTTTGATGGAATTACTTGCGGAATACGACCATTTGCGCAGCAGATTCAGAAATATGCCAACCAAGGTAAGTGGCACACCAAACTACTTCATCTACGACATGTGAAGAGTTAGTCTCCATCATCGGAAAATCCTGTTCTGATAACATCGTCGTCGTGTGAAGAGGCAAAAATACTTCTCTGTTGTCAGTCCGATTCTACCTCTGACATAAGCCACATCGACCAGCTCACAGTTTATTTACGATTACATCGAGAAACGAGGCTCCAAGTGCGAGCGTTTCATGACCTTTCTGGAGCAACACATGACACAATGGACTCCAGCAAGCGACGGCATTACTGGATTTTTGAAAGCCACGGATTGGACATCGCTAACTGCCGAGACAATCTTATGATAACGCATCTTAATATGAGTGGCCGAGTACAACGGGATGCAGGAATGATCAGACAGGGAGACCCTCTCGCATATTTGTTGCCATGCGTGAGACTCACTGAACTTAAGGTCGGTCAGTCGCGCCGTGGGATGCTGTAGACCTGCAGCAGCTTCTTTGAATTCGTGGAACAAGTGTATGTATTTTACACTTCCACGTTCGCGCTTGCCAGATTATTTGACGCCCTGAAAAGCCAAAGGTTAGCAAGTACCAAAGCGCTCAGCGACACTCGCTGGTCGCTCATTCTGATGCAACCCGAGCCTCTTTAGACGGTTACAGCGCAAATCATGATTTCCTCGATTAAATCACAAACGGATGAACAACTGAATAGTGAAACGAGAACACGCCGCGAGACACTTCACCAAACTGATGCTGCCACGCTCAGATAGGGTTCTATGCTAGGTTTCTGGTCTACTGTCCCTTGGTAGATTTGATCGTACGAGTAAAACCCTTCAGTCACAAGCTACCGATCTCACCAGCCGTGCAGCTCTCAAGTCACTGGCGAGCTTCTGCCAGTCATTTACGCGATCGTTTGATACAGTTCATTGTTGACGAGTGGAGCGCTCAGGTACGGAGGATTCACTCGCGGATGCGCGTAGACGAAAGGCGTAATGTTCCGCCCTCGCTCCCTTGGACTACGGACACACTCCAGAAGTAAACTAGAGCGCCAAGGAGTCCTTTCGCATCAGTGGATACGTGCAAGTGATCGACGTACTGCTGTCGCAGTTTGGAAAGCGTACAAACGCTTACAGCGAGATGGAGCGACAGAATTTGATTCCTGCCGTGCTCTTGTTCAACTCGAAGTGGAGCAGATTTGAGAGTCATGCTCGAAGCTCGTCGAGCTGTATCAGGAATAAAAAAGAAAAAAAAAAAAAGATCTATCACCTGACCTCACAGAACGAAACGATTCAATTCCAAGCCATGATGGAAAGGAGTCAGAGCCAGACTCGGCGTACTGAACTCGAGATGTACGTTTCTCATCGAGCGAAACTCACCGATACTTTCCAAACGTGAAGTGCTGTTTTCGGATTTACTCTCACTGATGGTGTCGAACTGCTCTGGGGGTGCTCTTTTTCGAAACTGAAGCTTATCAAGAAACCATCTCGCTCCACGATGGGGCAGCAGAGACTGGTCCATCTGACCATCATTTCAACCGAATCCGATGTGCCTCATTCCATGCAGGTTGACAGTAATCATATCGCGAGTTCGCTGTCCGCGAAGCGCGCAGGAAGCTTGTCCATTGATTAAGGCAGCCAATGTGGTATGTTCATGTGATGTGGATGACACTGCGATATTTGCGGTCCGCTGGACGTCTGCTATTAATCACCATTTCGGATTCTCTTACCCAGAAGGGTTTTTTAGAAGTTAGAAGATTCTTTAGTCCGAAGTCATAGTATGTAATGACAGTGCGTTGTTTGTTATTTTCTTATATTAGTCATCTCTATCTCTTACTCTTGCAGCAACAGCATTTTTGTGATTTGATTTTAGCATGAGCTCAGAGATAAGTCATCGCTCATAGAATAAGTCACAGCCATATCAAATAACAATCCGTCATCTTGTCATGTTGTCAGATTTAATTGGTAATTTTGTGAACATACTGTATGCCAAATCATATCCTGATCAGGATCTGCCAAATCTATAGATATAAGTTCAGTTTGTTGATGAAAAAGCAGTTATAATTTAAGTTGTTGATTAATCTCCAAATTTGGGGGGCCCACAATCAAATTGTGCCCACGGCCCCCACAATGATAATCCGGTCCTGCCCCACCCCCCCCCCCGCAGACCTCCTTAGACCCTGAAAGTTTTGCTGCCGTGAAAAAAACTTAGGTACATCACGGGTGATGAAGGTGTGGTTCAGGTTTCATGAAATTGTGTGTGTAGTTCGGAGAAGAGAGAATACCTATTTGAGGGGTCAAAAACCCTCCATACACCCCCTGAATGAGTGAAGATTTGATGTGGTCAGTAACTTGGTACAGCAGGAGTGAATGAAGGTTTGGAGTCAAGTTGTCATCAAAATTGTGTTTGGTTCAGCGATAATAACTAAAGTGCTTATTGGCTGACTGACTGGCGACTGACTCACCTACAGACGCTGCTCGATCGCATAAGCTCCCCGGACTAAAGTTCAGGTGACGATAATTGAGTGCAAAGAAAGAATTGTAAATGTCTTTTGGTGCGAATTTGTCATCTTTTTATGATTACTGACACGAAAAATGTAGGTACTGATTCATTAGCAGACACACAAAGTTGTTCTTGTGGATAAATAAGCACTAGCAAAACAACCTGTCGCTCATTGACGGGACGTAAAGGAGGCGAGGGGAAGAAAGAGGAGGAGGGAGAGAGAGAGTAGGTAGTGTTGGGTGGAGAAGGGGGGAGGCAGAAGAGGATTTGGAATGGAGAGGGGAGAGGTGAGAAAGGGGGGGGAGGTGAGGAGAATTGACACCTCCACCAAATGTTGCTATTCATTGCGGGAGAAGGGGGGAGAGAGAGAGAGAGGGAGAGAGGGGGGGGGAGAGAGAGCGAGAGAGGGGGAGAGAGAGAGAGAGGGAGCGAGAGAGAGAGGGGAACGAGAGAGCCGAGGAGAGAGAGAGGAGAGAGAGAGAGAGAGAGGAGAGAGAGAGAGAGAGAGAGAGAGAAGAGAGAGAGAGAAAGAGAGAGCGAGAGAGAACACACACAGACTTTTTGTTTTTGACTTTTGTATCTTTTTAATTATAAAAATAGAAAAAGAAAGCCCCCAATGGGAGTCACATTTTCATTTCAGAGAAAGAAAGTAAACCGCCTCGAAAAAAGTTTGGAAACTCAAGTTTGATCGACTTATTTCTCCTCGTTATTGTCTGTCATCACTATATTTGGTATCATTAGAAAGCCTGTTTATTTCTCTTTACAATGATGCCCATTTGTTACGATTATGCAATCATGGATTGTGCAGTAACAATAGAATATGGGGCAAGGTCAAAAGTGAAAAGTTCGAAAATGCACTGTTATTGGTCATGCAGCTGCATTCTTCTTTCTTGAAGGATGAGAGTGGTGATTATGGAATTGGATTGTAAGGCTATTGTGTTGCCAGGTGGTTGTGTGTGTGTAAATTACCAAATCCACAATATGTGAGATGGCCAACACACAAACACACACACACACACACACACACACAACACACACACACACACTTTTATTCCATATAGATTTTAAGAGTTTAGAAGAAAAAAGAGAATGCTCTTTGAATGATGTAATGAATGTGATGTCAGAGAATAGCTCTAATTAAATTAATAGGAACACAAACATAAGTGTTACGGCTTGTGAAATTCGGCATTACTACCATAGGAGGTCCCGTAGGTGGATTA
>CM068963.1:56421209-56444308 GCA_035128595.1 Eptatretus atami
AATAAAATTAACAACATCCTTAAACTTCTGCTTATCAAAACAAAGAAAACTTGAGCATTTATTTTTAGATCCTCGTGGAGGATCTCTAAGTCTTACTCACGTTATTGTTCTTCATCTTGTTCTTGTGGACTTTTTTGTTTCACAGCCTCCAGTTTTCATCGAAACTTCCTGAAACTTTGGCATATATATGTAAAAATACCCTGCGCAGACAGTAACCATCTCCGATTTTGAAAATTCCTCCGAGAAAAAAAAGTTATGACGTAAAAATATCTCCGCTAATGGAAATCGCCTAAAAATTATCTCCGAAACTCGGAAAGCTTTTTGAATTCTGTTTGCGGAATCGAACAAGGCATTAGCAGAGATGAATTACCGCACATATGATACATCACTATGACGTCATATCAATTTTTATGACGTCATTCCTATTTTTTGACATTTTTTGTTTCACAACCCAGAGTTTTCATCGGATCTTCGTGAAACTTGCCATGTATATGCAGAAAGCCCACGCGCAGGCAGTAACCATCTCCGATTTTGGAAATTCTTCCTAGAAAAAAAGTTGACGTCATAATATCGCCGCTAATGGAAATCGCCTATACCAATTCTCCGAAACTAGGCAAGCTGTTTGAATTTTGTTTGCGGGAATCAAGCCGGGCATTAGCACAGATAATTTATCGCAAACCTGATAAATCACAATGACGTCGTATTCGTTTTTATGACGTCATCATTAAGGGACGAGGATCTTAGCTCATTTGAGCTTGTTAGAAAATAATGCTCTATCAAACCTGACACATAAAAACTTATGAAATGAGTTAAAAACCTTGTCAGTCACTTTGAAGAGTGAATCCCTCACGAGAACTAAATCCAAATTCGTATATAAAGTGGAAAAAAAACCCAAAAACTTCAACCGACTTAATATTGAGGCGTCTAATCCTATCGAGGAATTCTAAAGAAGAATTAATCCTCCAGAATGTTAGAACCAGAATTATTCTCAATTGCTCAACAATATTTGCTGAACTGTTCCCTAACAACTTGTAATCTTAAGTTAACAATAATTAATAACTGTTTGGTGGAATACTGCCTGGCACCCGTTATAAACCTATACTTGTACGGGTTCTTATGAAGCTTAGGAATAACGAAAAGCCGAGGAATACAAAGATATACCTCTTTACATTTAATACCAAAATTATTAACTAAAACTTCCTGATGCTCAGAAATAATATTTTAGAGTGACTTATGTGCTATTTATGACGAGGAACATATGTGCTATTTCCTATACAAGTGAAAGTAACCATATCAATGCTGAACTCTCTTTATAATACCTCAACATAAAACTTTTTCAAACCACAACAAAATTATTTGCAGCCTTATCCGCTGTAGCTATTATGTCGCTATCATGGACATCCCTAATGTCTTTATGAACACTCGGCTTGTTGAACAATGGTTTAGACTGACCCAGTGAAAGCAAACCCCAACGACTAAAAAAAACTTAAAAAAAAAAATAATTACACACAGAATCCCCAATTGAAGACCAAATGCAGCTTGAGGTTTGGATTGGCTTTGGCAGTTGTTGATTAAGAGCTGTGTGGAGTAGGAGAGGATACCAAAAGATTGCAAGAGACTTAATCACTTAGTGGCTATCTTCAAAAGTCAAGGGGATATTATGAAGTATGGGAATTAGAGAGATAGCAAGCTGATGGAGCAAGTATCTAAACTCGAAAGTATTGGAAAGGGTGGTAAATGATAGGCTGAGATTTGTTGGGGCTTAATGGGATGCAACTTGGGTTTGTGCCAGGTAGACGGACCCCAGATGCTGTCTTTGTTCTTAAGTTGAAACATTAGAATTTTTTGGAAGGGAACAGTAAATTTTATTGTGCGTTTGTGGATCTGCAGAAAGCATATAATAGGATTCCTTGGGAGGTGGTGTATTGGTGTCTGAGGAAGAAGGGGGTACCTGAAAGATTGGTAGGTATAGTTGAGAGGTCATGGGTGAGGAGGTGAAGAGTTCAATAAAAAGTAAGGATGGTTGATCAGATGCGTTTGAGCCAAAGGTAATTTTGTATGAAGGGTCAGTTCTTACTACTACTCTGTGGTGATAATGGATGTGTTGGGTGAATGAGAAAGAAAAGAGTTTCAATGCAATATGCTTTGCAGATAACTTGGTGGTAATGTCAGATTCTGATGAAGGACTTCAGGAAGCAATGTTTGCATGGCAATAAAATTGGAAAGTGAGGGACTGAGGATAAATGTGAGGAAAACAGGTAATGGTGAACAAAAATGAGGGGAAAAGAGGATGTGGATATTAGCGATATGGCAGGAAGTTAAATCATCTTGGAAAATTTAAGTACCCATGTTCTACTTTGGAGGAGGAAGGTGGTTGAATTTAATATGTTTATGAAAGAGTGAAGGCAGGATGAAGAGTGAAAAAGTGAAGGCAGTTGAGGAATATTCTGGTGTGGTCTATGATTGAAAGATTCTGGTTAAGCTGAGGATGAAGACAAGAAAAAATGGTTATAAGACCAGTTTTCCTGTTTGGAGGAGAGCCTCATGCCTTGAGAAAGTAAGAAGAGAGTTTGCTGTAAAGGACAGAGATGTAGATGCTGATGGCTGATGGGGAACCTCTGTCATGAAAAAAAAATGATAATATGAGCAATTGGGCAGGTGTAAGGGACATTAACAAAAATGTATGGGAGGTGTCACATTTGTGTTGGTTGGGGCATGTGCTCAGGAGGGAGGAGGAGAATGTGGTCAGGAAGGTCTTTGACATGGATGTGGTTGGTAGGAAGAGAAGTGGAAGACAAGAATTGAGGTGGAAGGAGATGGAGTAGAAGGGCATGAGAGAGAGAGAGAGTTGGAGGTATAGAGAGGAAATGCTCAGGATAAAGGAGTATGGAGAATGAAAACTCGTCTGGTCGACCCAATAAGGACGTGTAATTAATTGGGGCCATTAAAGTACTGATAGTCAGGATAGCCTAGGCCTTAGAGTTATGCACACTTGCCTTTGAGCTGTCTATCCTGGGTTTGAATTTTGACCCAGCTATAAACTGTCACCCAACTGATTCTCATGCAGGGTCATGCAGCAATTTGTGTGCCATCCATCAGAAAGATGTTAAGCAAGATGACCCATCTGCCAGCAGTGGTTGATGGTGGATGTTGAAGATCCTACTATCTTGTTTTTTTGACGAGGCGAGTTGTCACCAGAACCTGAGCCAAATTCCTAATTATTGTCACCTCCAGTCAATCCTCAGGCCTGGCCGAACCATTCATAAAAGACGGGTCAAAAACTTTCTCTGCCCATCCCGAAAATAAGAAGGGAATATTCAGCGTTAAATAAGTTGTTGTTGGAGCCCTTATTTGTCTTTATCTGTTTTGTCCTCACCATCTTCTCCTCTGTAATTGTGGAGAGAATTAGTCTATTTGTTTGAAAGACATTCCAACCAACGCTTGTTTCCACTCTCCTTAAATAATAGACACGTTCCTCATAGAGTAATCGACTCATCGTTTATCGAATATTTGGTGTAAGAGCACTTTCAGGAAGCCAATAGTTTCAATAATTTAAGCTACAAATGTAGGGTTTATCAATTTTTATTGTTTTTTTCATTTATGTCATTGTGTAGGAGGTTCATCTGGCTGGTTTCTGGACTGGGTGAATATTGACGCACCTTCGCTGGGCCAGAGGATGCATTTACCATGTGGCCGATGGCTGGACAAGCGGGAGGATGATGGAGCAGTGGAACGGATCCTTTATCCCAACCACTTGAGAATGGAATACTACACTCCTTGTAAGTCTGCACGTAAATGTTTTTGTACATTCATTCTCAGAAGTGGCCCATAATGAATAATCTGGTGCCGCTATCATTTGTTTTGATATAACGAGACTATGACATTCCATCATTGCTGATGACTGCTTCATTTTCGACAAATACATTCTGGTTTGGAGTCTCGCATCAAGGTACACTGATATAATTTCAGTGTAAAACTAGAAGGGCACTCGGTAGAGCATATACCTCCGCCACGTAATACCTGATCCATGAGAACATATCGGGCCCAATACATTTTTGAAATATCATGCTATGCAGGACTATATCGTCTTTGGCCCTATCTCTTAATGGTGAAGAATCACTTTAAAAATTAAATAATTCTCGTATCTACATCCGGATTCGGAGCTTCAGCAAAATCGAATCAATTCGTCCTTGCCACACACCAAACATGTCCACCAAGTTTCGTCCAAATCCGTCCACAACTTTTTGAGATATCGTGCTATATATCGTTTTTGGTCCTATCTCTCAATGGTGAAGAATCACTTAAAAAAAATTATAATAGTCGGATCTGGATCCAGATCTTCACCAAAATCTAACCAGTTCCTCCTCGTCACACACCGATCAATAACTGTCCACAAAAATTCATCCAGATCCATCCACAACTTTTTGAGATACCTTTACACAAACAACAAAGAAATTGCTCGTTGAGCAAGGAATTGCCGGAATAACTTTGTCATATCTCCATGATCTCTGAAAAAACAAAAACCTGGAAATCAATTTGGTTCTTATAAGTCGATAGTGCTACTGTTTAATGAGTTATAGCACCTAGTTTGGTCATGATCATATCTTGGAAGTCAATCGGACTTGAAATGCCGTTTTTATCGCAATTTGAAAGTTTTGACTCACCCCCTGACATTCGACCCTCGACCGCTAAGAAAGGTGTTGGTGGACACCCCAATGGGACATATGGTTGGATGCAGTATTGGAAGATGCACATTTTAGATTTGGTTTGAAGTCGATACGACCATTTTAGCGGACTATTGCGAAAATAAAGAATTTCGGGTTTTCGGTGACCTTGACCTTGACCTTTGACCTAGATTCACCAAAAACGACAAGTGTCTAAGTTGGACCATGGCCGACGTCTGTACCCAGTTTGGTCATGATTGCTGAAACGGTGTGGCTGCTACAGAGGTAAACAAACCACACAAACAGACAGATAGACACACAGAATGACACACACAACCGACCAACATAATTGCCGAAATCCGAAGGGTTCCGGCAATTAATAAACAAACAGACAGAAAGGGGTGAAAACATAACCTCCTTCACCTTCGGTGGTGGTGGTAACAATACAAAAATATTTCAGTGCCAGAATCATTTTGCATTCTCCCTTTAAATAATTATAATTGCTGTTTACTAATGAAATATACAATGAATGACAGTAGGCTGAACTTTAGATATTATAACTCAGATTCAGCTCCACCTAAGTAAAGTTCCACCGTATCTATGGTTCCAGTTATATGTTAGACATCTAATTACCTGTGAAATAACTTCCCACAGCCAAAATATTGTTTGTTATTGCACTCAAATGCAACACTCGCCGGCATTGTGCGTGCCTCCCTTGCAGTTGTGGATGGTTACCAAGATGGTGGCCGGTGACTTCAGTTCTTTTGTCAGCAAACCAGTGATCCAGTTATATTTATATCAGTGGTTTCAAAGCACTCGAGGGGAGAAAAAAATTCATGCAGAATACAACATACAATATGTGTGCAAGCTCCTCTGTGAGTCTTAAATTGATCTGTGAGGGAGAAACATCATGAAGGATACACAGAGGAATACCCAAGCTTGCCAAAATCGTGTTGTTGTTGTTGTAGCTGTGAGCATGTGGTCTTCATTGTAACTTTTTGGTGCCATCTCTCAGTTCACACTTGCAAAGATAGCAGCAGCATTTGTGGCACATTTGGCTTCTTCCACTTGTTCAACATGTTCTTTTTCATCTTGTCTAGTAAATTTGGATATCGGTGGAAAAGCAAAATGTTGCTTTTTCGATCTATTGACGTTTTCAGATGCTTCAAATTCGGTGGTATAATTCTTTCGAGAAGGAAAAGTTTCACTCGATTGTGACCTGAACTCTGGCCAACCATCATATCCACCTCATCGCATTGAAGTTTTTCTTTCAATCTGTTAATTGTTTCCATTGTTGTCTCTGGGCTGGGGGGGGGGGGGGGGGGGGGGGGATACATAGCTTAGATGTATATACACTCACCTTTTAGTGATATAGTCTGGGTTTTGATCTTAACCTTGCTATAAAACTTTCACCCTTGTGTTTTACATGTAAGGTTGATGTATCAATGTGGATGCTTTCCACTGGGCAGACAATCAACTGGGTGTCCCTCTCGCCAATACAAGTATGAAGTTTTTTCACAAAGAGGGGGCGCGCTATAAGCGGTACCCTGAACAAATTACAAATTATACTACACTTACCTCCATCAGTGGCACAGAGGCACTCCCAGCAATGATCCAGACCTTCAGCCACTTGATTTACATGAATGAATGAATGAATGAATGGATGGATTTTGACTCGTGATTCCACAGGGGACACCTAGTTTTTGGCTAATATAACAAAATGGCGAGGTGAGTGAAATATCCACATAATGGGATACTTATAATTTCAAGGAATTGGAAAATATGGAGTCATAATGGTTTAGCCCTGTTCCATCAATAGTAAGAGTTAAAGCGGAAGTCAGTTGTGGAAGCATCTGTAATTGCTTACCATGCAATACATTTTATGTAACCAAGAGAGCCCAGATGGTGATGCCACTTACCCCTTCCCCCTTTTGCAAAGTGATATTGGTGTCCAACTCGGTAATGCTGAACGTCTGTTATTTCAGTCCTTTATGTCAAAAATAGAAATGTCAACCTTTTTGTGAAATGCAACCAAAGCTTTCAACTGCAAGTCACGATACAATTGTCTTCCCCACAGTTGTTCCTTATGAGATCAGGACGTGCACGGGGGATGTCCGGGGAGCGGGCACCAATGCCGACGTCTTCGTTGTGCTGTATGGTCGTGACAGAGCCAGAACGAGCCGGCGCAGCTTGTGCCGCTCCAAACAGGAGCGCCACACTTGCTTCAACCGCTCAGCTGCTGATATCTTTGTACTCCTGGTAGTGAGATTTTGTATTGTTAATGTATGTCTGCCATGTTATGACTTGTAGCATTAGTTTTGGAATTTTTTTTTAACAAATAAGCGGTCACTTTGTTCCTTTTTTGTGTGCACAGTCAAAGCTCGTGGAAGAGCAAGGACATTGAACAGATCAGGACGCAATGGAACCGCAGAGATAGGGAGAAAACACCAACAGAAGAGGTGAAAGACTAATAAGAGAGAGAATTGGACAAACAATGGGTGTGGAGAGGAATGAGGAGCAGGGAAAGATGCATGGGGTGACGAAATGGATACAGAAGGAAACTCTCAGGAAGGAAAAACTGGAATTTGGAAGGGTGGTGGAGGGGGGGGGGAGGTTAACCAGGGTGGAAAAGATCATGGTTTTGGATGGAGGTTGGTCTGAGATGATGATGAATAGCTGTCTTAAAGACCTGGAGGGAAGAATGAAATTGAAGAGAATATGGAAGTTGGTTCCACAGGTGGGAAACATTGCGTGAAGGTGAGCAGTGATTCTGGATTTTGGGAGTTTCACCAGGAGGGGGCTGATGGTGGAATTTGTACATCATGCGAAATACCTGTGGGAGGAAATGCATGGAAAGAGCAAAGGGTGCAAGACCAGAAAGGAGACGGTAGAAGACAGAGACCACCGTCCTCTCTGCAATGGAAAAGTGATAGGCCCATAGACTCAGCTTCAACGTGGGAGATTCAAATGATCTTGAAGGCTTTCGTTTGTATGGTGTCAAGACGAGCAAGGTGTAAGGCAGGAGAGCCAGCCCAGAGGAGAGAGCAGTACTCCATCAAGCTTTGGATGAAGGCCCTGTATGTGGATAGGACTTCAGGAGTGCCCAGGAAGGACTATGTATGATGGAGGATGCCCTCTTTGGAGGCCTACTTTGAAACTTTGGATTCCCCAAGAAAGATCATGGCTGATAGTGAGACCCAGGAGTTTGAATAACATAACTTCCTCAAGAGGATTGTTAAGAAAGCAGATAGGAGGGTTTGCCAGGCAGTCCTTTCAGAGAGAGATAGTGAGGGTGTGAGATTTGTCAGGATTGAAATACATATTCCAAGTGTTTGAGCAGCTTGTGATGTTTTTTCCAAGGTCTGAAGAGAGGGAAGTGGCTGCTGCCTGCCTATCTGAATGATGAGGGATGTCACGGCAGAGAATGGAGTCATCAGCAAATAGATAAAGAGGATTTTCCAGAGAGTCAGAGAGATCATTGATGAAGATCAGGAATAGGACTGGGCCCAGAACACTGCCTCAGGGCAATCTAGTCTTGACAGGGAGAGGAGATGAAAAGATTTAGTTGAGTGCCACACATTGGCTACGAGAGTGGACGAGGTCAGCGAGTCACGTGTTGAGTTGTCCTTTGATGCCATAGGCGGAGAGTTTGGAGAGCACGGTGGGACACCAGCTTGTATTGAAAGCACCAGGTATGTCTAGAGAGATGGCCCTTATCTCATATCCATTGTTGGGTGAGTAGAAGCAGCATGTCCAAGGTAGAGTGACCTGGTCTTGATCTAATTTGGTGATCTGAGATGAGGCTGTTAGAGAAAAGGAAGAATTTCATATCAACTGTGATGATGGATTCCATGACCTTGCTGATAGTTGGAAGTAAGTTAATAGGCCTGTAGTTAAGGGGATCTGTTTTTCACCTGTTTTACAATTCAATGATGTTGGCAGATTTGCAAGCAGATGGAACATGACAAGTGCAAATGATAGGTTGAAGAGAGCAGAAAGAGGATGTGCAAGAGTGGTGGAACGGGTTTATAAGGACACGTGAGCTGATGCCATCCATTCCAGTTGCAGAATCAGAGATGAGGGTTGATATAAACTTCTCCACATTCTCAGGTCCAAAAGACCCAGTCCAGGTGCAGTTGGGGTATGACTGGGTATGGCGGGTCCAGAGAGCAAAGGGTTGGAACAAGATTTTGAAGCAAACACAGAATTGGGGCATTCGGCCTTCTCACGAGTAGAGTTGGCTGTGGTGCCATTTGAAGTGAGGGAAGGGATGGAAGGGGAGCCCACTCTGCAGACAGAATTAACAAGGTACCACCAGGTTCTAGATGTGGGAGACAAGTTTGAAAGTTCTATCTTGAGGTTGGACAGATGTTGTTTTCTGGCTCGACTGAGAGTGGACACACTTTCTGCAGGCTTTTTAGAATGATTTGAGATTACATTCTGTTGAGTTTGCTTTACAGGAAGAGAAGGCAAGTTAGTTCGGAGCAACTGCCTCACCGCAAGATTCAGTGTACCATGGGTGCGAAGAGGAGTGGTTTGCTGAATTGCCGTGGCTGGTGAGAGAGGACCCAACGCCCAGCCATTTTGCATGGTGACAATTGAAATCACCACATATGAGTAAGAGAGAGTTGGGAGGAGTGGTTAAAAGTTGGCCCATGTTGTCTCAGAGAGAGATGTAAATTGAGTTGTCACTGTTTGGAGGACAGTACAACACACAGACAATTGAGAGATGGGAGTGGAGGAGAAGTCCCAGCTAAAGGTACTCCTGGGGGTTTGGAGATGTTTGATCAGTATGTGGACATTGAGAAATCGAGTTATTGATGTAAAGGGCAAATCTGCCATCACGGCGGGGTTCAGGCCTATCAAATCAGAAGTGGAAATAGCCAGGGGGAGACAATAAGGAGTCAGGGACGTCTTGTGGGAGGAAGGATTCTATTAAACAGATGATGTCCAGTTTGTCAGCAGTAGCCTGGATTGAGAGTATCTGTCAGATTGGAGCAGAGGCCTTGGATGTTTGAGGTCCACACAGTGAGGAACAAGGGAGGAGGTGTTAGGAGGTTGTGGGACAGGTGGGAGGTTGGGAGGGTGAGGACAGAGGGGGGGGTGGGAGTTAGTTGGGGACAGTGCGGGATGGTAGGGGTTAAATACGGGACAATCAGAGAGGGGCGGATGAAGAGGAAGCTGAGAGGGGCGGGATAAAGGGAAAGCTGAGAGGAGCGGATGAGGGGGGAATCTGAGAGGGCAGGATGAGAGGGAAGCTGAGAGGGGTGGGATGAGAGGAAGCTGAGAGGGGTGGGATGAGAGGAAGCTGAGAGGGGCTGGATGAGAGGGAAGCTGAGAGGGGTAGTGAGGGGAAACAAAGGGTAGGATGAGGGAAACTGAGAGGGGTAGGATGAGGGGAAGGCTGAGAGGGGAGGGATGAGGGGAAACTGAGAGGAGCAGGATGAGGAGAAGCTGAAGGAGGGTGGGATGAGGGGAAGCTGAGAGGGGTGGGATGAGAGGAAGCTGAGAGGGCAGGAAGAGGAGAAAGCTGAGAGGTCAGAATGAGGAGAAAGCTGAGAGGGACGTGACGAGGAGGGAGTTGAGAGTGGGGGAAGCTGAGAGGGCGTGGGATGGAGTGAAGCCGAGAGGAGGCAGGACGAGGGTAAGGATTGAGGGGTGGGGTTTAGGGAAGCCTTGAGGAGCTTGGTGAGGGTAGAGCTTAGAGAGAGTAAGGTGAGGGATAACTTGGAGAGAGGGGTGAGGGGTAAACAGCTTGGAGATGGTGGTGTGAGGAGCGATGCAGAAAGGTTGGACATGAAGTGAAAGGATGCTCAAGGGAAAACACTTCTAAGGGTTGGGTTTGAAGATACAGGCTTGTAGGAGATGTGCAGAAGGTCACTGACATGAAGAGAGGGTTAACACTGTAAAATAAGGTGAAGGGGGTTTGATTCCTGTACGCAGACAACCTCAACAAACCGGACTTCTCAAGATTCCCAACATTAACATTCTAAGATAACAGTCACGGGCTGGGTTGAAAGAATTTTTGTTGAAGGCACGGAGAAAGATCATGCTGTAGGAACTGAAGGAGGGTTGATGGACCAAGTGCTTCGGTGAGAGACAGGTTTGCAAAATATTCCTTGTGAGTAAGAGGAGGAGGAGGAGGAGGGGGAGGAGGAATAGATCGTGATGAAGAAGAACACATGGGGTACTCGTGATGGAGAAATAAGGAAAGTGAAGCGTTTTCATGTTTTTAAAAGCTTTGAAAGGAAGAAGCATTTTCTTCAATGAACAACAACACAGGGACGAAATAATAACAGAAAAACATGAGGAATCCAGTTCAGAAAACTTATCATTGATTTGAGGTGGAAGGAGCAGCTGCAGATTCAACTTCCATGTGGAGCAATCCTTAGTACATTCCTTAATGGATTGCCCCTCATCATTAACAGAGTATCTCGTGGTTGTGGTCATTTGTGTTACTGTGTTCCCTACTATTTGTTACCTCTGCCACCGAAGGTGAAGGAGGTTATTTTTTCACCCCTTTCTGTCTGTTTGTCTGTGTGCAGGATATCTCAAACATTTTGGGGACGGATCCGGATGAAATTTTGTGGACAGGTTGGGTGTGCGACAAGGACGAAATGATTACATTTTGGTGAAGATCAGGATTCGGATTTGACTCGTACAATTTTTTTCAGTGATTATTCACCATTGAGAGATGGGGTTCAAAAACGATATATAGCACGATATCTCAAAAATGTATCGGGCCCGATATGTTCTCGTGGATCAGGCATTATGGGGCGAGGGTATGCACTCTACTGAGGGCCCTTCTAGTTTCAGAATGTAAGGTACTTGGTTTATTCTCAGTTGCAGCCAAAATTGGTTTTGCATTTTCCTTTTCTCTCCCCTGTGTACTTCCTCTTTTTTCTTTTCCTTTCCTGGCACATCTATAAACATAGGATCGCCTCTCCTGATGCTCAGCTGGATCAGGAGCAATGTCACTCAAACCCCCCCCCCCGCCCGACTACCGGATTTAGGGGTGGCCAGGTGGGGCCATGGCCCTGGGGCCCCCCACATTTAGGGCCCCCCACAATTTCGATGACATTTAGAAAATCCTTGAAAATGTGCTTCTAAAGTTTATTGTCGGGTGAATGAAGATTGTAAACTCTTTGTAAGGATCTTTTCAAAGTTGTCCGTCATTGTGAGGGTCCTTTTCAAGCTTTGGCCTTTTCAAGCCGTTTCTTCCACGGTCCACAGAACGGATCCAACGTGGTCAAAAATTCCCGGGGCAAGCCTCGGGCATTGGGGCCCGCATTCGGATCTTTTTTTGGATCGATCATCGATGCTTCGGATGGTTGAGCATGACCAACTAACTACAGCACTGCCTGCCAGAGCCCAGCAAGCACAGACGGAATACAGAGGTCCAGCCAGAGGAGAGGTGAAAAGGTGAAAGTCGACGTGGTAAAACTAGGCCAGGCCAGCACAGCACACGGCCGGCAGGGGTAGTATTGTACACACTGAAACTGCGGCTGGCAGGGAACGCTGTCAGTAACCTGCTTACTGGCGCGCACAGCACAGTAACACTGTGTGACTTTCTATGTTCCAGGTTTGTGAAACATACTTGTTGTTCGTGATTCTGGTACGTCCCACGTGCACTCTGACAATATCTCGGTTAATCGGTACCTACCAGCTGCAGAAACCACAATGAGTGGCTTCGGTGATGACAGGCACAAATCTAGGGCTCCACGGAAATATGACAGTGGAGCTCAAAAGCAGAAACGTTCAAAGAAAAGATGACACAAGGCCGTCGTCGACAAGACCCAAGAAATCTCAGAGTTTTTCACTCCTGCACAAACAGGCGATTCGTCCATGACAGAGGCTGGAACACCAACAGAAATAGAACAAGCGGATTTGGCAACGCAACCCCCGCGTCAAGATTCGCCCAACATCTCGGAAGGTTCCACCGATGAAGAACATGCATCAGATGAAGAAGCGAGAGATATACTGACTGATCGTGGACCTGGCTTTGCCAATGACATTGGATGTTTGGCCTCCTGAGCGACCGTCATCAGAGATGATCGACTACTGGGCATCACGAGATTTGGAGCCCCTGCAGAATTTGACTGGTCCCTTTTATTCATCCATACAGTTTGTTGAAGGTAGGAAACGCTGCTGCTCCAAGAATCTTTTTTTACCGTAGACTACAAAACGGAGAGTCCGTGAAAAGGTCCTGGCTTTGCTTCTCCACATCAACGGCAAATGTACTGCATCGCTTGCAAGCTGTTTGGAGATGCTACTGCCCTGGGCGGGGAAGGATTCAATGACTGGCAGCATGCCAGTCGTTCTATCGAGGTACATGAGCGTTCGCATGTACATTGTGCGAATATCATCCGCTTGTCAGACAGAGCAACATCCGCAGGTCGTGTGGACACTGAACTCGTCAAACAGGTGAGTGAGATTGCGTCCTATTGGAGGGAGGTGCTGAAACGAGATGTGAGCATGATATCGTTTCTCGCTGAGCGTGGTCTGGCGTTCCGTGGATCAGATGAAATTGTTGGGTCACGGACAAATGGTAACTACCTTGGTTTAATGGAATTACCTGCGGAATACAATCCATTTTTGGCGCAGCACATTCAGAAATATGCCAACCAGGTAGTGGCTACACCAACTACTTATCATCTATGACATGTGAAGAGTTAGTCTCCATCATCGGAAAATCTGTTCTGGATAACATCGTCTCTCTGTGTGAAAGAGGCGAAATACTTCTCTGTGTCAGTCGATTCTACTCCTGACATAAGCCACATCGACCAGCTCACAGTTATTCTACGATACATCGAGAACGAGGCTCCAGTGGAGCGTTTCATGACCTTTCTGAGCAACACAGGACACACTGGACTCCAGCAAGCGACGGCATTACTGGATTTTTTGAAAGCCACTGGATTGGACATCGCTAACTGCGAGGACAATCTTATGATAACGCATCTAATATGAGTGGCCGATACAATGGGATGCAGGGAATGATCAAACAGGAGAACCCTCTCGCAATATTTGTGCCATGCGTGCGCACTCACTGAACTTAGTCGGTCAGTCGGCCGTGGGATGCTGTAGACCTGCAGCAGCATCTTTGAATTCGTGGAACAAGTGTATGTATTTTTTACAGCTTCCACGTCGCGCTACGCCAGATTATTTACGCCCTGAAAGCCAAAGGTCTGCAATACCAAAGCGCCTCAGCGACACTCGCTGGTCGGCTCATTCTGATGCAACCTGAGCTCTTGTAGACGGTTACAGCGAAATCATGGATGTCCTCGATTAAATCGCAAACGATGAACAACTGAATAGTGAAACAAGAAACACCGCCGAGACACTTCACCAAACGATGTGCACGCTCGAGATAGGGTTCTATGCTGGTTTCTGGTCTACTGTCCTTGGTAGATTTGATCGTACGTGTAAAACCCTTCAGTCACACTACCGATCTCAACACAGCCGTGCAGCTCAAGTCACTGGCGAGCTTCGTGCAGTCATTACGCGATAGTTTGATACATTCATTGTTGACGGAGTGGAGCGCTCAGGTACGGAGGAATTCACTCGCGGATCGCGTAGACGAAAGCGTAATGTCCGCCTCCTCCCTTGGACTATGGACACACTCCAGAAGTAGAACTAGACGCCAAGGAGTCCTTTCGCATCAGTGGATATGTTGCAGTGATCGACGTACTGCTGTCGCAGTTGGAAAAGCGTACAAACGCTTACAGCGAGATGACGACAGATTTGGATTCCTGCGTGCTCTTGTTCAACTCGAAGTGGAGCAGATTCGAGAGTCATGCTCGAAGCTCGTCGAGCTGTATCGGGAAGATCTATCACCTGACCTCACAGATGAAACGATTCAATTCCAAGCCATGATGAAGGAGTCAGAGCCAGACTCGGGCCGTACTGAACTCGAGATGTACAGTTTTCTCATCGAGCGAAAACTCACCGATACTTTCCCAAACGTGAAGTGCTGTTTCGGATTTTACTATCACTGATGGTGTCGAACTGCTCGGGGAGCGCTCGTTTTCGAAACTCAAGCTTATCAAGAACCATCTTCGCTCCACGATGGGGCAGCAGAGACTGGTCAATCTGACCATCATTTCAACCGAATCCGATGTGCTCAATTCCATGCAGGTTGACAGTATCATATCCGAGTTCGCTGCCGTGAAGTCGCGCAGGAAGCTTGTCCATTGATTAAGGCACCGTGTGTATGTTCATTGATGTGGATGACACTGCCGTATATTTGCGGTCGCTGGACGTCTGCTATTAATCACCATTTCGGATTTCTCTTACCCAGAGGGTTTTTAGAAGTTAGAAGATTTTTAGTCGAAATTCATAGTATGATTAATGACAGTGCGTTGTTTGTTATTTTCTTATATGGTCCATCTCTATCTCTTACTCTTGCAGCAACAGCATTTTGTTGATTTGATTTTAGCATGAGCTCAGAGATAAGTCATCAGCTCATAGATAAGTCACCAGCCATATCAATAACAATCCGTCCATCTTGTCATATTGTCAGATTTAATTGTAATTTGTGAACATACTGTATATGCTAATCATTCCTGATCAGGATCTGCCAAATCTATAGATATAAGTTCAGTTGTTGATGAAAAAGCAGTTATAATTTAAGTTGTTGATTAATCTCCAAATTTGGGGCCGGCCCCCCACATGAGTAAATCCGCCCCCCCCCCCCCCCCCGCAACCTCCTTAGACCCTGAAGTTTTGCTGCCGTGAAAAAAACTTAGGTACATCACGGGTGATGAAGGTTGTGGTCAAGTTTCATTGAAATTGTGTGTGTAGTTCGGAGAAGAGAGCAAATACCTATTTGAGGGGTCAAAAACCCTCCCATACACCCCCTGAATGAGTGAAGATTTTGATGTGGTCAGTAAACTTTGGTACATCATGAGTGATGAAGGTTGGAGTCAAGTTTCATCAAAATTGTGTTTGGTTCAAGCGATAATAACTAAAGTGCTTATTGGCTGACTGACTGGCTGACTGACTCACCTACAGACGCTGCTCGATCGCATAAGCTCCCCGGACTAAAGTTCAGGTGACCGAATAATTGAGTGCAAAGAAAGAATTGTAAATGTCTTTTTGGTGCAATTGTCATCTTTTTATGATACTGACACGGAAAACATGTAGGTACTGATTCATTAGCAGACACACAAAGTTGTTCTTGTGGATAATTAAGCACTAGCAAATACAACCTGTCGCTTCATTGACGGGGACGATAAAGGAGGCGAGGGAGAAAGAGGGAGGGAAGAGAGAGAGAGTAGGTAGTGTTGGTGAGAGGGGGAGGCAGAGAGGATTTGGAATGGAGAGGGAGAAGTGAGAAAGGGGGGGGGGTGAGGAGAATTGACACCTCACCAAATGTTGCTATTCATTGCGGGAGAGAGGGGGAGAGAAGAGGAGAGAGAGGGGGGGGAGAGAGAGCGAGAGAGGGGGAAGAGAGAGAGAGGTGAGCGAGAGAGAGGGGAGGACAGAGCGAGAGAGAGGAGAGAGAGAGAGAAGAGCAAACGAGAGAGAGAGAGAGAGAGAGGAGAGAGAGAGAGAGAGAGAGAGAGAGAGAGAGAACAGAGAGAGAACACACACAGACTTTTTGTTTTGACTTTGTATCTTTTTATTATAAAAATAGAAAAGAAAGCCCCCAAATGGGAGTCACAGTTCATTTCAGAGAAGAAAGTAAACCCCTCAAAAAAAGTTTTGGAAACTCAAGTTTTGATCGATTATTCTCTTTGTTATTGTGCTGTCATCACTAATTTGGTATCATTAGAAAGCTGTTTATTCTCTTTTACAATGATGCCCATTGTTACGATTATGCAATCATGGATTGTGCAGTACATCAGATATGGGGCAAGGTCAAAAGTGAAAAGTTGCCAAAATGCACGTTTATTTCATGCAGGCATTCTTCTTTTTTGAAGGAAGAGAGTGTGATTTTAAGAATTATTGTAAGGCTATTGTGTTGCCAGGTGTTGTGTCGTGTGTAAATACCAAACCCACATATGGAGAACCAAACACACCAAACACACACACACACACAACACACACACACACACACACACACACACTTTTTATTCATATAGATTTTAAGAGTTATAGAAGAAAAAAAAATGCTCTTGAATGATGTAATGAATGTGATGTCAGAGATAGCTCTAAATAATAAAAAGGAACACAAACATAGGTTACGCCTGGTGGAATCGCATGTAACCAGTAAGGTCCGTAGTGTGAGATATATTCTTAAGTACACTGTGTAGTTACCCAACCCATTGTATAGAGAAATTAATGTGACTTCATCGCTGCGATCCTTTGAGTTAGGCGTTTTTCTGTTCTACCTTTTTGTTTTGAACCAACCACTAAACAACAACAGCAACAATGCCGACACCACAACCTACTTCACCACTGCGCTACACGAGAACTCACATTCACCGCCATTCCAAGCAGCTCCATGCATGGACACCGCCGAAAAACCCATCCACCACCTTCTCCTACGCCATCCCAGCCTACCACCTGTGGCCACCGAGCGTCGGGCCTATCTCAGCGATTACACGCGAGCGCGAGTGGCAGGATGGCGGTTTTTCCGAGAGGATGACGATCAGAATGCTACACGCCCACATCTGATGCCATCCAATTAGGAAGCGCGGGCGGCTTGCCCCCTCAGACGGCGCTGACGAAACTCGGCATATGCAAATTTGAGATCAAGAAAAGACTCACGCCCCTTTTCTCCGTCAATCGGCCGAGCGTGGCTCCCCCTGAGGTCGTTTGGATCCGAGAGATTTGCATTATGGTGGTCTTAAGCGATAAAAAGACGAGCGCAAGGCGAATCAGCAGTAATCGGTGGGGCAGAGTCCGGAGACGGCTCGAAGCAGAAGTGGCAGACGGCTACGGGGGCGAACGGTGCGGAGGAGATCGGCTGAGGAGGACCTGGAGGCTCGGTCCGGGAGAGGAGGTGGCGACGAGTCGCGTTGAGTCTGCCCCGTACCGGGACCTCGAGCAGCCAGCCATACTCCTCCCAGAGCAAAAATTCCCCTTCCCCCGCGCTGAAGAGTGGACAAAGGGGGCCCCGTTCCCCACTTTACACCAGCAGTGCCCACTGAAACCGCCGTTGCAGGACAATTTTTGCGGCTCGCGCACGAGGGGCGCGGTAGGACCCTTCGGTGCTTGACCTGGCCGTCATTCCAGTTCCACGCGCATTAGGCCCACGGGCCCAAGTCTGACTCCTCTGCCTTTTGAGGGGTCTTTTCTTTGCTTAGGTGTGAATGCGTGTTGCTGGCGCCCTGTCTTGTAAGTAGAACTGTATAAGTGTTGCCGAGTGTTCGCGTTTAGTCGTCGTAGCTCTGCGTTGCTTGTGCATTATTGTTTGTCTTAAATGATATAATGTGCTTTGCTAATTGTGGCTGTAAATAACGTGCTATATGTTGCATTCGTGTGCCGCCGAAAAAGTGCATTTGTGAACTGTTTTCCCGTTTCGCTTCGTCTTTTTCTTCATTGCCCTCCATCCGCTTCACGTAAAGGGGTTCGTAGGTGGTGCAAACGCCTCGTAAATAATCTCTAACCGGTCGAGGTCGACGATTAACCACCGCTCGTTATCACCGATAGTAGGAACGGCCGCCCAAGCGGCTCGTGTCGGAGTCGACCTGCGGCGGGTACGATCGCCCGGTTTACCTCCGCTGGGTACTTAGGTAGGTCGAGGTTGGCGAACAACCTATCCTACGTGGTGGCCGCTTGGCACGATTTTGGTGAGGTCGAAAGGCCACCCCGTGGACTGTCCCGGCGATGTTTCCCGGAGGGTTCACGACGAATGTCCGTCCGGTGCGAGTGCCCGATACGAGTTACGTGGCCGTCCGCATGCCGACGGGGCGGATTCGCACACTGGTGTCAGGAGTGGATAACGAATCCTCCGTGATTCCAGCTAATTCACAAGGGAATGCGGTCCAGGGTGGAGGAGCGACCCGATTCCTCCAAATACGAGCAGTTAAATTAAAGACCCTTAGTGATAAGATGGTCTCAAGGCGAGCGGAGCCGGGGAATAGAAATGGATGTAGAGTGTTAGAATCCATGGCTCAGGACGAGATCCCCATGCAGGGACATGTGAGCAGGAACAATTACTCTCCCAACCCAAATCGCAGGGCCCGAAATAGGTCGGCGCGGCCGCGGGTGGATATAAACACCTCCTCCCCTCTCCAAACCAAACCCCCATCCTGGGCCGAATCGGCTCAGCTAAGTGCACCCAATCATGGGCCCAGGGATTCGCCATGCTGGATACAAATTGAACACAAAATGGAAGGATGAATAACGAATTAAACAACAAAATGGATGGCAAACGCACTCAAAAATCAGTGGACATGCATGAAATGAAAAGAACATCGGATTACAAACACAAACGAAATGACACGAATATGCAACAAATAACAACAAAATGGAATGGAAACTCACATCGAAATGGAAAAACAAATAAAAGGCATAAAACGAGTAATATGGAACAAATGCGCAAGGAATGAGTGAAAGAAATAAAAGAAATGCGGGATGATAATAGCAGAAATGGGCCGAGCCGCAGAAGCGGGCAATGAAGGCAACAATCAGCGAAGTGCGTAATGCGAGACGCCACGTAGTGAGGAGCGAACGGCTGGAGATGGTGCAACGTTGTCAGTGCCGCGGTGAAGGCGGCTGAAAAAAATAATTCGGGAGACGATTGTTGGTCAGAAATGATAGAGGTGACGGAAAAAGTGACGGGTAACCGAGAGGAAAATTAATTGGTGACGGAGTCGTGCACGAAGGAAATAAAAATAGTGAAGTGTGAGAAAAGACTCAAGACATGACGAAGAAGTTGATAGGGGGACGGAGGTAAAGACGGAGACAGAGAACTTGGAAATGATAGACAAACACAAGCAAGATGGAAGAACAGTTGAAGCCAAACAAGTCGAGTGTCGCGAATGAGAAAAAGAATTAGAGAAGAAAACTGAGTTACAAGGAACACCAAAAAGACAGAACTACAAAACAACTGAGATCGGTTGGAGTAGGAAAGAGAGAACGGAGAATACGTTAAGTCGAACCACGGCTGTACAGATCCCAGCTGAAGCGAAGCAGATTAAAGAATTGAGATGCAGAGAAAGAGTAATGATGGAAGAACGAATGGACAGAAGAAGAAATCGATCAATGAAGAAACCACGAGATTACAGAATGAGGAACAAGAAAGACAGTGGAATAGAAAACTGAAAGAGTATGAATTTTGAAACTGAACGACAAAGGAAAAATAAGTTGAATACGAGGAGAAGTTGAAGGAGCAAGGAATGAAGCAGAAGAGAAATCAGGAGATTGAAGGACACAACGAGATTGGAGAGGGAAGAGCGAGAGGAACAGGGATAGAAAACAAAAGGAACATGAAGCCGAGGTTGACCAATTGAAGAAAAGGCAAGGCTGGAGTGCGAAGAGATAGACAAAGAACAGCGAATGAAACACAAAAGGAATTAACCACAATGAAGAAAACCATGAAACTGCAGAAGAAAGACAGGAGAAAGAAACAAGGAAGAGTAATGAGACAGCAGCAACTGAAACACAAAAAGGAGATTAACCAAATGAAGCAAACAAACGACAACTGGAGAAGGAAGGGCAGGAGAGAAACAAGGAAGAGTAATGAGACAGCAGCAACTGAAAACAAGAAGGAGATTAACCAAATGAGCAACCATGAAACTGGAGAAGGAAGGACAGGAGAGGAAGCAAGGAAGGTAATGAGAGAACAGCGAATGAAGCACAGGAAGGAAATGGGCATTGAAAGAAACTATGAGATTGAAAGTGAGGAGCATGAGGAAGAGTGGGAGAGAAAACAAAAAACTATAGAGTTTGAAATTAATGAACTGAAGGAGAGAGTAAAATTGAAATCCAAGAGATGAAAAACTCCAGAAAGAAACAGAAACTAATAGATGTATAGAGACCAGGAGATAGAGAAAATGGAGGAGAGACTGCATGATAATGACGGGGTTAAAGGAAAGAACACACACACACAGAAAGTGGAGGATAATGGGGGTGAGCTCGCGGACTGGGTAGAGACCCGGTTGGAAGCAGCTGGATGCCGCCTCCAGAAACGAGGGGAGGGAGTATGCCCCTTGAGGCGAATCACGACCAGGTGGGTTCGGTCGTGCAAGCGGAGTTGAAGGACGAGTGCGTGGATAGGTGCACGTGTAGCTTGGGGGTATAGAGCCGCCGGGACCCTGTGGGGACACAATCCCCAGTGTGGTGGTGCAGGGGTGTGCGTTTGCGAGTGTGCGGAGATGCGTGCTTCCGCACGCATTGGTGTGAGTGAGACCCCTGGCAGGTGAAAGGTGGTGTTGAGTGAGAGGGTCCGTGTGAGGGAGACCGTGTGTGTGAGGTTCTGTATGTGAGGGAGATGTCGGTCGGCATGCGTGAGCATGCAGCCGCGTCTCCCGGTGTGAATGTGGTGTGATGGAGTGGAGTCTGTGCGTCGTGACACACAGGTGTGCGTGGAGGGTCGAATGCGACGACGACGGCGACGAGGGACAAAAGCCGGGTAGCGGCCGTAGCTGTTGGGGGGACCGTGCCGGTTCACCCAGCAGCGAGCGCGAGGTCCGTGCTGTGCAGCGCACGAGACCCCCATGTGCTCGCTGCGGAGTGAAGCCGGTCCGGGAAACGCCAGCGTGGATTTGCCGATCCCGCGGACGGACAAAGTAGGCAGGTAGACGGATTTGAGACGATGGGTTCTCCACGCGAGCTTGTGTTAGGCTCCAGCGGGCAGAGCACATGTGTTCGCTGGGGAGCCCCTCGGAGTGTGAGGTTTGTTTTTGGGTGGCAGTGTGACGTCATGGCTGCACGTAGGTTGGAATCCGGCAGGAGGTGAATCCCTGCCGGATGGTACCGTCCAAGAGGACGAGGTACACGTGCAGCTCGCATGACGTCACGGGCAAGGTGCAAAGTGCGTGAGCTGTGAGTTGCCGCGCTGGTGCTGCGCATAATTGGAAATACAAAATTAACAATAGCAAGTCTCGCTTTCGGGTGAACAGGATTCCGGGTAAGGGGTGAAAGACCCCTTCCTGGGCACAGGATAAACTAGTTAGGGGGAAGGTTAGTGTTAGTTAGACCAACCTCATGGGCAGGGTAAGTCCTCATGGCCCGTGTGAATGATTAGGTAGAGGGATTGTAGTCAGAATTTAGGATGGGAGATGGAAATAAGATTTGAGACAGTGACAGACTGTGAGTGTGTAGAGGGGACGTAGCTTAGCTAGTAGTATTAAATGGAACGTGCTGTAGTATAAGACGACGTGGGAGCACGAGTTATTTAGGGGAGGTAGTTTAGAAGGATGCAGAGATTCAGCGGTGAGTTGTGAAGTGTGAGTGGGAATGAGAACGTGTTGAGTGGGTGAGGCCAGCGGGTCTGTGTGTTTGGAGCGAATGTGGAATGCAGGTGCGATGATGATTGGGGAGAGTGACTCCGCCCAAGGGAACCCGGGGTCAGTATAGAGTGAGTTAGCTGGGTTAGTTAAATTGACAAATGGAGTCGTTTTGTTGTTGGTGGAGTGTAGGCTCGATACCAATTGGAGGGGTGCAGGAGCCCTGTTGACCGGGCTGGAGCTGGCTGCGAACGGTGCGTATCGCTGAGTGGGTACCCCGGGCACCGGGCTAGTCGGCCGTGTAGGCCAAGGGCCATGGGGGCCGGGTTAGCGGTAGTGGCACGGGTGCGCCCGCTTGGTGCGGGGCCCGGAGCGCCGTTAGCCGCGTGGGCAGTGTCGTGGGCACGGGTGACCCTCGAAGGGGCCGGGCGCCAGCCTGCCACGTGTGCGTTTCAGGGAGTTGCCATAGGGGCACTCCCCGGTGTTTAGGGAGCTGTAGGCTCGAGCAGTGTAGTGCCCGGGGGTGCCAGTAGGGATTCGGCAGAGGTCGTGCCTCGCCAAAGGGAGCCACGCGTCCAGTCCACGAAACCGTGCAAGGGCACGAGGGAAAATCGAGGGCGAGGCCCGAAACTGTAAGGACACCACACAGGCGACGGAATCTGGGTTTTTAGAACCAATAGTTTAAGCGCGAGCGGCTTGTGAAAGCCCGGGGTAGTTTAAGCAATAAATGAGTAGGTAGATTAGGAAGTGTACCCCTCCGCACCATCCATCCTTCGCTCTCGTTGGGCCGCTGGACCACTTTGGGTAGAGATCGCTGAAGTCTGGGAGGCCATCCTGAGGCTTCATTGGGCTCAGCACAGGACGCTAGCTCTCCCTTATTCCCCTCCGGGAAGGAAACGTAGGGGTTGGGAGTAGGCTAGGTGACAGAATAGTTTAGCCGAACAAGGACGATAAAGGGGTTAGGGGACGATTATATGGGAAAGGGGTAAACATAAAAACAACAAAAAAATTGGGGCTAAATTGGGTTTTACAAATTAAGGGGTGGTATGTACGTGACAAGGCAAAGCATAGGTGGGAGACCGTGGATCTCTCTCTG
>CM068963.1:56454047-56470322 GCA_035128595.1 Eptatretus atami
TCCGGTTCCGTTAATTTTGTTGGAGGCGGGATGGATTCGAATCTCACTCCCGGACACCAGTGTTACGAATCTGCACCCGCCGGCGTGCGGACAGCCGCTTTTAGCCGAATTGCGGCCGTACGCCCACCGGACGAACAATTCAGAGAGAGATTCTCTCAAACCTGTACAACTATGCTCATAAAGTCGTTTCTCATCTTTTGGAAGTGGGCTTCAGTTGTCTGCTTTTAAAGGTTCTGGGGAGAAATAGATCCATCCAAATCAGCCGATCAGCTTTCTTCCCATAGGATCAAGTATTGGAATGTTATCAATGAGCAGGTACATTTCTTGGAAGACAACAATCTCAAACTGATCTCAGGATGGATTCACTCATTTTCCGACCCACCGAAAAAAAAACAAAACTGATGTGCTCTTTCTCTCATAAAACTTGAACACTTGAAAGGCCTAAACTCGTGTGGTAGAGCAGACTTTTTGCCCTTGACATCTCTCAAAGGTTTTGATAGTTGGCAAACAAGGGTCTCATTCACAAGCTGCAGTCGCATGGTAATCCTGGGTATTGAATGCAACATTCTCGAATTTCTCACCAGATCAACCAAATTTTGATGTGGCATGAGGGTCAATCTTCTGCAGCCCATAATCATAAATGCAGGATGCTGCCAGAGTCGCATGTTCGGGGGGGCACCTTTGATGTTTTGCTTTATACATGAATGATGTTGCCCACAACATTCTCATTTCGGCTGCCATTTTGCTGATGACACAAGTTGATACAGAATCTTCCTTGCTGTCTGCTGCTTTATCACCTTCAAGCAGCTCAATCTCCGATGAGGACCTCTGGAAAAGACTAGGTTTTCAGCACACTCAAAAGAGACAACTCATAATCAATGTCCAGGTCAAGCATCACCCCCTCTTTCACAACGTCGTTGGACAACACCATTACAACAAGAGCGAGTATGCTTTGCCAATACACGTCCTACTGTGATATTTTTAAGTCAAAGGGGGCATAACTCTGTGAAATATGCGAAATACCTGAACCTCGAACTGCTATATCATTATACATAATAAAGTGTGTGCCCATAGTTGGTGGAATATGTTTAAGGGTATAAAAACAAAGTCGAAAATGCGCAGGTGTGACTGACGGACAGAACCTTTCGTCCCTCCCATTGAAACCGGTTGGGGCGTAATAACCTCACGAATGCGCACTGCTCTTGGTCGAACACCTATTCTTACATTTGGTTGGGATTGGTACATTTCTGGGATGCAGCGCTTACTGTAATTGGCTGCTTGTATCGAGCTCTCTGATAATCTCCCCTTGAGGCAGGCTCACTGTTTCAAGACACATACGTTCAGTCATGGAAATACTGCAGTCACATCTTGGAAAATGCTTTTGACTCATCTTCTGTCCTTTCTTGACAGATATTTAATGAAGAGTTGGTTCATTCTGGTCGGTATGACTGGCACAATCTCTGAACTTCTTTGTTTGACGCTTTGTGGATTCTGTTCTTCTCTGCAGGTACTAAATGGAACGATAACTCAGAGGACTTTCATTCCTTGTATCAATCACTTTTGCCATTCTTTCACAACATTATCGGTTTGCAGTCTCTGACAACACCACACATCTGTTTCTTAGGGCACACGGGTAGCGAAAGTCTTCCAGTTTTCTTTCCGCGCATGCCCTGCAACTCCTGTAATCTCTACCGCATCATGTTCTCCAGAACATCAAACGCTTTTCGCAGTTGAACAAGAGATCGTGATAGGTTTCATTTACATCTAAGGTGATTCCTCTCACACTTTATTTTTTGTAGGACCCACCTTTAGAGTTGTAAACGACTTCTGATGGCGAACTCTCCATAAAAAATACATCGTAATGCGACGTGCAACTTCCCTGCGTATAGCTGCATTCACACGATTCAACGACAGATTAGGTCAATGGGTAGATTTATCTGCTCAGTTAAGCAGGCTGTAAGGAATTCTCATTTCAGTCATGTGTCAACCTGATTAAGTGACACGTACTACCACAATCTGAGGGAGAAGAAAATGGAACACAGAACGGTGTGAATAGGTCCTAAGCAGGCTCTCAGACAGGATTATCACCTGGCTTGCTGAGGTTTGTGAAGAGGTTCTGAATCATCACAGAATAGGCTCTTCCTGAGGTCAAGGCAGGATTTGCGGTGGCAGCCATAATCTTTTGCCTGATGTCTTTCTGCATTGCCAGCTGATAAAACTGCACATGAAGTGGTTCTTAGAGTCATGCAAACAGATTGTGTTTTAGGTGGCATAATGATGAGTCAGATTTTAGATCTCGTGGACCGGATCTCTAAAGTCTATCAACTTACCGTTGTTTGTTCCTTCCAACTTAATTCTTGTGGACTCTTTTTGTTTACAGCTACAGTTTTCATCGAAACTTCCTGAAGACTTGCAATATATGTAAAAATACCACATGCGAGCACGTAACGCCATCTCGATTTTGAAAATTCCTCTGAAAAAAAGTTATGACGCCCAGTCAAAAATATCTCCGCTAATCGAATCGCCCCTCTAAAAAATTATCTCCGAAACTCAGGCAAGCTTTTTGATTCTGTTGCGGGAATCGAACAGGTCAATAGGCGAGATGAATTACCGACATAGATACTCAACTAGAGTCATAAATCAATTTTATGACTTCACTCTCTATTTTTGACTTTTTTCTTTCACAACCCAGATTTTTCATCGATCTTCGTGAAGCTTGCCAGTTTTTTGCAGAAAGCCCACGCACCAGGCAGTAACCACTACGATTTTTGAAATCTCTTCCGGAAAAAAGATTACGTCATACAAATTGGCGCTAATCGGAAATCGCCTAAATTATCTCCGAAACTAGGCAAGCTGGTTTTGAAATTTTCTTTGCGGGAATCAAGCTGGGCATTCAGCACAGATCATAATTTATCGCAAACGGCTGGTGACACCTCACAAATCGACGTCTATATTCGTTTATGCGTCATCATTAAGCAGGACGAGTCAATTTATATCCTCGTCTTGTTAAAAATATAAGGTTTAGGGTTAGTGGCACCCAAGCTTGGATTAAAACGTAACAATCATGTTAAGCCCCTAACAAGCCAAGCTAACAACTATGTCTAAAAGTATTACTCAAAATCACAATGTGGTAAATGAATTATTGTTCCAGTGTGGGGAGAAGTCATACCTGAGAATTTCAGTGCAAGGGCAGAGAAGAGATTGTTTTTGATGGAAAGTGCAACTCCACCAATGGGTGTGGTTGAGGCCAAAAAATTAGAGACACAAGTCAGGGGAGAGACACTAAAAACAGAGTCAGGGACACTGCCTGTGAGAAGGATTCTGTCGAAATACGATCGATCGTCTGGTTCATTAAGCAAGTGGCTGGATTGAGAGATTATCATGTCTAGAGCAGAGACATTGTTCGATTGAGGTCGCATAAGATAGAGGGGAGGTGGCATTGGAGGGTGCAGGGCTGCCTGTTGGCAGAGGTGGTGGATATTGAGGGGCAAGATCTTGGGAGGCTTCGAGGCGGTGGCGGTAATTTGGCAACCATTGAGTTGCATCCAGTGCAGGGTAAGCATTGTGGCTCGGTGGGTGTGGGGGAAGCATTGAGAGGGTAGGTGAGTGGATGCAGAAGGGGGACTGAAAGTTGGAGGAATGCTGATGTCCAATTCCATATTGGAAAAAGGTATTCTTCAGAAGAAGAGGGCATAGATGATTGTGAAGATGGGAATACTCTTCTGTAAAAATAGGAAAGTGAAGAATTTTAAAGGAGAGATTTTTTATATCAATCGAAGAGCTTGAAGTGTTTGAGAAAAGGGGGGGGGGGAGATGGTGAACAAAAAGTACAGGCAGAAGGATATTCAAGTGGAATGAGATTTCTTGGAGTGAATTTTTTTATTTTTTTTGAAATGAGCATAAGAATTATGATAATTTGAGTTGACGTGAAATATTTCGAAAGAAAGAAGCAAATGAGGATACTGGAGACAAAAGGTACACCCTTTTTAACAGTAGCCGGCTGAAGTAGGCGTGATGCAACACAAACTATTTAATTCGACAATGCAGCAGACCGTAAAGGTACGAATTAACACAGACAACGTGACTTGAAATGATGTGATTTCTGCCTCAGATTGGTTCGGCATGCATCACAGATCCCTTGTGACAATAGTCCCATGTGGCTTGGGATGTATAGCATGCCTGCCAAGTAAGGATTGCACATGAACGACTCATCCGCAACTTTTAAAAGCATCTGAAAACATTTGAAGTGTAGCTCTGCACAACAAAAGGTTTGGAGAACTTCTGAAAACTCTGATACTTTCTGATCAAAAGTTAATATCTTGCAGCCCGATGGAGCAGAAAAACTCTGATGCTATGGGCGCATGAATGGCACGAGGGTCATAGACATGCTGTTTCTTCTCAAACTTCGTGCTTCTTAACACCGATGGGTTAGAAATCATTCTGGGCCTTTCCGATAAACAGGGTTATTTGAAAAGTGATGCTATTTACATAAGATCGTGTGTTGGGAGAGGTGCAGTATAGATGTAAGATATATATATGAGATAGATTATAATATATATATTTTTTTTTTTTGTATGATTCGGGCCATGATAAAAACGAAGGGCATTGGTAGAGCGCATATCTCACCACGCAATGTCTGATCCAGTGAACGTATCGAGCCCAATAATTTTTGAAATATCTGTGTATGGTCGTTTTTAGCCCATCTCTTACATGATAGATGATACTATATATATATGAGAACCAATCCCGATTTTGGCTCAATTCTTCCTCGTCACACACACATAAATATAGATTTAGATATAGAATAACACACTTTTTGAGATATGCATGCTATTATCGATTTTTGCCTATCCTCAATCGGTGAAGAATTACTTTAAAAATTCTCTCAGCTGGATCCGGATAATATAATCTAATCAGTATAATAGTCTTGTTCACACACTGACCTGTCCACCAAATTACCTAATCTGATCCGTCCCAAGCAATTTTGAGATAATCCTACACGACAAACGGACGAAATGGGTGCATATACTCCACTTTCGTGCCGGAGGTATTAATCCTAGAATCTTGATCTGTTGGTGGAGGAGACAAGCGTCCCGTACTGTTGTGACACTACACCCTACGAGCTCTTGTATTAACAGAAAATGGTACGAACCGCCAGCACCTCTCATTCCATGAATCATTTCTTCTCCTTTCTGTATTTGAGCTGCCGATTTGAATTCAGGAACAACATTTGTGGTCTACACCTATTCTGAAATTTCCATCTCGTCTGAACCTGAAAACTTGTGTATTTTCTTTTTGTGTGGTTGTGTACATAGTCTACAGGCTCCGTCGGGAATAAAAAGTCTATTTGAAACTTGCCGGTTTGCGTCATAAGGGCAGGTTAAAGTGCTGGTGAGTTCTCCAACAAGTGATCACTGAAACACACACCCACAGCGCATTCAAGAAAAGGCGCTCTTAGCATTTGTAGCATCATTTCACAAGGATTGCGTTTTTTGATAGGGATATGACAGCACACAATGGCGCGAATTCTAACAGAAAAACACAAACAATCTAGTTTGGAAGAAACTTTGACTTTAATAGTTGGATATAGCATCTGGCAATGACAAGTTTCGCTCAAAGTGTAAAAAAAAACATAAAATATTATATATATATATATTATACTAACTCATACTATATATATATATATATAATATATATATATATAATATATCCAAGACCAAACCAGAGCTCAGCAAAGAGGTCGCAAAATTATAGTGCGGCTTATGTACAACCAACATTAGGTATAAACAGGTTGAGCATGGAACATACTACTCTGAAATGGTTGCGACACATACCAGCTCGGTGTGTGTGTAATATATTGTTGCGAATTCAGCGCGCGTCGGCGTGCGATCGCCCGATGACTCGAATCCGACAAGCGTCGCGCACCGGACGGACATTCAGTCGTGACCTCCCGGCTTAACGCCGGGATCCAGTCAGGTGGACCTTTCGGCCTCACCACAACCCAGTCGCATTCTACCCGCGCGGATAGAGATAGATAGCTCGAAAGTCGATAATCCTAAAGTACCCCGCGCGGGTAACCTACGACAGGGATTGTACTCGCCACAGGCCGCACTTTCCGGACACGATCCGTTCAGCGGCCTCGTCTCGCGGCTAACGGATAACGAGCGGTGTTATCGATACGGCCTGACGTTCAGATAAATTATGGCGGATATAGCCACGACGACCCTTTTACATGAAACAAGATCGGAGACCCAACGACAAGAAAGGACGCGCGCAACGCGGGGAGAATTCCACAGAAGCAACTTTTATTACACACACGACACGAATAGCAACATAAGCAAACCTAGAAACTGCACATATATAAAATAGAAAACAAGAAATGCCAAAAAGAACAACCGGACGCGAGCTACGACCGATTACCGCGACACAAGCACACGGACAATTAACAACAATTCTACCTTCACCACGGACTTGGCGACACCGTCAGTTAACACAAACCCCAAAGAAAAATGGAAGTGACTTCCCCTTAGGTGTCTGAGTCTCCGCACCGTCTCATGCCGTGACTCCCGTCGAGCGTGGTCGCGAGGCTCTCCGGCCGCGCTTTTGCTACCTCGCCCTGACCGTACTGGCTTCCGAAGCCCAACGGACCCAGCGACACAGAGAGACCCAGAGAGACGCCGAATAAGCCGAGCACGAGCGCAAGCTCACCGAACGGAGAGCGCATACCGCGACGAAGAGAGGCAGAGGCAGAAGCATCGACGACGGAAGAAAGAGAGTACAGACATAACGCGCTCCGCGCCTTAATACGCCGGCGCCCGCCCCGTTCTCGGCTCACTCCTTCAGGGCGCTTCCGAAAGGGGCAGAGATATTATAGTTCACATACACGCCTCTGCGTCCTTGTGGGGGGCGAGGCGAAGCCGTTTCGACGCTCAGCGCGCACCGCGTTCCGTAACGCTGAGGATGGCGTTCGTTGCTCGTGGGTAGCGTGGTTGAGATGGTGGCGTGGTTGTGAGGGTGGCGTGCCGGCGTGTTAGAGTGGTTAGGCGTGGTTAGCGTTGTTGTTGTTGGTTGGCGTTGTTGACGTTGAAGTGTGGTTGGTTCGAAAAAAGCAGAACAGAAAAACGCCTAACTCAAAGGTCGGCAGCCCAATGAATCACAATTAATTCCTCTAGACAATGGGTTTGGGCTAACTACAACATGTAACTTAAAGAAATATTTCTCACCTACGGGACTGGATGGTGCATGCGAATTTCCAGCGCCGTAACACTACGCCTCCTTTTTTACAGACTCGTCCGAGTCGTCAAATTATCGTGTGCCATCATGTGTAGTTCTCCCTAGTACGTTTTACCTACGGATTCTGAGTGCGACATTCATGTATTCGTGTACCCAAAATAAATAACCTGAGGGGCTTGAGTAATAACTAAACAACTCACTCATACAGAGACTTATAAAATTGCCGCGCTAAGACATACATGCCGGGGGCACTCATATTTCAATACAACAAATTATCCTTAACCTTATAATTTTCACTAAACCATGGCCAGGATCAATGGAACTCTACAGAAAAGAAAGAGTCAAAGAAAACGGTGCACGGCCGCCATGCAGGCCGTGTTGCACTGCCAACAGGACAGTTCCTGCAGGCTGCAAACTGTTGCTTGCGATCCTGGCGCGCCATGAAATGAACCGGGGGGGCATCAAAATTGAACGGGGCAACGCAGATGTGGCAAGTGGGCTGGCAATGGAAAAAGGCAGGCAACACACAGCTGCAGAAAAAGGCCGTTGCGGCAAACACAGCGGCGGATTGGATGGCCGGACAGGCCTTGCGAAAAACAGCCGTCGGACGATCCGACCGGCCAGCTTGCAGCAAAACACTGTGCGGATCCGGCGCACAGGCCTTGTAGCAAACAACAGGCTGCGATGAAGTTGGCGGCCAGGCTTGCAGTACAGGTTGGTGGAGGGAGTGTGTGGTGCTGCCACTCGCAGAAGGCGGGCTCGGACCTACCTACGTCTCCTCCACTATGGCTTTGCTGTCACTGTCCATACCACCCCCTTAATTTGTAAAAACACAATTAGCCCCAACTAATTTTTTTTTTGTTGTGTTTTATGTTTAGCTTCCCTACTTCCCCACTATAAATCGCCCTACCCCTTTATCGTCCTTGTTCGCTAACCTATTCTGTCACTGCTACTCCACCCCTACTTCCTTCGGAGGGGAATAAGGGAGAGCTGGCGTCTTGTGTCGAAGGCCAACAAAGCTAAGATGGCACTCCCGTTCACGCGATCTAAACAACCAAGTGGGTCCACGGCCCACAAACGAGAGCGAAGGGATGATGGTGCGGAGGGGTACATCTTCCTAATCTACACTAACCGTTAACTTTAAACTACCCGGGGCTTTTCAACAAGCGCCTCTCGCTTAATCTATCTGGTTTAAAAACACAGATTCCCGTCGCCTGTGTTGGTGTCATCTCATTTCGGGCCTCGCCCTTAATTTTTCCCTCGTGCCCTTGCACGGTTTCGGTTGGGACGCGTGCTCCCTTTTGCAGGCACGACCTCTGCCGATTCCCAACATGGCACCGGGCACTACACTGCTCCGAGCCTACCAGCTCCCTAAACCGGGAGTGCCCCATGGCAACTCCCTGAAACGCACACGTGGCAGCTGGCGCCCGGGCCTTTCAGAGGGTCACCCGTGCCACGCACTGCCCACTGCGGCTAACGGCGCTCCGGGCCCCCGCACCAGCGGCGGCACGCCGTGCCCCTACGCTACTCGGCCCCATGGGCCTTGCTACACACGCGAGCTAGCCCGGTGCCGGGGTACGCGCACTCGGATACTCAACCGTTCGCAGCCACGCTCAGCCCCGTCAACGGGCTCCTGCACCCCTCAAATTGGTATGAGCCTAAACTCCCACCAAACAACAAAGACCTCCATTTTGTCAATTTACTAACCACTACGTCCAACTCTACACTGACCGGGTCCCTTGGGCGGGAGTCACTCCTCCCCATCACTCATCGCACCAGGCATTCCCCATTCACTCCATACACAGACCCGCTGGCCTCACTCACTCACCATGTACTTCCTCACAACTTTCCAAAACACATCGGCTGATCGCTGCATGCCTTCTACTACCTCCCTAACTACTCGTGCTCCCACGTCATCCTTAAATACAGCACGTTCCTTTTAACCTCCGTAGCTAAGCTACGTCCCATAAAATCACTGTCTGTCACTGTCTCAAAATCTCTAAAATCATTTCCAACTAAAAAATTCCCCTTTAAAACTACCCAAAATCCCTTTCTAACTAATCATTCCACGGGCCCATGAGGATATACCCTGCCCATGGAGCCGGTCTAAGCTAAGCTAAACCTTCCTAGCTAGTGTTATCCTGTGCCAAGGTAAGGGGTCTTCACCCTTGCCCAGATGAATCCTGTTCACACCCGACAAGGCGAAGGCTTGCTTCGTTAATTTTGTTTTCCATTAAGCGCAGCACAGCGCGCAACATACAGCTCGCGCACTTTGCACTTGCCCGTGACGTCATGCAGCGCTGCACGCGTACCTCGTCCTGCTTGGACGGTACCATCCGCAGGGATTCACGCCTCCTGCCGGATTCTCAACCACGTGCAGCCATGACGTCACCTGCGACCTCCAAAAGCAAAACTCGGCCTCCGGGGCTCCCACGAGAACACAGTGTCTCGCCGTGAGCTAAACAACAAGCTCGCGTGGAGAAAACCCGTCCGTCCAATCCATAATCCTGACTAACTTTGTCCGTCCGCGGGATCGCAAATCCACCGCTTGGGTTTCGGACGGGCTTCACTCCCTGCAAGCGAGCACGTGGGGGTCTCGTGCGCTGCCCAGCACGGACCGGGTCGCTGCTGGGTGAACCGCGGCGGGTCCCCCGAAGCAATACGGCCGTACCGGTCTTCTTGTCCCTCTGGGTCGCGTCGTCGTCCTTCCACCCACGCACACACCTGCGTGTCACGACGCACAACTCCATTCAAACATCACACGGGAGACGCGGCTGCGTGCTCCCGATGCCGACGACATTACCTACATACAAGACTTACGCACCACGGCTTCCTCACAGGACGCCTCTCACTCACACCCAACCTCTCACTTGCACAGGGGTCTCACTCACACATGCGTGCTGAAGCACGCTCTCGCACAACTCGCAAACACACACCTGCACACCACACTGGGTTCGTGTCCCACAAGGGTTCCGGGGCTCCTATACCCCCAAGCTACATCCGTGCACTATCCACGACTCGTCTTCACTCCGCTTTGGCACGACCGAACCCCTGGTCGTGATTCGCCTCAAGGGGGCATACTCCCTCCCCTCGTTCCTGGAGGCGCATATCAGCTGCTCACACCGGGTCCTACCCAGTCCGGGAGCTCACCCCCATTATCCTCCAACTAATTTGTGTGTGTGTGTCTGTTCTTCTAACCCGTCTTTACGTGCAGTCTCTACTCTATTTTCTCTACCTCACCGCGTCTCTGTACATTTGTTGTTTTCTGTTGTCTCCTCGTGTCTATTAGACTTGCTCTTTCTGGCGTTCCCTTCATCTTTACGTAGGTCAACCTTGCTTTCTCCTTAAGTCGCTCGCCGTCTTCCCTCTGTTTCATCTCCTTGCTCCTTCGGATGCTCCGCGTACCTCATCTGCTTTCCGTCTATTTGTTTCTTTTCTCTCCTCAATTCTTTCACCTCGTTCTTATCTTTATTAGTTTTGTTGTCTCCTCGTGTCTATTGACTCTGCTTCTTTCTGGCGACTTTCCCTTTCTTTAGTAGGTCAACCTTGCTTCCCTCCTTAAGTCGCTTCCGTCCTTACCTGTTTCCCTTGCTCCTTCAGGATCTCCGCGTACGTCATGCTTGCTTTCCGTATAATTGCTCTTTCTCTCTTCCCAATCCTTCACCTCGTGTTTATACATTTTTAGTTTCTGTTTCTTGCTGGAGTTCCTCCATCTCTCGGACTTCAATTTCATTCTCTCCTCAGTTCTTTAATTTCAAACTGCGTATAGTTTTGTTTTCTCTCCCACTCTCTCTGCTTCTCATTTTCCAATCTCATCGTTTCTTTTCAAATTGGCGATTTCCTTTCTGTTTTCATTCGCGGTGTTTTTGTCCTCTCCTCACACTCGCAGCCTCGCCTTTTCTTTCAATTGGTCACCTTCAGCTTCATGTTCTTTTTGTTTTCTCTCCATTGTTCCTCTCGTTCTTCCTCTCAATCTCCTCATTTCTCTTCCTGCTTATTCGTTGCTCCTCTCAGCTTCCTCCTTGTATTCCAACTTATTTTTTCTTTTGGTCGTTCAATTTCAAATTCTCTCTTCCAGTTTTTTTATTCCGACTTCTTTCTTGTTCTCATTCTGTAATCTCTCGTTATTTTTTCAACTGACTGATTTCTTTCTCTCCTGTCGTAATCTTTGTTCTTTCGGACTCTTTCTTGTTTCTTCATTCGGCAATCTCGTGTTTCTTCCATTGATCGATTTCCTTCTTCTGTCCTCATTCGTTTTCTCATTACTTTCTTGCATCTCATCCGCCATCTGGCTTTGCTTCCAGCTGTTCGATTGTAACGCGTGGTTCTTTACGTCTCATTTCCGTTCTCGTTCTTTCTCTCCTCAACTCTTCAGCTCGTTTGTAACTCAGAAGCTTCTTTTCTAATTCTTCTCATCTTACACCTCTTTTCCATTCTCCTTCCACGTTTTATCTATACTCTTGGCCATTTCCCATGATTCTTCGCCTTCGGGCGAATTGGTGTTGATGAGTCGACGCCCGTGTCGTGCCATCGTTGCGCCATTCGCGAGCATAATAGCCGCTCGCATCGCGTGTGCCGCTGAGGGCGCGATCGCGCCGCCATTATGCGACCATTTGCGGCAAAGTCCGTGCTCAGAATGTCGGGTTGAGCTCACCCGTGATTCAACATTACAAGTGTACATCCGGGCCATGGATCTACATTACCACACATACTTTCTAACCCGGCACCGCTCGCCTTGAGACGCAATCTTATTCGCACGTAATGGGATAATTTCATCGCCGTATTTAGAGGGAATCGGGGGACGCCTCTCTCACCCCTGGAGCGATCCTATGAATTTAAGCTGGATACGGGAGGGATTTTGAATCACTCCCTGAACAGTGTTGCGAATTCGCGCCCGTCGGCGTGCGTCGGCCACGGACTCGAATCGCGACCGGTCGCCCCCGGACGAAATTTCAGTCGTGACCCTCCCGCTAACGCCGGGATCCAGTCACGGGTGGATTTCGCTTGCTCTCCTTTCGGCCTCACCAAACCCAGTCCGCATTCTACCGGGAATAGGGTGAATCGCCGAAAGTTCGATATACTAGTCCCGCGCGGGTACGCTACCCGAGGATTGTACTCGCCACAGGCGACTTCGGACCGATCCGCTTAAGCCGCTCGTTCCGGGCTACGGGATAACGAGCGGCTGTTTCGTCGGCTTGACGGTTCAGATTAATTTATGGCGATTAGCCCACGACGAACCTTTACATGAAACAAGATGGAGAACGCATAGAACGAAGGAAGGACGCAAGGCGACACGGGGGAAGACTTCAACAAGAAGCAATTTTATTTACAACACGACAACGAATAGCACACATAAAGCGAACAGTAGAAATGCAACATATATGCAAATAGAAACAAAAGAATGCACACAAAAGAACATCGACGGCAGAGTACGACCGATAGCGAACCACAACGGACATTAAACATCTACTTCACGGACTTTGGCGCCGACACACACGTTCACACAACCCGAAAGAATGGAAGTCCGCGACTTCTTAGGTGTTGAGTCTCGGCGACCGTCTCCTGCCGTGACCGCCGCTCGAGCGTCGGTCGCGAGCCTCTCTGGCGGCCTCGCGCCTGACCGTACTGGCCTTCGAACGCCCGGACCCAGCGACACAAGAGAGCACACGCCGACCAGAGGCCAGAACGCGAATAGAAAAGAGCACGAGCCGAAGCTACCGAACAAGAGAGAGCGCAATACCGAACGAAGAGAGGAGAGGCAGAAGATCGACGACGAGAAAGAGAGAGCTCAGCCTCAGCCGCTCCGCGTCTTTATCGCCCAGGCGCTCCCGCCCCATTATCGGCTCCACCCTCCCTTCGAGGCGCTTCGAAAGGGGGGCGTTCTCTCGTTCCTCCACCTGCGTCTGTGGGGGCGAGGCGAAGGCGTTCGATCGGCCTTCAGGCGAAACCGTCGTTGTGAGACCGCTGAGGATGGCGTTCGTTGCTGTGGGGGTAGCGTGGTTGAAGATGTGGGCGTGGTTGTGAGGGTGGCGGTGCGGCGTTGTTAGAGTGGTGGCGTGTTAGCGTTGTCGTTGTTGTTGGCGTTGTGAGTTGAGGTGTGGTTGTTTCGAAAATAAAGCGAACAGAAAAAGCCTACTCAAAGGACGAGCTCCGAATGAATCAGCATAATCCTCTAGACATGGGGTTGGGTAACTACACTGTACTTAAGAAATATTTCTCACTACGGGACTGGATGGTGCAATGCGATTCACAGCCGTAAAATATATATATATATATATATATATATATATTATATATATATATATATATTATATATTATTTATAGATATACTATAATAGTATTAATATAGAATTTATATTATTATATAACAATTTAGATATTATATAAAAATATAAGATATTATATGATATTTATATTATTAATATCAACAAATATATAGATATATAATATATAGATATTAATATAGATTTCTATATTATTTATATTATATACAAAAATCTGATGGTGAACAAAGAAAGGGGCCGTGCCGAATATTAATATAGATTTGCGGCACGCCTTTCTTGTTCCACATCAATTTTGGTTACTCGCTGAAATGAAACAAGCTTTGGCACATTACTAATGATATTATTGTCTTCCTTAAGAGGCCCTCAAAATCGTTTTTGATGCATTTTTCACAACTCCAACCGGTTCCTTAAATCGGTACGATTATGGCTTTTGTCAACTTAGGTCTATGGCTATAAATTTTTTTCATAACATTCCGATTTTCGAAAAATCGATAAGTCGATAATCCCTATGGATTTTCATTCAACTCACTGCAAGTTTAAGGCTTACGGGGGACGCCAATTTCACTTGCCGGGCGGCCGTTTCCTCCTACGCCAAGCGTTAGGGTTAGGTTAGGTTAGGTTAGCTGTTAGGGTTAAGGTTACCTACACTAACACTTACCTAAGCTTATTCAGGAAATTTGCAGAAAGCCCGGGCAACGCGGGTTTTTTTATAACAGTATGTATATATATTGGATCGCATATAGCTAGATATCCCTTTATTGTCGGTTTTCCGTGTGTGTGTGTGTGTGTGGTGTGTGTGTGTGTGTGTGTGTGTGTGGTCTTGCAAAGCGAAGGCTCACAGCACGAACCAGCGAACCGATTTCGATGAACTTTGCCAACAGGTGGAATTTACACTGTGATGTGCGCGTTTGAATTTTCGTGCTAGCAACCACCGTTGCTGTGCAGCGGCTGAAAAACCGCGTACAGTATTTTCAATACTTGTCCTCAGTTTTTGAATGTAGAGACGAGATTCGGAAAATTAACATCGAGATATTAGAAAATTTACTCGAGCCGATTCTTGATGAGGTTTCATTTTTCAAATGGTAGTTCTTCAAAAATCGGGTGTCTATTTACCGTCATTTAAGGTGTGTATAAGTGTTTGTAAGGAACTACACGTGTCCACCTTCGATCTCTCTCATCAAACGTTTATTGACGCAAGTGAAAGGATCCAAATAATGGAATCACGGCATTTCTGTGTTTGTGGATTTCTCATAATATAATATGTTTATTTATTTACCGAAAACATTGCCACACCCACCACCACCTTCAATTATTTATTTATATACCGAAACGATTCATGAGCCACATCACCTTTCAATTATTTATTTATTACGAAAACGATTCAGGGGGGGGGGGGGGGGGGGGGGAGGAGGGGGGGGGGGGCGAGCCAACACGACTCAATTATTTATTTATTTCCGAAAACGATTTCCACGACCCACTTCCACATTCAATTATACATTTATTATTTTCCGTAAACGAATCCACGGATCCACACACGCACCTCAATTATTTTTTATTACGAAAACGGATTCTACGACCCACACACACCTCCAATTATTATTTTATTTACGCGAAAACGATTCCCATCCCCACACAACCACTCCAATTTATTTATTTATTTACCGAAAAACAATTGCCGACCACACACCACCTCCAATATTTATTTATTTTACCGAAAACCATTCCACGAGCCCACACACGATCTCCAAGTTATTTATTTATTTAGCGAAAACGATTCCACGCCCACACTCCACCTTCAATTATATTTATGTATTTTCGCGTAAACGATATCACGATGCACACACCACTTCAATTTATTATTTATTTACCGAAAACGATGCCACGACCCACACACCACTCCATTATTTATTATTAAGTGGAGTGGCTAGGAAGTGGGGCGTGGCTTATGAAAAATATTGTGTGGCTCAGGAGGTGTTGGTGAACAAGAGCATGAGAGAGTTTATCAGGTTTGCCGTTGTGGTGTTGTGTGTCGTGTGTGTGTGTGTGTGTGTGGTGGTGTGTGTCTGCAGGCGAGGCTCCATCCATCCAACGCAAACTGATTATTTTTTCACATGGTAGTCTTCAAAATAGGGTGGTCTATCTACCGTCATTTTTTTTTGAGAAGTGCCAGTTGGCAAAATAGCGAGGGAAGAAATCTTGCAGGCAGAGGAACATGTATGTGAACAATACGTTTGGCAATGAATCTTCGTCGGGCGGATCGTAGAATGAAGCATCGTATGCAGCGCTTCGCATCCTAGCGAATCCTCGTCGCCTACCGATTGTGTATTATATATATATAATGTATAATGTATTTATATATATATTGTTACCATCTTTCGCCCGCCGGCATGTGGACAGCTGCTTTTTTAGGTCAGAATCGCGGCCGTTACGCACCTCACCGGACGGAACAATTCAATCACGACTTTCCGGAACAAACGCCGAAACAGTCACAGGTGAGCTCCAGCGCACACACGGCCTAGTCAATATTCTAACCCGCGGTGACATGGTCAAATCGCCGAAAATTGTGATATACCTAATATTCGGTGGCAGCCGACCGAGAGACCGTACTCAGCGAGGTCTGCTCGACACGAACCGCCTTAAGCGTTCGTTCCGTTCTGGATAACCGAGCGGCGGTATTTATCGGCGAGACCTCGCTGCCCGATTTCTGTTAATAGCTATCAAAAGCTGCTACCATTCCAAATGCAATATGGCGTTTTC
>CM068963.1:56475702-56478202 GCA_035128595.1 Eptatretus atami
AACAGTGGGACTTTATAGACATGGGATGAAGGAAAGGTCGAATTGAAAACAGACTTTTGAAGAAGAAAAAGAGTAGTGAATGATGATACAATACCGAGAACCACGCGTGTGAAAGGGGGAAGTTGTCACATTTTAAGAACCTGTTTTTGTTAATTTATTTTAATTTTTGATAAAGATTACGTAAGATTTGGTTAGGGAAAGGTTGAATAAAAATCATGTAGGTGTTGGTGAATTTTGATCAGCAAATGCAGAAGGAAGCCGGTAGTTCGACGAGTTACAGGAAGAAGAGGGGGGAGTGGGTAGAGAAACAAGTGGTTACACGAGGTGTAATGTGAGAAGTGAAAAGAATAAATAATTTTTTGTTGTTGTTGGTGTTTTTTTAAAGAGTAGGTAATATTAGGTAAAGGAAAGGTTGAAGCAAAAATTGTGAAGGTGTATGGTGAATGTGGGTCAGCAAAAGTAGAAGATTGTAGGCCGGGTGGAGAGTCATAACATGTACATCGGCAGAAGGAGGAAGAAGAGTCGGTACAGGAAGTCACGTGGAAGGTTCTTTTTTTATGCCTCCGCACCAAGGGTGCCGGAGGAATGATGTTTCCGGGTTGTCCGTCCGTCCGTCCGTCCAGATTTTCGTTTACGCGATAACTCAAGAAGCAAATTGTAGAATTTCATCAAACTTGGTAAAAAGGTAAAGTAAGACAGGGCAATTAAGTGATTAGATTTTGGGCCAGATGTGATAAAGGTCAAGGGTCAAAGGTCAAGGTCAAACTCTGAAATTTTACTTTTTACTCCCTAACTCAAGAAATATTGGACAGAATTTCATCAAACTTGGTACAAAGGTAAAGTTAGACAGGGCAATTAACTGATTAGATTTTGGGCCAGATATGATAAAGGTCAAGGGTCAAATATGTCAATATTCAAGTGTTTGTGCAGGAGAGCGGAGGAATACCCGTCGACTGCGCGCAGTCAAATTATTTTTGTTATATATTTTTTTATATTTTAAGAAGACATGAAATGAAGGGTATAGTTGAGAAGGATAGAAGGAGGGTGGAGGGAAAAGTGGAGAAAATAAAAACTCATGGTAATAAGGAGAAAATACAATAAACACGGTTGTGCATACAAACAGGAAGGAGTATTGTCCGAGCTATTTGAAGAAGTCTGTTGAGGCTCAGACGGTACTTATATTAAGTGTATGTTTAGTGGCCCCTGCGATCACGGGGCGGACGACTGTCGACGGGCGTGGTCCGGGGGAGTTCGGTCAGATGCTATTACAGGATGGTTTTGAGTGTCGAGGGTGCATTGGTTTTTTCCAATATTCTGTATCCTATTTAGCCGATATTATGATTGAGCCTTTACTCAATTGGACATCTTAATCTTCTGGGGTGCCAGGAGGAGATGATCAAGGATGATCAACATTTCTAGTGATGATGACGAGGGTTCATCATGGAGGGTTAATTGAACTTGGAAGAGGGGCAGACCACAACGGGAGAGTTCCGAGGGATGGGAACCCCCCAAAGTGGTTAAGGGCCCCTCTAACCCTGAAGAGTACGACCACAAACTTATGGTTATAGTTTTGGTTTTTGACGTTTGGTTAAGCCCTGACAACCCAATAAAAATGGCTACATTGATTAACAAAGAATTCGGGGATGTGTCCCGTGCCAAAAAGCTCAGATCTGGAGACCTCTTCATGAAGTGTAAATCAGACGACCGATGGGAGAAGGTTATGAAAGCCCAGTATTTTGACGGGGTCCGTGTTTTGTGTTATATTCCTAGGAGTCTGAGGGAGAGTCGAGGAGTCATTTGCAGGATTGATCCCTCCATTGAAATTGATGATATCACGAGTCATTTAGCGGAGGTAGGAGTTGTTGACGCCCGCCGTCTCACCACAGTCAGGGATGGGGTCAAAGTCAATGCCACCTTGATGGTTTTGTCTTTTGACACCCCAATCCTTCCCCCGAAAGTTTTCTTGGGCTATCAAGCCTTCACTGTACGGGAATACATTGCACCCCCCCTTAAAATGCTACAAATGCCAAAAGTTCGGCCACACTGCTCCAGCCTGTAGAGGCAAACAATGCTGCAGCAGATGTAATGGAGAGCACAAATATGGAAGCTGCACGCGTGAAGAAATGTCTTGTGCCAATTGTGGTGGTGACCACAGTGCAGCCTTCAGAGGATGTCCTGAATTCCGGAGAGCTGCCCAGATCCAACAGGTGAAGACGCAGGATCAACTGTTGTACGCTGAGGCTGTCCAGATGGTCCCCAAAATTGGGAAAACTACGACTCCAGTGAAAGCGGTTGAGAACATGTCCAAATCTGAGTGTCCGGTTAACGTCCTCACCAAATCAGTGCGAGTCCAGACTGAGATGAAAGACGCAGATTGCCAAACCGAGAGAGCAATCACCGACGTGGTCATGAACTCTACTAAAGAGGGATTCATTGGCTTCATCACTGAAGTAGTAAACTGTACAGCTCAAGCAGGGAGTAGATCCGAAAAAATCCATGT
>CM068963.1:56483202-56485785 GCA_035128595.1 Eptatretus atami
AGTCCACTGAATTACCATTTGGAGGGATGGTACATGGATAAATCCGTTATTCGGGTTCCTTCCGATGATTCCAATGCAGTACTTGGTCTTCCGTTTCATTACGTTTGTTCCATATCCTGATGCTGTGTGGACTGTGCTTCCCCGCTGATGGACCTCTGGTAGTTTGTACCTGTTGCTGCGTTTGAGCCTGTGGAGTAACTGCTGAAATCTATCTGTCCGGGTTCTTCCCAACATCTTTGTTCTTTGTTCCTTTCATATTTCTTTCTAATTTTTAGCTCGCCTGTTCGAAGAACAGAGAGCTATAGCGACACCCCCGGCGTGAGCGCTGAAATGTTAAAGTTTTTGGGGCAAGTTATTTTTTCCTTTCTCATTTTTTTATCTACCACACCTATTTTTTAATACGCCGATATATATATATATATATATATATATATATATATATTGGGGCGTATTATGTGATACCGGTCGTCCGTCCGTCCATTCCTGTCCGGCACTCTAACTCCCAAAGTTTTAACTTTCACGTTTCATATTTGGTACATAGGTACAGACTGTGGAGACGGTGTGTCGCGACATACGTTCGTCATCTAAAGTGGTTGCCATGGCAACCAGGATGCTGTTTTCCATGTAGTACACAATTCTGTATATACTTCTTGTCGGGCGTATATTGTGCTCACTTGCGCTCTTGTTACTGATTACAATATACAAATACATATATTGCTTTAAAATTATTTGGATCAGACTTCACTGCAATGCTTTAAAAAATATTAATTATTGACGAGTCTTTTAAAATTTACAGGCGAGCATTGGGTGGCTTTGACACCAACTCTGGTACTCTTTATTGTACACCGCTCCTTTCCAGTGCCATATCCAGACGATGCATGACATCCTCGCCGGGTGTCCAAGGGAGTACTTAGTTTTTACTCCATTTGTTTTGCTTCTTTTCTTGTTTGTTTGTACAGGTGATATCTCAGCCATCCTTTGAGCTAGGAAGCTGAAATTTGGGGACAAAAGTGAAGATGTGCTTTGGCAAAAAAAATGCATTTTTTATTTTTTTTATTATCAATTAATTGATTCATTACTTAATTATTATCGATTTATTAATTACTTATTTATTTTATTTCTCATCCTTGCAATTTCTCAGGCATATTTTGAGCTCGGAAACTGATAATTGGAAATGACAGTGGCCAAGTGATTTGGCTATAAAAGGGTATTATTGATTTATTGATTCATCAATTAATCGATTGATTATTCATTTTTTGATTAACTACTTAATTTTCAAAAAGTTATGGATTTGGATGAAACGGTGGTGGTTTAGGTATGCTATTCAGCAATTGATTGAGAAATTAATTATTTTATGATTAATATTTATTTATTTTAATTATGCAATTAATCAATTAATCAATCAATTTTTGTGCACCGCTCCTTCCCAATTCCGACTCCATGTGCTGTAAAACGGCATCGCCGGGCACCTAAGGCGCCCCGGCGATGTCACGCGCTGGAGGATTTGTTATTTATTTATTTGGCATCGGGGCGGTGTACTTTGTATGTGCCGCTACTTGTTTCTCTTTCTTTATCTATCTGTCTCGGGAGAAGTGAATTCTTGCAGAATTTTTTCTGTAATGCTCACTTGGCTGCACCTGGATGGGTTTAAGGGGTAGAGGAGTAGCCGCTGAAACCCGAATCCTATCAAGGTTCATCCTGATGACTCCATCTTTGCTCTTTACTTCTTCGGGTTCCTTCTGATGACTCCAATACAGTGTTTGGTCTTCCGTTTGATTAAGAGTAGTAAAACCCTGCAGTGGAGCTGAATGATCCCAAAACTGTGGTTTGTAAAGAGCTTGTTTCTAATTATACAATTGGTCCTTTGTAAAAAGGAAAAATTAAATTAAACAACATTGCAAAATTTTCCACATTTTGTACTGCGTTCAAAATGTTGTATATTGGACACAGCAATGCACTGACCCCAAGTTTGCCTTGAACAATGTTACCTTTCTGTTGTACAGTGATCCCCTACTATGTGGTGGTGACCACAGGCCCATCAAAAGAGCATAGCACAAAAAGCAGAGGCTTTGTGATCTTGCTTGGTACAAGGGATCGCCGTACGCGTCGTCTTTGGCTGGACTCAGCAGATGGGAAGGCTGGCTTTGGGCCAGATTCATCACAGAAGTATCGACTACTAGGCCAGGACATCGGAGAGCTACGGAATGTAGAGGTGAAGTCGTACATGGTTTTGACGGTTCTATCTCTAATTTCCCACTGCAGCTCGTTTGCTCCTCATCATTTTCGAGTTTAAAATGTGGTTACAAATTGCTCTTCAGATGTTATGCAGAGGAAGGTTGCTATGTTTCTGAGCACAGCCTTTATGGTAATTAATTTTGGTATGCTTGCTTCCGTCCCCTTCCTTTGGAAGATCATCATATGTTTGATATTGCAATCATATTACAACTTGTTTTTCAGGTGCACAGGGCGATGTTGACACATTTCTGGTCCTTTTCGCATACAACTTATGGTCTCCAGTTCTGAGTGCCAACACCAATAAGTAGGCTGTCATGTTTAGGTTAAGACTGGAGATATCTTATATGG
>CM068963.1:56485867-56498397 GCA_035128595.1 Eptatretus atami
TCATCCTGGTGTTTCACAGACAGGACAAGGCATCAGTGTGTGCACTGTCCCTTGGAAAGAAGTCTGCCAGCACTGGCTATTTGTTGACGTTCAATATCCCATAGTGTCCTTTGCGAAGAATAGGTGAGTTATTGCCAGCACCCGAAACAAATTCCAAATTCCTGCCACGACTGACTGCTGGGAAAGCAAGGACAAACCATCCATCATAACACTTGCCAAAAGACTGCTTCAAGAGCACTGATACTCTGTCAAGAGTATGGTACACGGATGATTATGATAACGATGATGATTATGAGGATGACAGAAAATCCTCCAGGATTTTTCATGTTGTTATTATTATCAATAATATTCGAAATCTCAAAGCAATCAGCTGTTTGCATTCTGAACTAATGTATTTGCAAACAGATGCTGAGCCCATTGTCTGTCTCTGATCCGACCTGTACATCGTGAACAGCTCGGCCATGATGGGATCACTGCAGAGAGTTGCTGGTTTGTGGAGGAGTTGGAAGTCGTGATCCCATTGCGAGGCTTCATGTATGTCATACCTTGTAAATGCTGGTTTGCCAAGGACCGTGACGATGGATGCACCACACGAACATTTAGCGTCATGGATGCCAGTTGCATCCCTATCATGCCCAAGGTTAGGCCATTTCTGCTTGCAATTCACTGCTTGTGGTGTACATGTGTAGTCGAACGTGATATCTTCAGTCAAGCTATTGGCTATCAAATATATAAAGCTCAGTTAGTGTTTGTTTGTTTATATATGCTTCCAAAACTAAAAAACTGTTGAACCAAATCAAACCAGATTTTACATGTTGCCTCGGGGTATCCCAAGTATGGTTGCTGTCAGGGTAGCATATCTGGGACAGGTAGTTCAGGGAAAGGGGAACACCCCAATTCTCTCTCTGTAAATTTGTATCGTATAGCGCCACCCGGTGGTATCCGGTATCACAAATAATCTTTTTGTATAAATACATTTCAAACAACTCAACAATGTGCATTATGATGATGTTGAAATCTGAGTGAGAATAATTCGAAATTTTCAAAATGTTTCATTTCACTCATTTTAAATGGAGGTTCAAACCAAAGCGTGCAGCGTGGAGCTTCGCAGCGAAGCGGAAATGATTTTTGCTCGTGCCATATATTAAAATAAAAACCAATTACTGCACCGTAGTCCCCAGAAGGAAGCCAGACATAACAATACACACACACATGTACATACAAACACACATCTACAAAACACACATATATATAAACTACACACACACACACATACATACATAACAAACACATATAAACACACAACACACATACATACATACATACATACAAACACACATATATAAACTACACATACACTCATACATACATACAAACAAACACACATATAAACTATAAACACACACATAACATACATACATACAAACAAACACACATATAATAAACTACACATACACTCATACATACATACAAACAAACCACATATAAACTAGACACACACACATACTAACATACATACAAACACACATATATAAACTACACATACACTCATACATACATACAAACAATCACACATATAAACTATAACACACACACACATACATACAAACACACATATAACTACACACACACATACATACATACAAACAAACACACATATATAAACTACAAAACACACATACATACATACATACAAACACACATATAAACTACACACACACAATACATAACATACATACATACATACATAAAACAAACACCACATATATAAACTACACACACACATACATACATACATACATACAAACAAACAACATATATAAACTACACACACATACATACATACATACATACATACAAACAAACAAACACAATATAAAACTACACATACATACATCAAACAAACACAATATATAAACTACAACAACCACATACATACATACAAACACATATATATATAAACGACACACACACACATACATACATACATACATACAACACACATATATAACTACACACACACATACATACATACATACATCCAAACACACATATAAACTTACACACCACACATACATACATACATACATACAAACACACATATATAACTACACACACACCATACATACATACATAATACATACATACATACATACATACAAACACACATATAAACTACACCACTACATACATACATACAATACAAAACACACATATTAACTACACATACACTCATACATACATACAAACAAACAACACTATAAATATACACACACACACATACATACATACAACACACATATATAAACTACACATACACTCATAAACATAACAACAAACACACATATAAACTAGACACACACATACATACATACATACAAACAAACACACCTATATAAACTACACAACACTACACTACATACATACAACAAACACACATATAAACTAACACACACACATACACACTACATACATACATACATACCATACATACAAACACATATAAACTACACACACACACCATATATAACATACACACACACACACATACATACATACATACAACACATATAAACTACACACACATCATACATACATACATACAAACAACACACATATATAAACTACACCACATACAATACATACATACATACAAACAACACACATATATAACTAACACCACACACATACATACATACATACATACAAACAACACACATACATAAACTACAACACAATACATACATACAAACAAACACACATTATAATATAACTCACACACACATACATACTACATACATACATACAAACACACTATATAATAAACTACACACACATACATACATACATACATACATACAAAACACAATATAAACTACACACACACACACATACATACATACATACAAACAAACACATATATAAACAACACACACAATACATACAAACACATATATAAACTACAACACACACATACATACATACATACATACTACATACATACATACATACAATACAACAAACACACATATATAAACTACCACCAACATACATACAATACATACATACATACAAACACACATATATAAACTACACACACATACATACATACATACATACAAACAAACACACATATATAAACTACACAACACACATACATACATACTACATACATACAAACAAACACACATATATAAACTACACACACACACTACATACATACATACATACATACAAACACATATATATGTTAAACTACACACACACACACAATACATACATACATACAAACAAACACACATATATAAACTACACACACACATACATACATACACACATACATCAAACAAACACATATATAAACTACACCACACATACATACATACATACATACATACATACATACATACAACAACACATATATTAACACACACACACACATACATACATACATACATACATACATACAAACAAACACACATATATATAAACTACACACACACATACATACATACATACATACATACAAACAAACACACATATATAAAACTACACACACACATACATACAAACAAACACACATATATAAACTACACACACACATACATACATACATACATACAAACAAACACACATATAAATACAACTACACACACATACATACATACAACAAACACAATATATAAACTACACACACACATACATACATACATACATACATACATACAAACAAACACACATATATAAACTACACACACACATACATACATACATACATACAAACAACACACATATATATAAACTACACACACAACATAACTACATACATACATACATACACCACATATATAAACTACAACACACATACATACATACATACATACAAACAACACAATATATAAACTCACACACATACAACAAAAATAAACACCACAACATACATACATACATACATACATACAACAAACACACATATATAAACTACACACACACATACATACAAACACACATATATAAACTAACACACACATACATACATATACATACATACAAACCACATATATAAACTACACACACACATACATACTAATACAAAACACAATATAAACTACACACACATACTACATACATACATACATACATACATACAACAACACAATATATAAACTACACACACACATACATACATACATACATACAAACAAACACACTATATAAACTACACACACACATACATACATAAACACACATATAAACTACACACACATACATACATACAAACAACACATAATAAACTAACACACACACATACATACATACATACATACATACAAACACACATATAAAACTACACACACACATCATACATACATACATACATACATAACAACAACACATATATAAACTACACACACACACATACATACATACATACAAACAAACACACATATATAAAACTACACACACATACATACATACATACATACATACAAACAAACCACATATATAAACTACACACACACATACATACATACTACAAAACAAACACACATATATAAACTACACACACCACATACATACATACATACAAACAAACACACATATATAAACTAACACACACACATACATACATACATACATACATACAAACACATATATAATATATATATATAAAACTACACACACACATACATACAATACATACAAACAAACACACATATATAAACTACAACAACATACAACATACATACATACATACAAACAAACACACATATAAACTACACACACACACATACATACATACATACATACATACATACAAACAAACACATATATATATAATACTATATAACTACACACACACATACATACATCATACATACATACAAACAACACACATATATAAATATACACACACATACATCACATACATACATACATACAAACAAACACACATATATAAACTACACACACACTTACATACATACAACAACACAATATAAACATACACACACAACATACATACAAACAAACACTCATATAAACTACACACACATACATCATACATACATACATACATACAAACAAACACACACATATATAAACTCACACACACATACATACATACATAACAAACACAATATATATATAAAACTACAACACACACATACATACATACATACATACATACATACATACAAACACACATATATAAACTACACAACACACATACATACATACATACAAACAAACACATATATAAACTACACACAACACATACATACAAACACATATATAAACTCACACACACACATACATACATAATACAAACAACACACATATATAAACTACACACACACATACATACATACATACAAACACACATATATAAACTACACACACACAATACATACATACATACAAACACACATATAAAACTACACACACATACATACATACATACATACAAACAAACACACATATATAAACTACACACACACATACATACATACATACATACAAACAAACACACATATATAAACTACAACACACACACATACATACAAAACACATATAACTAACACACACACATACATACATACAAACAAACACACATATATAAACTACACACAACATACATACATACATACATACATACAAACACACATATAAACTACACACACACATACATACATATACATACATACATACATACAAACAAACACATATATAAAACTACACACACACATACATACATACATACAAACAACACACAATATATAAACTACACACACACATACATACATACTACATACAAACAACACACATATATAAACACACACACACACATACATACAAACACACATATAAAACACACACACAATAATACATACAAACAAAACACACATATATAAACTACACACACACATACATACATACATACATACATACAAACACACATATAAACTAACACACAACATACATACATACATACATACATACAATACATACAAACAAAACAATATATAAACTACACACACACATACATACATACATCATACATACAAACAAACATATATATAAAACTACACACACACATACATACAAACACATATATAAACTACACACCACACATACATACATACATACATACATACATACATACATACAAACAAACACACATATATAAACTACACACACACCATACATACATACATACATACAAACACACTATATAAACTACACACACACATACATACATACATACATACATACAAACAAACACACATATATATAAACTACACACACACATACATACATACATACATACATACAAACAAACACACATATATAAACTACACACACACATAACATACATACATACATACATACATACAAACACATATATGTAAAACTACACACACATACATACATACATACATACATACATACAAACACACATAATATAAACTACACACACAAATACATACATACATACAAACAAACACATATATAAACTACACACACACATACATACAATACAAATCACAATATAATAAACAACACACACACATACATACATACATACATACAAACACACATATAATAAATACACACACATACATACATACATACATACAAAACAAACACACATATATAAATCACACACACACATACATACATACATACAAACAAACACACATATATAAACTACACACACATACATACATACATACATACATACAAACAAACACACATATATAAACTACACACACACAATACATACATACATACATACAAACACACATATATATAAACTACACACACAATACATAATACATACATACATACATACAACAACAACACATATATAAACTACACAACACATACATACATACATACATACATACAAACAAACACATATATAAACTACACACACACACACATACATACATACAACTCACATATATAAACACACACACACATACATACATACATACATACATACATACAAACAAACACACATATAAACTACACACACAACTACATACATACATACATACATACATACATACAAACAAACCATATATAAACTACACACACAATACATACATACATACAACAAACACACATATATAAACCTACACACACACATACATACATACATACATACAAACAAACACACATATATAAACTACACACAACATACATACATACATACATACAAACAAACTACACACACATACATACATACATACATACATACAACATACATACATACATACAAACACACATATATATAAACTACACACACACATACATACATACATACATACATACATACATACAACACATATATAATAACTACACACACACATATATACATACATACATAACAAACACACATATATAACTACACACACACATACATACATACATACATACATACAAACAAACATATATAAACTACACACACACATACATACAAAACACATATAATAAACTACACACAACACATACATACATACATACATACATACAATACATACATACAAACAAACACACATATATAAACTACACACACACATACATACATACATACATCAACAACACGTAATATAAACTACACACACACATACATACAATACATACATACAAACACCACAATATATAAACTACACACACACATCATACATACATACATACAATACAAACAACACACATATATAAACTACACACACACATACATACAATACATACATACATACATACAAACACATATATGTATAAACTACACACACAACATACATACATACATACATACAAAACACACATATATAAACTACACACACACATACATATACATACATAACAACAACACATATATAAACTACACACACACACAATACATACATACATACAATCACATATATAAACTACACACACACATACATACATACATCATACATAACACACATATATAAATACACACACATACATACATACAATACATACAAACAACACACAATATATAAACTACACACACACATACATACATACATACAAACAAACACACATATATAAACTACACACACATACATACATACATACATACATACAAACAAACAACACATATATAAACTACACACACACATACATACATACATACATACAAACACATATATATAATAAACTACAACACATACATACATACATACATACATACAAACACATACATTATAAACTACACACACACATACATACATACATACATACATACAAACAAACACTATATAAACTACACACACAACACACATATCATACATACAATCACATATATAAACTACACACACACACACATACATACATACATACATACAAACAAACACACATATAATAACTACACAAACACATACATACAATACATACATACATACAAACAAACACATTATATAAACTACACACACACATACATACATACATACAAACAAACACACATATATAAACTACACACACACATACATACATACATACATACATACAAATACATACATACAAACAAACACACACATATAAACTACACACACATACATACATACATAACATACATACATACACAACAACCACATATATAACTAACACACACACATACATACATACATACATACATACAAACAAACACACATATATAAACTACACACACACATACATACATACATACAAACACATATATATATAAACTACACCACATACATACATACATACATCATAATACAAACACAAACACAAATATATAAACTACAACACACACATACATACATACAAACAAACACATATATAAACTAACACACACACACATACATACATACAATACATATATAAACTACACACACACATACATACAATACATACATACAACAAACACACATATATAAACTACACACACACATACATACATACATACATACAAACAAACACATTATATAAAACTACACACACACATACAATACATACAAACAAACACACATATATAAACTACACACACAACATACATACATACATACATACATACATACAAACAAACACACATATATAAACTACACACACATACATACATACATACAAACAAACACACACATATAAACTACAACACACATACATACATACATACAAACAAACACACATATATAAACTACACACACATACATACATACATACAAACAAAACAAACATATATAAACACACAAACACGGATATATTATGTACTGGTAAGTACAGTACTTACAAAAGATATTTTATTTGAAGTTATAACCTTAACTTATAAACAATGACTGATTTCCAACTGCCCGGATCATCAGCTGGGCACCTTTTTCATCGAGGTTTCGATCCTTTCAGCCCAGAACCTCTCCAAACGGTGGTCCACAACCCCGGTCATAGGTCCACATCAGTAGATTATTCAACATCAATGGACCTACGACCTCAAAGTTGTGTCCAGACAATCAGTCAACACAACAATGCAATATCCTCATTCAAACTTATTTAATCATTACTTTTATTTAAATATTACTACATATGAATAACTTTAATCATACATCACTTTATATGATAATATATTAAGCGATAACACTTACCTTGTAGACATATCCATTACACAGCACTCCATCTAATCATAGACTCAAACTGTCATTAACTATCAAACTGTCATAAACAACCGATTTTAATATGCTGTACTGTGTATCCAGCAACCCCAATAAATTATTTTAATGCTTATTTATAATGTATTTTATAAATAATATTTATTTATTGTAGTTTTTATCTTAATAGCTCCATACCTCCATTATATATTGTTGTGGATTTTCGCCCGCCCGGCGTGTGGACGACTGCCTTTAGCTCAATTGCGGCCGCGCGCGCCCACCGAACGTGGCAATCTAGTCGCAGCTTTCGGATCAATGCCGAAACCCCAGCTACTGGTGTTGTTAACCACACCAAAATCAGCCAACTCTTCTGTCCACGCGCTACAGGGTCGATCGCCGAATTGTCGATGTACCTAATTATTCGCGCAGACAGAAATGCCGGGGATTCATACCTCAACGGAGCCTACACGAAACACGAGCCGCTTGAAGCAGCTCGTTCTGTTTGCGATTGCCGAGCGGTTTTATATCGCCAAGCCCCGTCGGACCAGATGTACGTTTTATCGGCTATTAATCAGCCAGCTAATTATTCCGAACGCAATTATGGCAGTCAATGGCAGTAAGGACACAACGAGCAGGTGACATTCAACAATGGGACATTTATTTGTACACGTAAGCAATACAATGAATGGGGGTAGGGGACAAGACACGAGCAAAAACCTACAGCCGATTTATTTTATTAGGTACATGCACTTACAACAATTCTACTTACAGACAAGGCGCCACAGACTTTCATGCAAAAACCCCAGAAAAGAAAGATAGAACTGGGCTCGTAAGCCTTTAATGTTCCTCGGAGCTGGGATACCGAAGGAGCTCCCGCGAGGCCGGGCAGGTTACCTTTGTCGCCCTTGAGGCGACTCGACGGGTCTTTTGGTCGGCGACCCTCCGTATGTCTCTATTGTCAAGTGGCAGCTGTTGTAACGGCGGCTTGGTTGGTTCCAGGGCCTAGCAGCGTGCCCGACTTTCCACGGCCGTCTCGCGACTCTCCGACGAGCTGCCCTCCAACCGCCAACCGACTCTCCGATGCGCCTTCCTCTCTCTCGTCTCCCGACTCTGGTCTCCAGACCCGAACTCCACTTGACTCCACCACACTCTGCACTCGACTGGACTCACCAACTCGACTCCACTCACCCACTTCACTCTCGCGTTCCAACGCGGCCTTTTATCGGGTTCGGGGCGTCCGCCCCTCCCTTCTCGGCGTGGGGGAAAAATCCTAGGAGTGATGGAGTTGTTTTTCTTCGGAGCATACTTTTTGTAACCGTCACTTTTGTTTACCGTTCTGAGGGACCCGCCCCAACCGTCAATCCTGTTTTCGTCCAGATAATCGGGGCGGGAGTTGTTGAGTTGTTCCTTTTGTTTGTAGAGATGCCGTGTTGTAAACTTTGTGGCGTGTGGTGGAGGTGGCGTGGTTGTGGAGTTTGTTGGCGTTTTGGTGGAGGTGGCGTGGTTGTAGAGATGTTGTTGTTTGTGGAGATGATGGTGAGGAGATGTTTGTTTAAAATAAAGATAGAAAAGTATAACACTACCTCAAAGGTTCACAGCCCGGCACACGAATAATTCCGTTATACATCGGTGGGGAAATCTAACCTGGACACACACTTATCGACATAACTGATTCTTCGGGAACCTGAATGGTGATCTGTGAATTTCCACAACCGTAACAATATATATATATATTATATATATATATATTATATATATATATGTTTAATCAATAATATTAATTAAAGAATTTACCTCACTAAAAATTAATTCATTATATTATATCAAAATGCAATGCAAAAGGAACTTGTTCACCGCGAAAACCAAACAAACTTCAATAAAAGGTGACAATGGAATCTAAAGACATTCTCACAAGACCTGACATTATCCACAAAAAGACACAAAAGTATTAAAATAATAAAATTAGCGGCATCCTTAAACTTCTGCTTATCAAAACAATGAAAACTTGAGTATTTATTTTTTGAAAAGAATTCTCCTATCAAACCCTGAAACGCACATAAAAACTTATTAAGAAAGTTAAAACCTTGTCAATCACTTTGAAGAGTGAATCCCTCACTAGTACTGAATCCAAATTTGTATTTAAAGTGTATGACACATGTCGTATTAGTTCACACTAGTACACATGTCGTAAGAACCTGCTAAACTCCAGAGAATATAAGCTAAGACTTGTTTGGAACATGACCTCAGAAGAACATAAAAATAATGAAAAACCTTTTTCCTTCATAAAAACCTTGAAGTTTATCAATTAACTCAAAAGTTTATCAAAACATTACCTTGAGAAACTGACCCAGTACCTTGTACCCTGTCATTAAGGCCCAAAGGATAGATCGCACATAGTGCCCTGATCCAAAAATCCTCTTGGTGTCCTAGCTCAATATTACACTCCTCTTTATTATCAAAATCATTAACATTAACTGAGTCTATAATTTGAATACAACAACTTCTAAAAGTATGTTCAACTTCATTGAAATGATTACACTGGGCAACAACAAAAAAACTTTTCTTCTGCTATGAAGGGAAATGCAGGTGTTCTTGGCTATTAAAACTTGAGCCGCTGATTTCAAATCTGTAGTCAGAATTTAGCCAGCACATCAAATTTTCAAAATATGTATATGTATTAATGTATTCCAGCATGCTATACAGTATTAGATTATCATTGCAGATTGCCACATTGTACTACATCTAATATCAGCGCTTCGTAATTGCTTTCACGTCTAGTTAGATAACAATGATTGATCTCAATGTATAATGTGTAGTGCACAAACCAAGAACATAAGTTGCAGAAAATAAGTTAATAAAACATTAGAACATGGTAATCTTAGGAAGGGTGTAAAC
>CM068963.1:56498618-56522935 GCA_035128595.1 Eptatretus atami
AGTTAAAAATTGTTATGCTGCATGGAAAATTTTACTTTAAAATTCATAGCTTGGTCGGTTTTCATCCAATTTTAATAATTTAAAGTGCATTCTAAAGCTGTTTTTATGAGAAATAATATTCTACAACAGTTGTATTGCTATAATTGAAACCAAAAATACAAAAAATAATAATTTATGATCACTCAAAATCACCCACCAGGGCAAGCGACTGTAATTGGACCATATGTATAACTCAAAATCCTGACGTGCTGAGAAAATTCTGACTTCATATTCAGAATCAGCATACTCGATTTAGTCTAGGTCATGTACTTACACCCCAGTAGCAAAATCTTTATTGTCCAGTGTTATATAAATATGTCTGAATACCAGACGATACAGCAGACATATGTCCATTCAAACTTAGATGTAAACATTGAGAAGTTTTACCAACATATTGCAATCCACAATCTCCACAAGTGAGAAGACAAATAATGTACGTTGATTTATATCCCAACAAACATTCACAATAAACAACAAAAGTCTTACCTGTCACATGACAAACAAAAGTTTCACAAGGTCTAAAAACTTTACAGCAGAAACATCGAGAGGAATAATTACACTTTTCAAAAAAACAACATACTTTCTCATTCTGACACTGTATGCTTTTTCGTTTTTCGTAAGCCTGACATTATTGTCAATTTTTGGTTTTTGACCTAGTCCGGTTGGCTCGGACCAGACAGACGAGACAGGCTGACCAGGATACCTATTGGTGAGGGGCTGCCTCACTTGAGGCGGGCGTTACCTGGTGTAGAACTGAAAGTTCTCCCACCTACACTGACAATGCCTAGTGATCAGGGCGTGACAGCCATTACCACAGCCTTAAAACTGGATCAAAGTCAGCAGCTGCTGGCTTTTCGTGAACACGAGGGCAGACATCTCATGCCCCAAAAATGAAAAGCGAAAAAAAAAATAGGGTGCAGGTATGGGGAGGAAGATATTAAAAGGGGAAATAGGAATAAAGAGAAGTTGTTGTTGTTTGTCTTTCGGCTGCTCCCGTTAGGGGTCGCCACAGCGGATCATCCGTTATGATCCGCATACTGATTTGGCACAGGTTTTACGCCGGATGCCCTTCCTGACGCAACCCTGGTCGCCTCTTACGACACAGGGATAAGGATTGGGTTTTGCCATGATTCCGGGCTGCACTACACCCTCTCATAGCATGGCCCAGCGCAGAGCTCCCGTCCTCAAGCGATCCTCCAACCCAAGCCTCCGAGTAGTCAGATTACAGGCGCACGCCACTACGCCCGGTATAGGAATAAAGAGAAGTATGAAACAGTAAAAGGAACTGTGAAAGACTAAAAAGAGGTATGAAAGGAACATATATATAAATATAGGATGGTTGATGAAGGTGATGTTAGCTGACTTCCAAGCAGATGGATATATGACCTCGGGCAAATTATAGAGTGAATCGAGTAGATTGTTCATCAAGTACAATGTATTGCCTTTTGATTAAATTCTTCAGCAAAGTGCAGATACTTTTGCTAGTTGATTATTATAAATGTGGGATAGCTGATGAAAATTTCACCAGCTTGAATCTCGCACCATTTTTTTCTTCGACACTTGTATGTTTGGATCACGTGCATTAAAAGATATATTTGTACCCTGCAGGTCCTGTATGAAGTGACGGTCTTCACTGGTGACACGCATCATGGTGGAACCGACGCAAACATCTTTATGAGCATTTTTGGTGCTGTTGGTGTGACTGAAGACATGCAACTGATGAAGAATGGAAGCAGGTAAAGTTCGTAACAATACCATGCTCGACAATGATTTCCATCGGGCTTTGCCACCATGAATATTCATGATGCTATTTTGCCATTTCCATGAACACGATGTTTTGAGATATTGACATGCTTAGATGCATAGATCCTAACGTACGAAAGTCTTTCAAAAAGTTACAGAAATTAGATACAATGTTCAAAGAAATGCCGACTTAATTTTTTTTCATTTTCCAATATGGCGTCCCTTGACTTCATTGCAGTTTTTGCTGCATTTGTCCTTCAAGTTATCTATACCTGTAAAGTGAACAGAGCACAGAAAGAGCAGAGCGTGCAAGACCAGAAATGAGTTGAACAAGACAGAAAGACTACCGACCTGTCTGTGATGTGAAAGTGATAGGCCCATAGCCTCGGCTTCATCACTGGAGATTCCAGTAATCTTGAAGGTCCTGGTTTCCGCAGCGTCAACCTGAGCAAGATGTGAGGCAGGGACGCCAGCCGAGCAGGGAGAGCAGTACTCCATCATGCTGCCGATGAAGGTCTTGCAGATGTATGAGGATGTGCAGTCGGTGACTGGCTTTGGAGGCCAACTTAGGGACGTGTTTTGACCAAGAAAGATCTTGGCTGATAGTGAGATTTTATGCAAAACTCATTTTCATTTGAAGTACGAATCATTTTTTTGTTTCTTAATTGGTCTTTCTTTGGGCTGCAGGATGGCCTAGAGGTATGCACACTCACCTCTAAGCTGTCCAGCCTGGTTTTGAATCTCAGCCCAGCTACAAACTGCCATCCTGGTGTTTCACAGGCAGGACGAGGCATCAATATGTATGCCATCCTTCTGATGGATGATAAACCGGGCGTCCCGTCTGTTGGCCTGACTTGGTGGATGATAAAGATCCCACTGTGTCCTTCCGAAAGAGTAGTCGAGCGATCCAGGGCACCATGAACAAATTCCAAACTCCTGCTCTAACCTACAGGGGACACGACATTAGCTGCTCAGCCACACTTCCAGAAATGAGGCAACCAGCAGCCACAGGCCACTTACGAAATGAAATGAATTGTTCTTTCTTCCCATTGAGTACTTCTGTGCATGTCGTATGGTTGTGAAGTTGCGACGTCCCTCTCCTTAGGTTTGAAAGAGGCCAGGCTGATGTTATAACCATGGAGATTGACGATGTGGCTCCATTGCAGAAAATTCGTGTGCGGACTGATGGCAAGGGCTGCCGTCCGCACTGGTTCCTTGAAAAGGTGAGGCCACAGCATCAGCTGCACTTGTAAGTTTTTTGCAGTTTTTTTTTTCATTGTCAATATATTTATTTTCTTTAGTGTTGGCATTATTGGTGTCATAAAACAAATTCCCTTGGGATTGTTTTTGAAGACGTCATGTGGAATTTTGCAAACAAGACATGAACTTAAGAGATTTTACCTTGGTCAAATTTCTATCAGAAAGTTATTAATAAATTAATCTTCTTTTAACACCCTCTGTTTAATATATTAATCTTAGTTGTTTCTTGTTTTATAGCCGAATGGCCCTTTCTAAAACGGACTTGAGAGCTCAGTGGGAGCTTTCTTATGGCTGGATTCAGTTTAGACCAGAACAGGGTCTGTACTGTTGTCCTGGAGATTCACAGATCGGATGTTGCATTATACAAGTTGGCCTGAGTCATTTTATCCCTCCCCAGTAACGCATTCGTTCTTAAATATTTTAATATAAAGGTTTTATTGTGCAATACTTGGAACAATTAATCAGTCACTGCATCTGTATGCACTCCATCACTTGTTTTTTTTTTGTTATACATTTTCTAGGTTCGTAGAAGAGCTATATATTCTTCAGGACAGAGGGGAAGGGAGGGTGGTGTGAGAAATTTCGTTGGGGTAAAGCAACTTTCAGGCCACCCCGTAGAATATGCTGCTTTACATCGGAGAAATGAAGCTGGTTGTTTTATCTGTGCGCAATAATGATCCCTTGATATATTATGATGCCTGGTGTTGGCTTTATGGTTACGGTGGTGGGCTTAGGATCTTATGATCCTGAGTTCAAACCACACTCGGCTGTTGAATTAATACCAGGTGGGGTTGACTCTGCCTGTCATCCTTCTGAGGTCGGTAAAATGAGTGCCAGCTTGCTGGTATACTGTGTCGGAGTGGCGACCCGTCCAGGATTGTGTCCAATAGCCAAGGAGACTGCTTAGGCAGCACCAACGCTCTGCACAGAGTATGGTCCCAACGGATGGATTATTAGCAGATTGGTCAAAAAGCAATGTTATAAACATGTCATCGAATTTTCTTACAGTTTACAGAAGCTGCGACGTACCATGTTGCCATCGCAATGTGCACAGAGTATGGTCCCAATGGATGGATGGATACATTATACATTTTACAATAGCATTGCCTTTTGACGTGTAAAATTGCTTAAGTCTTCCTTGTTGGCCCAAGTTGTGTATTCAGAAATGATAAAGTAGTATTTGCCTATTAAACTTTCTGGTATTTTTTCCTCGGTGACCAAGTATTGCCTGCTTTTTGCTTGATTATGTGCACAGATTTTGATGCGAAGTGTGGAGCATGGTGAAGAGACCACCTTTTTCTTGGGTGATTGGCTGTCTCGAAGCTGGGGAAGCAAACAGTTGGTTCGAGATATGGCAGCAGTGGTAGAAGGCGAACCAGTGGTGGACACAACCAGTTACACCATTACTGTTAAAACGAGCGATCTTTCAGGTCATGTCAGAACAATGACAGAGGCATGCAACAATCATCATGTGAAAGCAGTCAAAAAAAGGGGATGCATCATATAAACACTCCACTTCTTTTGTGTGCTGTATATTGTGTGGCGTTTGTGTACTGGTGTGTTACGTAATTAATAAGAGACATAATTAGAACTACCACTTCATAACTGCTGGCAGTGATGACCGGGTACCAAGACGTCCTGCTTTGATGCAACCCCGCTTTGATTGGACACCTGACCCTGACCCATGACGTTTTTCTCATTATTATTCAATTTAATTTAGAATGGGATTAAAATAAATTCAATTCAAATCAAATGGAAGACCAAATAGGAACAGTCCTGGATTGGACGAATCAGAAGGAAACCAGAACAAGCAAAAAGAAAAGATGAATCAGGAGGAACCTGGATAGGATTCGCATTTCAACTGCTACTCCACTACCCTCAAACCCATCCAGGCACAGCCAAGTGAGCCTTATTCAAAATAAATAAATAAAACATTAAATAATTCTATCTGACAGACCATGTGTCTGATCAAGTTGAAATTTAAAACATTTATTCCCAATCACTACTAGATCATAATTGTGAAGTTTCATGTCAATTGATGAAGCTGTTCCAGAGAAAACATTATTTAATATTTTCTTCAATCCAATATGGCTGCCAAACCATGTGACCTATCAATTATTCCTCAACAAACCTGTACACACATGGCTTGGGAACATTTCTGTGAAGTTTTCCCTCAATTTGTTTGTCCATCCGTTCTGGACAAAGAAGATTTTGATATGTTTTAGTAAATCCAATATGGCGACAAAATCATGTGACCTATGACGTCATATGTGTGAACCTTTTGTTCCTCATGGATGGGCAGTCATACGTGTAAAGTTTTGCCTCGATCTTTTCAGCCACTTCAGAGAAGAAGATTTTTTGAAGCTTTTTCTTTTAAACAAGATGGCTGCCGAATCATGTGACCGATCACGTCATAATTTTTTTTTTTCTGTGGACCATTTTATCCCGAGATGACCCTCAAAAATTTTCATACGTTCTACATCTGCAATTATGACGTCATAACAAAGGCACCTATGACGTCATTAAAATTTTTTACACTTATTCCCCATGAGGAGTACTTGCTATGTGCAAAGTTTCATTTTTTTCCTTTGTGCGGTTTCAGAGATCGCGGTCCAAAGTTTTTTTTTCTTCCGTTTTTCCAACATGACTGCCACATCACGGGACCTATGACGTCACAATTGCCATTACAACATTCTACATGAGTAGTCGCATTTCCAACCTGACTGCCACATCACGGGACCTATGACGTCACAATTGCCATTACAACATTCTACATGAGTAGTCGCATTTATGGTGAAAATTTCGTCTCAATCCGATAAGCGGTTGCGGAGAAAAACACAAAAGTTCTGTGCGGACAGACAGGTAGACAAACGGATCCAAACGCAAAGCCCTCTCCTTCAGCAAGGGTAACTAGAAGGGTAGTCAGTGGAGCACATACTTCCACCAGGCTGACACAGTTTACATTCTATATCCCACTGATAGGCCGGATCTTAATCCGGACCCCAACTACAACTTTTTGAGATATCATCCTCCATATCGTTTTTGGCCCCATCTCTCAATGGTGAAGAATCACTTAAAAAAATTCTAGTATGCGGATGCAAATCCAAATCATCATCAAAATCTAATCAATTCGTTCCTATCACATACCCAACCTCTCCACCAAATTTCGGCTGAATACGTCCACAACCTCTTGAGCTATCCCAATCACAGACAGACAGACAAATGACAGACAGGGGTGAAAACATAACCTCCATCCACCTTCGATTGCGGAGGTAAAAAGGGTCATGTTTTTGACCACAACTGTATTGCATCCCCAATTTTTCACTCCTCCATGATCCACAACTTTGTATGTTCCGGGGGAAAAAAAATTGCACATATTTCATTTCCTCCTTGCAAGGAAATCGATAAAAGTATTTATCACTAAGTTATTGAATGGAGCCTGAAACATTGCTCGTGCATTTTGTTATGGGTGGTTAAATGTGATGTCGTGATGTGTGACAGTGGTGCTGCTATTGCTGCTTTGTCCAGGAGCGGGAACAGACGCCAATGTGAGCCTCCTCCTATTCGGAGAACATGGCGATTCCGGAATCCTTCGGCTCAAGCATTCTGCAGAACACAGCAATAAGTTTGAGCGTGGAAACTGTGACTCATTTTGTTTCACTAACATGCTGAGTGTGGGGGAGTTGGCGAAAATCCGAATATGGCACGACAATTCAGGTTCGTGTCGCATCGAATAGGCATTTGTGCTTCCTGCCAGGTGATCTTTAACTTTCTTCTGCTTGGTACTATAGTTTGTCTTTAAGTTTAGTAACATTCGGCAGCATACTAGTTGTAGTACTGCAGAACACAAATCGCCTTCTTAATACTTCCAAGAAACTCCAGTTTTGCAGAACTTAGACATGTTAAATGGGGTGGTGTATAAAACTGCTTCAATGGTGCTAAACTTCCAGATTTTATTTCATGATCTTTAAAATCATTATTTTATGAAATTGAAGAATTATCAGTACTGTGAACACGCATTGGGTAACTGTTTCTATGCACTCTATTGTTTGCGTGCTCGATCATAGTTTTTCTCATCAGCAGTTTTCAACCAAGTAAATCGATCATCAGTTTATTTTTCAAACCAAGTATCGATCATCAGTTTTCAAACCAAGTAACTCGATCATCAGTTTCAAACCAAGTAAATCAGATCATCAGTTTTCAAACCAAGTAATCGATACATCAGTTTTCAAACACAAGTAAAGTCGATCATCAGTTTTCAAATACCGAAGTAAATCGATACTCAGTTTCAAACCAAGTAAGTCGATCATCAGTTTTCAAAACCAAGTAAGTCGATCATCAGTTTTCAAACCAAGTAAATCGATCATCAGTTTCAAACCAAGTAAATCGATCATCAGTTTTCAAACCAAGTAAATCGATCATCAGTTTTCAAACAAGTAAATCGATCATCAGTTTTCAAACCAAGTAAATCGAACTCAGTTTTCAAACCAAGTAATCGATCATCAGTTTTCAACCAAGTAAATGATCATCAGTTTTAAACCAAGTGAGTCGATCATCAGTTTTCAAACCAAGTAAATCGTCATCAGTTTTCAAACAAGTAATCGATCATCAGTTTTCAAAAAAGTAAATCGATCATCAGTTTCAAACCAAGTAAATCGATCATCAGTTTTCAAACCAGTAAGATCGATCATCAGTTTTCAAAATAAGTAAATCGATCATCAGTTTCAAATAAGTAAATCGATCATCAGTTTTCAACCAAGTAAATCGATCATCAGTTTTCAAACCAAGTAAATGATCTCAGTTTTCAAACCAAGTAAGTCGATCATCAGTTTTCAAACAAGTAAATCGATCATCAGTTTTCAAACCAAGTAAATCGATCATCAGTTTTCAAACCAAGTAAGTCGATCATCAGTTTTCAAACCAAGTAAGTCGATCATCAGTTTTCAAACCAAGTAAATCGATCTCAGTTTTAAACCAAGTAAGTCGATCATCAGTTTCAAACCAAGTAAATCGATCATCAGTTTTAAACCAAGTGATCGATCATCAGTTTCAAACCAAGTAAATCGATCATCAGTTTTAAACCAAGTAAAGTCGATCATCAGTTTTCAAAAAGTAAATCGATCATCAGTTTTCAAACCAAGTAAATCGATCATCAGTTTTCAAACCAAGTAAGTCGATCATCAGTTTTTAAACCAAGTAATCGATCATCAGTTTTAAACCAAGTAAGTCGATCATCAGTTTTCAAACCAAGTAAGTCGATCATCAGTTTTCAAACCAAGTAAATCGATCATCAGTTTTTAAACCAAGTAAGTCGATCATCAGTTTTCAAACAAGTAAATCGATCATCAGTTTTTCAAACCAAGTAAGTCGATCATCAGTTTTTAAACCAAGTAAATCGATCATCAGTTTTTAAACCAAGTAAATCGATCATCAGTTTTCAAACCAAGTAAGTCGATCATCAGTTTTCAAACCAAGTAAATCGATCATCAGTTTTTAAACCAAGTAAGTCGATCATCAGTTTTCAAACAAGTAAATCGATCATCAGTTTTCAACCAAGTAAATTGATCATCAGTTTTCAAACCAAGTAAATTTATCATCAGTTTTCAAACCAAGTAAATCGATCATCAGTTTTCAAACCAAGTAAGGTCGATCATCAGTTTTCAAACCAAGTAAATCGATCATCAGTTTTCAAACCAAGTAAGTCGATCATCAGTTTTCAAAATAAGTAAATCGATCATCAGTTTTCAAACCAAGTAAATCGATCATCAGTTTTCAAACCAAGTAAATCATCTCAGTTTTCAAACCAAGTAAATCGATCATCAGTTTTCAAACCAAGTGAGTCGATCATCAGTTTTCAAACCAAGTAAATCGATCTCAGTTTTCAAACAAGTAAGTCGATCATCAGTTTTCAAACCAAGTAAATCGATCTCAGTTTTCAAACCAAGTAAATCGATCTCAGTTTTCAAACCAAGTAAATTGATCATCAGTTTTAAACCAAGTAAATTGATCATCAGTTTTCAACCAAGTAAATTGATCATGCATTTCATCATATTCAAACCAAGTAAATCATCTCAGTTTTCAACCAAGTATCATCATCGAGTTCAAACCAAGTAAATCGATCATCAGTTTTCAACCAAGTAAATCGATCATCAGTTTTCAAACCAAGTAATCGATCATCAGTTTTCAAACCAAAGTAAATCGATCATCAGTTTTCAAACCAAGTAAGTCGGTCATCATTTTCAAACCAAGTAAATCGATCATCAGTTTTAAACAAGTAAGTCGATCATCAGTTTTCAACCAAGTAAGCTCGATCATCAGTTTTCAAACCAAGTAAATCGATCATCAGTTTTCAAACCAAGTAAATTGATCATCAGTTTTCAAACAAGAATCGATCTCAGTTTCAACCAAGTAAGTCGATCATCAGTTTCAAACCAAGTAAATCGATCTCAGTTTTCAAACCAAGTAAGTCGATCATCAGTTTTCAAACCAAGTAAATCGATCTCAGTTTTTCAAACCAAGTAAATGATCATCAGTTTCAAAACAAGTAAATCGATCATCATGTTTCACAACCAAGTAAATCGATCATCAGTTTTCAAACCAAGTAAATCGATCTCAGTTTTCAAACCAAGTAATCGATCATCAGTTTTCAAAACCAAAGTAAATCGATCATCAGTTTTCAAACCAAGTAAATCGATCATCAGTTTTCAAACCAAGTAAGTCGATCATCAGTTTTCAAACCAAGTAATAGATCATCAGTTTTCAAACCAAGTAAGTCGTCATCAGTTTTCAAACCAATGTAAATCGATCATCAGTTTTCAAACCAAGTAAGTCGATCATCAGTTTTCAAACCAAGTAAGTCGATCATCAGTTTTCAAACCAAGTAAGTCGATCATCCAGTTTTTCAAACCAAGTAATCGATCATCAGTTTTCAAACCAAGTAAGTCGATCATCAGTTTTCAAACCAAGTAAATCGATCATCAGTTTTCAAACCAAGTAAATTGATCATCAGTTTTCAAACCAAGTAAATCGATTCATCAGCATTCAAACCAAGTAAGTCGATCATCAGTTTTCAAACCAAGTAAGATCGATCATCAGTTTTCAAACCAAGAAGTCGATCATCAGTTTTTCAACACAAGATAATTCGACATTCAGTTTTCAAACAAGTAAATCGATCATCAGTTTTCAAACCAAGTAAATCATCATCAGTTTTCAACCAAGTAAATCGATCATCAGTATTCAAACCAAGTAAGTGTCATCACTTTTCAAACCAAGTAAGTCGTTCATCAGTTTTCAACCAAGTAAATCGATCATCAGTATTCAACCAAGTAAGTGGATCATCACTTTTCAAACCAAGTAAGTCGATCATCAGTTTTCAAACCAAGTAAATCGATATTCAGTTTTCAAACCAAGTAAATCGATCATCAGTTTTCAAACAAAGTAAATCGATCATCAGTCTTCAAACCAAGTAAGTGGATCATCACTTTTCAAACCAAGTAAGTCGATCATCAGTATTCAAACCAAGTAAGTCGATCATCAGTTTTCAAACCAAGTAAATCGATTTTCTAATCACTTCTGTGTGTGTCTGTGTCTGTCCGGGCCGTAACTTTTTGGCTCAACATTGAGCTTTTGTCATCAATTTTCAACAAAGCTTTATTATGAGATATGGAGAAGACAATTCATAATTTGGTCAAAAGGTCAAATATACCATTTAGCATGCACAAGAAGAAGAAGTCAGAATACAAAGTGGATGGGCTTTGCATTTTCAGATGCTTTCCATTTTTATTATTCATTGACAGCAGGAACCCTTTTGGAACGCATGGACGGACGAAGTCGCCGGAGGCATTATTATTATTATTATTATTATTATTATTATTATAAAATGCAGTTTATTTGTCTGTGTCTGTTTCTGGATGTTGTTATTTCTTTGAGCTTTTCAGTTATACTCTAATTCTTGTTTAGCCCAAACTATGAGGGATGATCTTTTTCACAGTAATTATGCCTGGGCTTTATTGCAATACTCTAATTCTTGATTAACCTGAACAATGAGGGATGATGATAATAATAAAAAAACTCCAAATTGTCAATTCTCTCTTTAGACTTCGAGCATAATGGGCCACATGACTTTTACCCATAAAGTGGGCCTCTGCTAGCTTGTGAATAACCATCCCGTATTCAATTTATCAATTAAAGTTTCCCATATGGGCATGTGGCAGGTAGTAAAATGATCAGCAAGAGGGAGCAATCTACTTAACCTTGTCCTCACCTTCCTCTGAATCACTGAACTGTCAGTGAATTGGGGCATTGGGGCATTGGGGCCAAAACGATCATCACTCGGTGCTCGCGAGGATCTCCTCTTACATGTACTAAGGAAGATCTATTTCACTGCCTCGTGTGGCTCTGCCATTGGATTAAGTAAAAGGGATTAAGAACATATCTCACAAAGTCTGTATGTTTTTCTCTGGGACTCCATAATGCTGTACTGCTCCATATCCCACTGTGAATGGAAAGAAATTGGTGAAGTATGAACTGCTGGAGAAATGTTAGACAAGCTTAGAGATGTTAAACTGAGAGATGTAATAACTTCTTCATAATAACAAACTTTAGGAGTAAACCATGCAGCCATTTATAATAAAAAAAACATTACAACAAATGTTTAAAAATATATATATATTTGTGTACATTGTCGAGGCTCGTATGAGTGTTGGATGATTCGTAATGTTCTCCTGTGTGCAAACGATCTTTTAAGGCTTAAGCACTCCCGAGTCAAAAAAGAAATGGAGAAAAAATAGGGGAAAAAAATATATACAATTTTCTTTTTTTTCAAATGAAAAAACACATTTTAAATGGTGAGTTTTGGAACAAAAAAAAGATAATCTTTTTTTTTAATTAGCCAGTTTTGGAACAACAAAAAAAACAGGATAGAAAAAAAAAAGTTCTGTTCTGGCAAATGGCAGCTTGGCTGCTGGGTAGCTATCATTTCTTGGAAGCTCAGCTGTGCCACTGATGCGGTGCCCCTCTACCAGTACACTGGTACTCATTTTGCCAATCTTGGAAGGATGACAGACTGAGTCAACCCTCCCTGGTGTTAATTCGGCCACCAACAGAGCTTGAACTCAGGATGCTAGGATCCTAAGCCAGTCACCCTAACCACGAAGCCAACACCAGGCTATTAAAAAAAATAGGTGAAAAATAGATTTTAAATAGCCAGTTTCGAACAAAAAAAATAGGAAATAAAATAGGAGAAAAGTATATTTTAAACAGGCAGTTTTTAAACAAAACAAATAGGGAAAAATAGCAACCACTTTGGTGTAAAACAACAAAGTATAAGAAAAATAGTGAAAGAATAGCAGCAAATTTGGTGTCAAAAAAAAAATCCAGCAAAATAGTGAAAAAAATAACCAGTTTGGTGTAAACCAACAAAGTATGGAAAAATAAAGCAATACAATTTTAAAGGAAAAAGTCTGGGGAAAAAATAGTGAAAAAATAGCACTGCAACCACCGAAATCTCCAAAATAGTAACAACAACAAAAAAGGAAACCTATCTTTTTGCTTTTTTGGGGGGGGGGGGGGAGTTTAAAATTTTGAAAAAATAATTTTTTTTTTGCTTGCTGCAAATCGACTTGGGCTTTCTCTGAAATTTCCATCACAATACTACTAGAGGTCTCTCCAGTTTTGGTCTTTGTTAAAACATGATGATGATGACAAACTCTCTTTTCCTAGAATGCATGGCATGGCCATAGTTCACTTCGGGTGCAAAACGACCCTTTGGTTTCATCATTGCAGAATGGTAGAAAACCCTATACAATATATATATATATATATATATATATATATTATATATTATATATATATATATATATATATATATACTGTATGATTTATATAATATATATATGGCCCCTTGAATGATGCTTTTAATATAAAGTTTGAATCACAAAATGATATAACTCGAATCCTTTGAACTCCTGCTGTGTGAAGAGAAAGTTTTTCTGTGTTGATAACTTTATTTCATGCCATGACTTTGTACACACAGGCTTCTGTCCAGGATGGCACCTGGATTCTGTGGAGGTCTGGGATGATGTAATGGGTAGCTCCTTTCGCTTTCACTGTGACCGCTGGCTAGCTGTTGATGAGGACGATGGGCAGACACTGAGGGAGCTGTCATGTCGCACCGGGGCACACCGAGAACACAAGGACAACATCTGTGCGTCCCGCTGTAACTGTATTGTGCATGCATACAGTGGAAATATAAGGACTGCAAATGTTGACATTTTGATTATATTGCATGGTAACTATGCTTTTGTGTGTTTAACATTATTTTAATCTGACTAGGTTAGGAATGAGGATATGTGATTTATTTATTGCTGTAAATCGAAGACCTTGCTGGAGTTGTGATGAGAGACTTACAATAGCCAGCAGCTCAGAGTAGTAACATTGCTTGCAACTTTGGGTTGGCAACTGGAATATGTACACAATCTTGTAATAATTGTTGATGAACTTGTTTTCCATGAAAAAAACATTTGTTCTGTTATCTCTCGTTTAACTTCCCTGTCTTTACATAGTCCACAATCTCCGCTCTGTCTCAATTGACGCATTTGTTCATGAGTGTAATTCTTACTCATTCTTCCTTAGGGCTGATAGGATAGCCTAGATGTACGCACACTCGCCTCAAAACTGTCTAGCCTGGGTTCGAATCCTGATCCAGCTAAAACCTGTCGTCCCAGTGTTTCACAGGCTGTGTGATTCAGTGATTCATCAATGTGTGTGTGTTGACCCTCGGATGGACATTAAACTGGGCGACCTATCTGACAGCATTAGTTGGTGGATGTTAAAGACTCCATGGTGTCCTTCGTGAAGAGTGGGTGAGCCTGAACAAATTACAAATTCCTGCTCTAACCTACAGGGGGCACTGCATCAGTGGCAAAACAGTGCCCACAGCAATGATGCAACCCAGCAGCTGCAAACGAAATGATATTAATAATAATAATAATAATAATAATAATGCTCCTTAACAAGGAACTTTGACACAGGAGGATGCCATTTGACACATCAAAGCCTGTGCTATTCATACCAACCTATGGTTGTTTATCCATGCTCTATGCTCTATGCTTTTTTTCAAATGATGAGCATCAAGCAAGGAAGTAAGGAAGCAACATATACCATTTTTAAAGACTTTGGTATGACTTGGTTTGAACCACCAAACTCAGACTCGGAGCAGACACTCTAACCATTAAGCCACCAAACTGGTAATGATTATTCTTTCTAAGTTCCAAATACCTACTCTGACCTGTTTGACCCCCTTCCCATGTCATATATTGTCAAGTCATCCCCAATCCATAATTTAAAAATGGCTACCTGCCATCATTTTGTCTTCACCCCATGTCCACCTGTTTTGACTTCAAACCTTCGTTCCTGTCTCTTGTGAATTAATTACCTTGTCCAAACATTAATTCTCCTCTACTCCCTGTTAAGTTATTTCATTAATTTTTATTTTTAGCTCTCTTTTGCTTCTTCCAAACTTCTCAGTGAGTTTTAACACTATCTTCAAAGATTATGGTGCAACAAAATGGAATAATTGGAAATTATTGCCTTGCACAGTGGGTGTTTGTGTCCTGATTTGGAGAAAACAAAAAGAAGAATCAGATTCAAGATTCAGGGAGTCACAACAAAAAGATATGAAGTGCTGGATACTCTTAGAAATTCCTAAAACATTAAATAAGGGATGTGTATTCATATCGTGAGATCGAGTAATGAATGGCTCCTTATGTGTTGTGTGCGCTGTGTAGCCTACAAGATTACAGTGGAAACAAGTGACGGTCAAGATTCAGGAACGAAAGAAAATGTGTGGCTTGTGATGGAAGGAAAAAAGAAATGTTCAGACGAATTTCTCCTGGAAAATTCATCAAAACCACGGAAGTTTCAGAAGTGTCAATAAAAATGAAAAATGATGCATTCCCTTTTTATTTTCACAGGATTCTGGGTTGGTGGATTTAATGTTGGCATATTCAAGTTTTTAACCATGTGGACAGCATTTCATAGTTGACATTTAATTTTTATTGTAGAAATGATAAAACATAAATAAATAAATCGATGCTGAAATATGGAATATATTATATTTTATTATATATATATATTATTATTATTATATATATATATATATATAATATAAATAATATATAATATATTATATACAAAGTCGAGGTTTGTGGAAGAGCTGATGACCGAGTACACTGAATGGATCAGGACGTAACAGAGAAAAATGGAATGCAAAGCACGCATTGCCTGAGGTGGACAAGATGGACACAAACAATCTTGTCCATGGGGTGGACAAGATGGATGCAGAAGGCAACTCCAAGGAGGGAAAACTAGAAAATTGGAAGGAGGGATTTGAGAGGGGTTAACAAGGCTAGAGAAGATCATGGTTTTGGATTGGGGACAATCTGAGCTGGCAGTGAACAGCTGTCTTGAAGACCTGGAGGGAAGAATGAGATTGAAGAGGATGTGGAAGTTGATTCCACAGGTGTGGAAAAAAAGAGGAAAAGATGAGTGGAGGCGAGTAGTGATCCAGGATTTAGGTAGTTTCACCAGAAAGCGGTGGTTGGTAGACCGTGTGAGTCCTGCAGAAAGCTCACGGGGACAAAGCACGTTGAGAGCAGAGGGTGCAAGACCAGAAAGGAGGTGGTAGTGGACAGAGAGAGCACTGACCTATCTGCGATGGTGTCATGATAGACCCATGGACTCACCTTCATCGGGGGAGATTCCAATAATCTTAAAGGTCTTGGTTTCCACAGCACCAACCTGAGCAAATGTGAGGTTGGGGAGCCAACCCAGAGGGGAGAGCAGACTCCATCAATCTGCAGATGAAGGCCTTGTCAGTGGATAGAAGTTCAGATGTGCCAAGGAAGGACTGTACCATGGAGCATGCTCAGTTCATTGACTTACTTGAAACAATCCTCTTGAAGAAGTTCAGTCATTCAAACTCCTGGGTCTCACTATCAGCCATGATCTTTCATGGGCACACCACAGCAAGCCACTGGCTTTTGAGGCCAACGTTGAAATGTGGTTTGCCCAAGAAAGATCATGGCTGATAGACCCAGGAGTTTGAATGACTGAACTTCCTAAAGAGTATAGGAGGGTTTACCGGACAGTCCTTTCAGAGAGAGATAGTGAGTGAGTTTTTTTTTGTATACCTTGTCGAGGCCCGTATGAGAGCTAACACACAACGCACAGCAAGGGGGCGGGGGGGGCATGAGCCAAGAGGGGCGGGAGTGGGAAGGACAAAACAGTGGGGAACAGAGACATTAGGAGATCTGTGGAAGGGAGAGGGATGGGGCGGGGAAGTGTGTGAGATTTGTCAGGATTGAAAGACGTTCCAAGTGTTTGATAATCTTGTGATTTTGAAAGGTCTGAAGAGAAGGAAGGATGTCATGTAGCCTGCCTGTCTGAAGGATGAGAGATGTCATGGCAAGAGAGTGGAGTCGTCAGAAAATAGAGAAAGAGGATTCTCCAGAGAGTCAGAGAGATCATTGATGAAGATCAGGAATAGGACTGGGCCCAGAACATTGCCTTGGGGTACTCCAGTCTTGATAGAGAGGGAAGATGAAAGGATTTCATTGAGTGTCACACATTTGTTATGAGAGAAGACGAAGTCAGTCAGACATCTGTGGAGTTGGCCTTGGATGGCATACGCAGAGAGTATGGAGACCAACATAGGATGCCAGACTGTATCAAAGCATGAGATATGTCCAGAGAGACGGCCCTGATCTCATGTCTGACATTGAAGACCTCCATCCATTGTTGGCTGAGTAGAAGCAGCATGTCCAAGGTGGAATGACCTGGTCTGAAACCATATTAGTGATCTGAGATGAGGTTGTTGGAGAAAAGGAATGATTTCCGATCAACTGATGGATTCCATGACCTTGCTAATGATCGGAAGTAAGCTTATAGGTCTGTAGTTGACGGTATCGGTTTTTGCACCTTTTTATGTAATGCAGTGATGTGGTCGTAATGGCAGCTTAGCTGCCAGGGTAGCTATCATTTCTTGAAGCGTGACTGTGTCGCTGATGCAGTGCGCTCCTCTACCAGTACACACACTGGAACTGTACTCATTTCGCCAACCTCGGAAGGATGACAGGTGAGTCAACCCCTGGTGTATTAATTCAGGCCGACGGGGCTTGAACTCAGGACCCTAGGATCCTAACCGCCACCCTAAACACTGAGCCAACACCAGGCTTAATGCAGTGACGTTGTTGGATTTCCAAACAGATAGAAGATGACTAGTGCAAATGAAAGGGTGAAAATGGTAGAGAAGATGTGCAGGAGAAGCAGAGTAGTTTTTAGGAAACGGAGCTGATGCTGTCCAGACCAGTAGCAGAGTCAGAGTAGAGTAGTAAAAATTGTATCGGTGTCGAACCAGAACCGATTGTAAGTTAAAGATTCAAAGTTTCTGAAAACCGTGCTAGTCCCAGGACTGAAAGTCCTCTTGGGCTGTCAGTGAAAACCCACCAAGCTCATTAATTACATTTAGGTAGAAATAATTTGTCTGCCTTCCCTGTTCTGGCATATTTGTGATTCCAGTGCATATTTTGAGATTGACTAAATGCCTTGAGGGCAATTTGGGATCAGGTACAAAATGTTCCCTACAGAAAGGTGGTGCCACCCAAAATTCCCTGATCTGTTTTTTTTGTTTTCAGGATCGAGGCTCAGCGAAGAGCTGTTGAAAGGAGAATGTTGATGGATGTCTCATGAGTTATTGAAAGTTCAGCTGATTCGGTTAAGAGCTGAGTTGTAGGATTTGATTATTCTTTTTTAATCAAATAAACCGGGACCATATTTATTGTGTCGTGCTTAAAATATGAGATAAATGAATTGGTATTACTGTAAACCATCTCTAGGAAACAAATGTTATCTGTTGAGTGAACCAGGGGAGGACACGACGTGTTTGTGGTGGAGTCTGAGGATGTGGGCGACGTGCAGTCCATTATACTTGGACACTGTCCAAGGCGGAAATCAGCCAAGGCAGAGACCTTATGGCAAGTTCACCAGGTCATCATCATGAATATGGAATCGGGAAACAAGTGAGCTACTTATAATGGTTTTTGTTTTTGGTAAAATTTAACCAAAAAGTTTAACCATGATATTTTGAAATATCATGCTCTGTATGAATCACTCAAAAAATTATAGCATTCGGATCTTCAGCAAAATCTAATTAATTCGACTTTGTTACACGTCCAACCTGCCCACCAAATTTCGTCTAAATCAGTCCACAACTTCTTGAGATATCCTGCTCATCGACAAACAAACAGAAACCAAGCTGTTAGACAAACAAACAGAAAGACAGAAGCAAAAGAATAACCTCAGTCCACCTCTGGTGACGGAGGTAACTAGAACGACACTCAGTGGAGCTCATACCTCTGCCAGGTTGAACAGTTTACGTTTTGGATGTCACTTATAGGCCAGATCTGAATCTGGTCATTAACCAACATCAAATCGGCTTGTCGTCATCACCAACCCAACTCATCCACCAAGTTTTGTCTGAATCCATCCATAACTTTTTGAGATATCCTACGCACAAACAAACAGACAGACAAGGGTGAAAACATAACCTCCATCCACCTTCGGCGGTGAACGTAAAAATGGAACTTTTTTATCCTTTATCCTTGGATGCAAACTTTAAAGCATTAATAAAACTTTAGGTTAATTCTTCTAAATCGTATCAACTTTAAAGTTGTTAATCTAATTAAATGGATTTGTGTTTTTTGTAACCAATACAATTACCATCAAGATGTTCTTGCTTCTCAAACCGCAGGTACATTTGTCCATGTGACACCCGCCTGTCGCTTTCGGCCTCTCGCGAGGACAGCCACAGCTTCCATTGTCATCGGCGCATCCTGAGTTTTGCATCTCGTTCTCATGGTCTTGCACCGTCAAAGTACGAAGTGCTGGTGGTGACTGGTGACAGCAAGAACTGTGGCACCGATGCCAATGTTTTCATTACTATGTATGGCATGAATGGTGATTCGGGTCGTCGAGCACTTCGTCAGAAGTACCGAAACCTCTTCGAACGTGGATGTACCTCCCGATTCTATCTTGAGTGCTTGGATCTTGGGGAGCTCACAAAGGTGAGAACAAATCTGTGATGGTCTTACAGTACAGGAGTCAGGTGCATGTGGTGCAGATATATTGATGGGTCAATTGTTAGAAAGACATTTCTACAGCTTGTAATGTCTAATCCCATTTTTGTAAGTGATTGTGACGTGTGCTGCTGCTGTTTGACTGGTAGTGACATGGATGCTTCGTCTTTGGCTTCTTGTAGTTGATTGTTTTTTTTCATGCGCACCTCTGCTCCGAATTCCCATCTAAACCCCTCTCATGTGTGCACAAAATCACTCCAAATGCTGTCGGACTGTGATTATGATTATGATTTTGAACATTCTCTGTAAAGGTAGAAATACATATTTAACACCAACCTCGGTGATGTAATGGTTAGAGCATCCGCTCTGAGTCTGGATGGTCACCAGTTCAAACCCTAGCTAACTAAGTCAGACCAAAGACTTAAAAACTTCCTTGCTTCCTAGCTTGACGTCCAGCATTTAAAAGGATGGATCAAGGACAATCCTCACAGGTTGGCATCCATGGGGTGGAAGAAATACCCTGCTGAGTGTGGTGAGAAAGGTGGCACTTAGTTGTGGCGTCCTTGGTACCGAGTGCTCCAGGAAGTGACATTTCCCCAAGCTCAATGGCTGTTTTTTCTCATCTAATAGTCGTGTGTGTGTGTGTGTGTGTGTGTGTTGTGTGTGTGTGTGTGTGTGTGTGTGGTGTGTGTGTGTGTGTGTGTGTTGTCATCTCCACTATTAGCCTTAGTTTCTGTAAAAAAAAAAAAAAAAAATCATTTGTATGGAGGCACATGATGAGTGCTGCAGGGTACTGAGTCACAATTGCCTTTGTCTGCATATTTTTCCTTGGTATTAAGAATAAGGGGAGAGGTGGTGTGTTTAAAATGCACCTCATTTCCAAATGTAATTTATAAATGGCTCCTGAAACCTTACTGACCTTTAGCCAAATGGTGAGCAGCCGCACAATATATAAGACCGTCTTCTCTATAAATTGCCAACATGAGAAGCAGGTCAATGCGTGCCTGTGGGACAAATTTTTCACACAAGTTAAGACCGAGCTGTATACTCGTTTGCTTTATTTGGTGACTTCGCAGGCGGCGTGATTTCAAAAATGTTTTGCAATATCACGATCCCGAGCCATCACCTTCACGATGTTTTACAAACCAATTCACATATCCGAGATCTTTGCTCGGTCCTTCTCATCGTTGAACAATTCTGGCTACGAAGTTTGAAGAACAATGGCTTTGTCCATAGTAATTGTAAAAAGCTCCTTAGCATTTCACTTGTTTTTATTTATTTATTTATTTTTTCTAAAGGAGCGAAGCACATAGAGGAGCAAGGTTAAATTGACAGGAGGGGTGCACGGCAACAATTAAATGGTAAATGAATGTGAAAAGAAAGAGAACAGAAAGAAAAAGAAAGCAAGAAAGGTGAAATCGGAAAGTGCTTGGGATAATAAAGGTCATGGGTCAGGATGACATGAGATGGTGGTGCACTGCCTGCTTGAAGCCCTGGAGGGAAGGGTGGGAAAGAACAGCCTCTGGAAAGTGGTTCCATAGACGGGAGAAACGAGGACCAAAGGAGTTGCCGTTGTCCAGTCAGCCTGGATTTTGGGAAGATTAACCAGGAGAGGGTGACTAGAAAAAGCATGCATCCTGGAGTTGCTTGGGAGGGTCGGAGGAATGAGAAGAGTGGAGGAAGCAATGTTGCAGAATTGAAAGTAGAAACTGGAGACGCCACCGATCTGCCTGGAATGTAACAGCAAGAGACCTTGTGGTTCGGCCTCATCGTGGAAGATTCCAATAATTTTGAAGCTTTAGATTCCACAGAATGTGATGCGACAGATGGGATGCTGGGGAACCAGGCAATAGGGGGAGAGAAGTACTCCATTGAGCTGTGGACAAAGACCTTGTAGATTGACTAGCTCTGATTTTCCAAGGAAAGACTTTGATTGACAGAGGATCCCCAGTCTGTGGATGGCTTTGGAAACAAGCTTTGCGATGTGGTCAGCCCAGGAGAGGTCATGGCTAATTGTGAGGCTGAGGCAATTCAAGATACTGAACCTCTTCCAGTGGCTCACCAAGGAAATAGACAAACAGAGTTGAGACATTCTGCCTTATCTCAGGCAGAGTTTGCAGTCATGCAATTTGAAGTGGAGGGTGGGATAGAGTGGGAGCATGCATCAGAGACCGACTTGAAAAAGCGCCACCATCACTGGGAGGAAGGAGACTTGTTGAAGAGTTCAGCCTTGAGATTTGCAAGATATTTTCTGGCTTTCCTCAGGATGGACACACACTTGTTTCGAGCCTTCGGGAATGAACGAAAGCTACCCTCAGGTCGGGTTTGCGTTCCATGTTGAGAATGCAAGCTGCTTGACTGTAACTGCCTCCCCACAATAATCACTGTACCATAGCCTAGAGCAGTGGTTCCAAAACTTTTTTGTCCACGACCCAAAATTTGAAATCTCAATCGCCTTGCGACCCAAATTGTACTGGTACCTACTTTGTACTGGTATCTAAGATAAACATTGTTGGAGAATACGCTTTCAATGTGAAACCCCCCCTCAAAAAAGAAGGATTTTGAAGGGGATTTTTCAAGTTTGGGTCATGACCCCTGGGTTTGGGAACATTTACGTCGAGAATTTGCTTTGGCCTCACCTTCAGAACCCCCACGTTGAAGGTGGGGGGATGGGTAGGGGGCAGGGCAAGTAGCTACAACCTTTATCTTCTGACCCATAGCCCCCCTGGTAAGTTTAGTTAAGATTAGATAAGTAACAACCAAATGCTTCAGCCACACACAGACACCAAATTACATATTTTAGTACGTATGAAAAAAGAACAGCATTTGAGTGTGTTTGTCCGTTTTATTGATTTCAGATCCGGGTTGAGCACGACAACACAAGTCTGAATTCTAGTTGGTGTCTTGACTACATTGAAGTCGTCAACACCTCGACATTTACCCGCGCCATCTTCCCCTGCAGAAAGTGGCTCGACTCGAAGCGTGGAGATGGACAAATCTGCAGAGAGCTTTACCCTGATTATTAATTTTGAAAATATTTTCATCTACAATTTCTCCACCACCATGTAGGCTTCCCTTCTGAACAATATTGCACCACCAAATTCTACACACTTTTACAAACTTGGTGTGGATGATCATTGATCATCATCCACTGAAGTTGTTGTGTAATATGGAATAAAACTTTCCCTTGAATGATGACTTCTCATTCACCTTTCATGGACACTAGTTTTGGAGAAAGTTCCAAGTCCTTTGTGGGTTCACTGAGATCCAGCAAATGTTAGTCCCTCACCTACTCCCACCTCTTATTCGACTGAGGGGATGCTATGATGCAACAAAACAATTTCTTCATCTTTTAGTACAAAGTATGTAGTTATAAAAGTTTCATTATCATCAATGTTGGTGCTGCTGAACCCGTCTCTTGGATAGGGTTATGCTATGTGCTTTGCCTTCGCAACATTCAGGTAGAGGAATAAGTGAGTTATCGCCGGTACCCCGAGCTGGCGATAACTCACCTGTTCCTCCTGAAGGACATCGTGGGATCTTTACCGTCCACCGACTAATGCTAGATGGGACACCCAGTTTAATGTCCGTCTGAGGGATGGCACACAAATTGATGTATCATCCTGCCTGGAAAACACCAGGTTGACAGTTTATAGCTGGTACGAGATTCCAACCTTTGGAATAAATTCCCTCACTCTATTCAATCCCATTCTTCCCTCCAGGCCTGCAAAACAGCTGTTCACCACCACCTCTTATCATCCCCCATCCAAATCCTCGATCTTTTCTACCCCCGATAATCCACCCAAACTCACCTCCTTCAAATTCCCTGCTTTCCTTCCTGAAAGTCCCTGTAGTGTCCATCTTGTATTTCCCATGTTCCCTGCCCCATTCCTCTCCCTTCCACAGATCTCCTAATGTCTCTGTTCCCCACTGTTTTGTCCTTCCCACTCCCGCCCCTCTTGTCTCATGCCCCCCTTGCTGTGTGTTGTGTGTTAGCTCTCATATGAGCCTCGACAAGGTATACAAAAAAAGGAAAAAGGATGTTGTATTATTTATTTATATAATAACTTGTCGTGCCTGCCATCGCTGCCGCGAAGGGTTTCATCAAAAGACAGCATGTTGTACAGTACCAGCATTACTCGATTAACACTTTTTAACTTGATGACGTTAACAAAGTACCAAACTCATTTCTATTCATTGGTTGTAATTTTCCTGTGTACGTTTTTCGAAGTGGTCACGTGGTGTAACTTCACCAAGCCGCAGCACAATGGCTGTGCTGTTCTCCCACGCTGTGCATTCCACCAACTAGGGCATGTCCAGGGCAGCCTCGAGTCAAGAACACTTCAATCGGTGTCACACTCTCACGTCTCTACTCAGGAACACTTCAATCGGTGTCACACTCTCTCGTCTCGACTCAGGAACACTTCAATCGGTGTCACACTCTCACGTCTCGACTCAAGAACACTTCAATCGGTGTCACACTCTCACGTTCTCGACTCAAGAACACTTCAATCGGTTGTCACACTATCACGTCTCGAAGTCAAGCACACTTCAATCGGTGTCACACTCTCACGTCTCGATAGTCAAGGACGCTTCAATCGGTGTCACACTCTCATACTCGAGTCAAGGAATTTCAATCGTGTCACACTCTCATACCTCGAGTCAAGAACACTTCAATCGGTGTCACACTCTCACGTCTCGACTCAAGAACACTTCAATCGGGTGTCACACTATCACGTCTCGAGTCAAGACACTTCAATCGGTGTCACACTCTCACGTCTCGAGTCAGAGACACTTCAATCGGTGTCACACTCTCATACCTCGAGTCAAGGATGCTTCAATCGGTGTCACACTCTCATACCTCGAGTCAAGAACACTTCAATCGGTATCACACTCTCACGTCTCGACTCAAGAACACTTCAATTGGTGTCACACTCTCACGTCTCGACTCAAGAACACTTCAATCGGTGTCACACTCTCATGTCTCGACTCAAGAACACTTCAATCGGTGTCAAACTCTCACGTCTCGAGTCAAGGACACTTCAATCAGTGTCACACTCTCACGTCTCGAGTCAAGGACACTTCAATCCGTGTCACACTCTCATACCTCGAGTCAAGAACACTTCAATCGGTGTCACACTC
>CM068963.1:56534104-56541604 GCA_035128595.1 Eptatretus atami
TGGATCATTAAACAAATGGAAACAATGCTGAGAAAATTACTGTCCAAGTCATAGATATGTGCGTGCACACCAGTGCATAGTGCTGGATATGATTTAAAAAAGGTGTCAACTACGAGTCAACACGCTCAAAACGGTCAATCAGAGCCATAACCAGCTCTTACTTTTCAGCGGGCATCTGATCGTCGAAGAGAAGATAAACAGACAGACATGAGGAAAAGAATAACCTCAGTCCACTCTGTGACGGAGGTAAACTATAACGACACTCAGTGAGCTCATACCTCGCAGTGAACAGTTTACGTTTTGGATGTCACTTATAGGCCAGATCTGAATCTGTCATTAAACCAACATCAAATCGGACTTGTCGTATCACCCAACCAACTCATACCACCAAAGTTTTGTCGGGAATATCCATAACTTTTTGAGATATCCTATCGGCACAAACAAACAGACAGACACAAGGTGAACATAAACCCATCCACCTTGCGGGATGAACGTAAAAATGGATTTTTATCCTTTATCCTTGGATGCAAACTTAAAGCTATTAATAAACTTTAGGTAATTCTTCAAAATCGTATCAACTTTAAAGTTGTTAAATGCTAATTAAATGGATTCTGTGTTTTTTTGTAACCAATACAATTACCATCAAGATGTTCTTGCTTCGCAAATCCGCAGTACATTTGTCCATTGAACCCGCCTGTCGCTTTCGCCTCTCGCGAGGACAGCCACCAGCTTCCATTGTCATCGGCGCATCCTGAGTTTTGCATCTTCGTTCTCATGGTCTTGGAACACGTCAAGTACGAATTGCTGGGTGGTGACTGTGACAGCAAGAACTGTGGCACCGATGCCAATGTTTTTCAATTACTTGTATGGCATAATGGTGATTCGGTTGTCGTCGAGCACTTCGTCAGAAGTACCGAACCTCTTTCGAACGTGGATGTAACTCCCGATTCTATCTCTTGAGTGCTTGGATCTTGGGGAATCACAGTAGAACAAATCTGTGAATGGTCTTACAGTCAGGAGTCAGGTGGGCATGTGGTGCAGATATATTGATGGGTCAATTGCTTAGACAAGACATTTCTACAGCTTGTAATGTCTAATCCCCATTTTTGTAAGTGATGTGACGTGTGCTGCTGCTGTTGACTGTAGTGATGGATGCTTCGTCTTTGGCTTCTGTAGTGATTGTTTTTTTTTTTCATGCCGCACACTCCTGCTCCGAAATTCCCATCTAAACCCCTCTCATGTGTGCACAAAATCACTCCAAATACTGTTGGAATAACTGTGATTATGATATGATTTTGAACTCCTGTAAAGGTAGAAATACATATTTACACTCAACCTCGGTGATGGTAATGGTTAGAGGCATCCCGCTCTGAGTCTGGATGGTCACAGTTAAACCCTAGCTAACTAAGTCAGACCAAAGTACTTAAAATTCTTTGCTTCTAGCTTGACGTCCAGACGCATTTAAAAAAGGATGGATTCAAGGACAATCCTCACATGTTGGCATCCATGGGTGGACAGAAATACCCTGCTTGAGTGTGGTGAGCAAAGGTGGCATCTTAGTTGTGGCGTCCTTGGTAACTTGAGTGCTCCAGGAAGTGAACCATTTCCTCCAAGCTCATGGCTGTTTTTTTACATCAATAGTCGTGTTTGGTGTGTGTGTGTGTGTGTGTGTGTGTGTGTGTGTGTGGTGTGTGTGTGTGTGTGTGTGTGTGTCATCTCCACTAATAGCCTTAGCTTCTGTTAAAACAAACAAACAAAAAAAAACATCATTTGTAATGGAGGCACATGATGAGCTGCTCGCAGGGTACTGAGTCCACAATTGCCTTTTGTCTGCATATTTTCTCTCTTGGTATTAAAGAATAAGGGGAGAGTGGTGTGTTTAAACAAAATGCACCTTCTATTCCAAATGTAATTATAAATGGCTCCTGAAACTTACGACCTTTTAGCCAAATGGTGAGCAGCCGCACAATATATAAGACGTCTCTCTATAAATTGCAACATGACAAGCAGGTCAAAATGCGTGCCTGTGGGACCAATATTTTTCACACCAAGTTAAGACCGAGCGTATACTCGTTTGCTTTATATGGTGACTTTCGCAGGCGGCGGATTTTCAAACAATGTTTTGCAATATACGATCCCGAGCCATCACCTCACGATTTTTACAAACATTCACATATCCGAGATCTTTGCTCGTCCTTCTCATCGTTGAACAATCTGGCTGCGAAGTTGAACGAAAATGGCTTTGTCCATCGTAATTGTAAAAAGCTCCTTCAGCATTTCACTTATTTTTAATTTATTTATTATTTTTTCTAAAGGACGAAGCAACTATAGAGGATGCAAGGTTAATATTGGACAGGAGGGGTTTACGGCAACAATTAAATGGTAAATGAATGGTAAATGAATGTGAAAAGAACGAGAACAGAAAGAAAAAGAAAGCAAGAAGTGAAATCGGAAAGTGCTTGGGATAATAAAGGTCGTGGGTCAGGATGACAATGAGATGGGTGGGGCACTGCCTGCTGCTTGAAAGCCCTGGAGAAGGTGGGAAAGACATCCTCTGGAAAAGTGGTTCCAGTAGACGGGAGACAACGAGACCAAAGGATTGCCGTTGTCCAGTCGCCTGGATTTTTCGGAAGATTTACCAGGAGAGGGTGACTAGAAAAGCTGCATCCTGGAAGTTGCTGGGGAGGTCGGAGGAATGAGAAAGAGTGAGGAAGCATGTTTGCAGAATTGAAAGTAGAAACTGAAAGAACAGCACACCGAATCTGCCTGGAATGTAACAGCAAAGACCTTGTGGTTCGGCTCAAATCGTGGAAGATTCCAATAATTTGAAGCTTTTAATGATTCGCACAGAAATGTGTTGCGACAGATTGGGATGCTGGGGAACCAGGCAATAGGGGAGAGAAGGTACTCCTTTCGAGCTGTGGAAAAGCCCTTGTATGATTGACTAGCTCTGATTTTCCAAGGAAAGACTTTGATTGACAGAGGATCCCCAGTCTGTGGATGCTTTGGAAACAAGCTTTGCGATGTGGTCAGCCCGGAGAGGTCATGGCTAATTGGTGAGGCGAGGCAATTCAAGATACTGAACCTCTTCCAGTCGGCTCACCAAGGAAATAACAAACAGAGTTGAGACATTCTGCCCTTAATCTCTCAGGCAGAGTCCTGCAAGTCATTGCAATTTGAAAGTGGAGGGTGATAGAGTGGGAGCAGCATCAGAGACGACTTGAAAAAGCGCCACCATCACTGGGAGAAGAGACTTGTTGAAGAGTCAGCCTTGAGATTTGCAAGATATTTTCTGCTTTCGCTCAGGATGGACACACACTTGTTCGAGCCTTCGGAATAACAAAGCTACCCTACAGGTCGGGTTTTGCGTTCCATGTTTTGAGAATGCAAAGCTGCTTGACTGTAAAACTGCCTCCCCACAATAACATGTACCATAGCCTAGAGCAGTGGTTCCAAAACTTTTTGTCCACAGACCCAAAATTTGAATCTCAATCGCCTTGCGACCCAAATTGTACTGGTACCTACTTGTTGGTATCTAAGATTAAACCATTGTTGGAGAATACGCTTTCAATGTGAAACCCCCCCTCAAACAAATAGCAAGGATTTTGAAGGGGAATTTTTCAAGTTTGGTCATGACCCCTGGGTTTGGAACATTTCGTCGAGGAATTTTGCTTTGGCCTCAACTTCAGAACCCCACGTTGAAGTGGGGGGATGGGTAGGAGGGGAAGGGCCGTAGCTTACAACCTTTATCTTCTGACCCATAGCCCCCCCTGGTATAAGTTTAGTTAAGATTAGATATCGTAACACCAAATCTTCAGCCACACACAGACACCAAAATTACATATTTTTGTACGTATGAAAAAAGAACAGCATTTGAGTGTGTTTGTCCGTTTTATTGGCTTCAGATCCGGGTTGAGCACGAAACACAGTCTGAATTCTAGTGTGTCCATGACTACATTGAAGTCGTCAACAGCCTCGACATTACTCGCGCCATCTTCCCTGCCAGAAAGTGGCTACGACTCGAAGCGTGGAGATGGACAAATCTGCAGAGAGCTTTTACCCTGATCTATTTAATTTTGAAATATTTTCATCACAATTCTCCACACCATGTAGGCTCCCTTCTGAACAATATTGCACACCAATCTACACCACTTTTACAAGAAATTGGTGTGGATGATCATTGATCTCATCATCCACGAAGTTTGTTTGTGTAATATGGAATAAATAACTTTCCTTGATGATGATTCTCATTCACCTTCATGGACACTAGTTTTGGAAGAAAGTATCCAAGTCCTTTGTGGGTTCACTGAGAATCCAGCAAATGTAGTCCCGTCACTACTCCACCTCTTATCGACTGAGGGAATGCATGATGCAAACAAAACAATTTCTTCATCTTTTAGTACAAAGTATGTAGTTATAAAGTTTCATTATCATCAATGTTGGCTGCTGAACCGTCTCTTGGATAGGGTAATATGCTATTGCTTTGCCTTCGCACCATTCAGGTAGAGGAATAAGTGAGTTATCGCCGGTACCGCCGAGCTGGCGATAACTCACCTGTTCCTCCGAAGGACATCGGTGGGATCCTTTACGTCCAGCACGACTAATGCTAGATGGCACAACCCAGTTTAATGTCCGTTTTCCCTTTGGGGGGGAAGGGAAATGGGGGCAAAACAGACAAAAAAATTTGGAATTTTGTATCATCCTCCTGAAAACACCAGGTTGACATTTCTATAGCTGGTAGTAGATTCCACCTTATGAAATAAATTCCTCACCTCTATCAATTCCATTTCTGCTCCCTCCAGGCCCTGCAAAACAGGCTTGTTCACCACCACCTCTAATCCCCATCAAATCCTCGATCTTTTCTACGCCCAATACAAATTAATAATATACAAATAAATAATAATCGAAATAATATTGTGATAATCCACCCAAACTCACCTCCTTCAAATCCCTGCTTTCCTTCTGAAAGTCCCTGTAGTGTCCATGCTTGTATTTCCCATGTTCCTTGCCCATTCCTCTCCTTCCCAGATCTCCTAATTCTCTGTTCCCCACTGTTTGTCCTCCATCCCGCCCCTCTTAGTCTCATGCCCCTCTGTGTGTTGTGGTTAGCTCTCATATGACTCGACACAGGTATATCAAAAAAAGGAAAAGGATGTTGTATTATTTATTTATATAATCACTTGTCGCTGCCTGCCAATGCTGCCGCGAAGGGTTCATGCAAAAAGACAGCATGTTGTATCAGACCAGCATTACTGCGATTAACACTTTTTAACTGTGATGACGTTAACAAAGCACAAACTCATTTCTATTCATTGGTTGCTAATTTTCCTGTGTAACGTTTTTCGAACGTGGTCACGTGGTGTAACTTCCCAACCGCAAGCACAATGGCTGTGCTGTTCTCCCACGCTGTGCATTCCACCAACTAGGGCATGTCCAGGGAGCCTCGAGTCAAGACACTTCAATCGGTGTCAACACTCTCACGTCTCTACTAAGGAAACACTTCAAATCGTGTCACACCTCTCGTCTCGACTCAAGGAACACTTCAATCGGTGTCATACACTCTACGTCTCAGACCTCAAGAACACTTCAATCGGTGTCACACTATCACGTCTCGACTCAACGAACACTTCAATCGGTGTCACACTCTCACGTCTCGACTCAAGAACACTTCAACGGTGTCCACAGCCTATCTCGACTCAAGAACCACTTCGAATCGAGTGTCACAGCATACGTCTCGAGTCAATGCAGTCACTTTTTCAATCGTGTCACACTCTCAAGTCCAAGTCAAGGGACGCTTCAATCGGTGTCACACTCTCCTACTCCGAGTCAAGATGCTTCAATCGGTGGTCACCACTCTCCTCGATCAAAACATCAATCGGTGTCACACTTCTCACAGTCGACATAAGAACACTTCAATCGGTGTCAAACTATCACGTCTGATTCAAGAACACTTCAATCGGCTGTCACACTCACGTCTCGAGTCAAGACACTATTCAAAATAAGGTGTCACACTCTCATACTCGAGTCAAGGATGCTTCAAATTCGGTGTCACACTTCAATACTCGAGTAAGAAACACTTCAATCGTATCAACACTCTCGACGTCTCCGAGCTCAGAACATCAATTGGTGTCACACTCTAACGTCTTCGACTCAAGAACACTTCAATCGGTGTCACACTCTCATGTCTCGACTCAAGAAACCCTTCAATCGTGTCAAACTCACAGGTCTCGAGTCAAGGACACTTCAATCATGTCACACCTCTCACGTCTTCGAGGTCAGGACACTTATCCGTGTCACACTCTCATACCTCGAGTCAAGAACCACTTCAATCGGTTGTCACACTCTCACGTTCGACTCAAGAACACTTCAATCGGGTGTCACATCTCTCACTGTCTGACTCAGGACACTTCAATTCAGTGTCACCTCTCGACGTCTCGAGTCCAAGGACACTTCAATCCATGTCACACTCTCATACCATCGAGTCATAGAAACTCAATCGTGTCAGACTCTCATACCTCGAGTCAAGGACGTTCAATCGGTGTCACACTCTCCATACCTCGAGTTCAAGACGCTTCAATCGGTGTTCGCACTCTATACCTTCGAGTCAAGAACTTTCAATCGTGTCAACTCTGATGCAGTGATGTGTGATGACTTCATCGACGCACTGAAAATGCTAACGAATCACACAAGGGCTCCATCAGTTGTTAGACCATAAAGTTGTTTGGAAGATTGAATTTCAACCAAAACAATGGTCGAGTTCACTTACTAAATTTCCGATGACACCCTCGTCCAAAGCTTGCCATTGAACTGCATCACTCCATCTGTGCTTTCAATCGAGTGCTAAACTGTAAAGCTTTGAAGGCATCAAGTCTTTGAATTGTTGAATTCGCTTGGTCTCCACTCTTCTCAGTTATTGAATGGTCTGATGTGAAAGGCTGATTTTTCTCGACCATCAACCTTTTTCAGGACATACTACAGATGTAATATGCCCAAGTGTCTCTCACAATCCCCATCAGACAATGGTTTCCATCTATTGCTTTCAAAAAACTGATCTTGTTGATGCCTCAGAGCTCTGGTTTCACTTTGAAGAGTGTTGCCCGTCAATCTTGTTTCAAAGAGTTCATTCGATCGTTTCACCTGACTGACCCGGAGGCTGTCACTTGCTCGCGGTGCTTTCCGTAGACATAATGTTCGCCTTGATATTGTATTTTTCTTTTTGTATATCATTGTCGAGGCTCGTATGAGAGCTTAATATCAATGGCACAGAACCAGGGGGGCATCAGACAAGAGGGGTGGGAGTGGGAAGGACAAAACATGGGAACAGAGACATTAGGAGATCTGTGGAAGGGAGAGGATGGGCGGGGACATGGGGGTACACAGATGGACATACAGGGACTTTAGGAAGGAAGCGGAGATTGAAAGAAGGGGGTTTGGTGGATTAACGGGGGTGAAAAGATCGAAGATTTGGATGGGGATTGAATATGAGGTGGTGAATAACAG
>CM068963.1:56544104-56549279 GCA_035128595.1 Eptatretus atami
TAGAACCATGTGTTGCTTGGGATTTTAATGAAATGCATATATACAGTCAAAATCTTAGTTAATGAAAAATGCTTTTCTCCGGTAACTTTTATTTTAACTTGGGATGGACTGTCGACTCTACCATTCGCGGGACGTCCTAAAAAATGATCCCAATTCCGGGCATTTTTTTCTTTGACATGGTTTGGCCCGTGAAGAGCGAGATCACAGAACAATCAGGACAACAAACTAAAATCAACAGCAGGACGAGGAGAAATTACGAGACGGACAAAAAGGGAGCAGTAATGATGATGGGAAGACCAAAGGGTGGACGATAATGATACATAAGCAAAATTGTGCTTGACCAGTTGTGATTTGTCAATTTGAGGAGGAGGGGCTGCTGCTCTGTTTTGGCAAAGGAATGAGGATGTCACGGCAGAGGGTCAGCCATCCAGCAAAGAGATAAAGAGATTTTACAGAGATCAAAGACATTCGAGAGTGGAGAAGTCATTCCATCCAAGAGTGGTTGGCTTTGGATCCATAGCAGACAGTATGGGAGAGCAAAGATAGGATGCAGAGCGAGCTTGTCACAAAAAAGCTCGAGATACGTCCAAGAAGCCGGCTCTGATCTCATGATCTGACATTGAGGCCTCCACACATTGAATGAAAGAGGAGAGAGAGAGAGAGAGAGAGGAGAGAGTTTTCTGTGGAAAGATTCCAGGTTGAATCAATTCAGTGGCCGTGATATTGAGCAATCATGAGATATTTTAAAAGCCAAACAACAACCAAAAAACAAAACTGAATACGGAAGCACGAAATGCAGAGGCAGGTCACACTTTAGACCCGAATAAGTGGGACTGGCGAATGTTATTCGGGAGATAACGTTCCTGAAAATACCGCGGAAGTCGGGGCATTTGCTCATCGGGAAAAAGGGGAATAGGTTCCCGTGTCGTAATTCATAAAGGAAAACAAAAATCCCATGAAAAACTCATATTACGCCACGAAAAACCCAAAATAAGTATATATATATATTAGATAAATTATTATATATATATTAAAGAAGAAAAAGAACTTCTACGAAGTCTGTTCCGTTTAAAATTTACGCAACAGTTTTTTGGAACAGTGTAATGCGGAGGAGGTAAAGACGTCGAAAGACCCTGACCAAAGATCTAGCTACCCTTCCATACGTGACCAACGTATCAGATAGCTACCGTCGCCCTCTGCTAGTCCCGTTTGATGTCCGCATCGCACATAACCTGAGGTCTACCTCAACCGCAGTCATCAACCAAAAGACGATGATCGGGAGACATCATCGTCCGTTATAAAAGTAAATTGCAGGACTGCGCAGCCCACTTACAATTGAGAACCTCAAAGAGATAAAAACAGCTACACAAACACCATTATTCTACGTAAGAAATGGCAATAAACAGCCAATTTTTGAGAGGATACGTGCAACATGATGAAACAAGCATCAAATTTGGCACATTTTCTCCAGGGATTCTTAATCAAATTCTGCCTATTGCCATTTGAAAATCCAAATTTTGAAAAATTTGAAAAAACAAAAAAAACTTCAAAAAGTCAAGATCACGAATCAATGTAGGTCTGGCCTAGATTGGGAATGTTCGAACCAACCATCAAAGAGTTCATAAGTCTGCCATGCGTTTCTTCCCTTACCGCGGAGGCAGACACGACGTCACATCCGTGAACGCATGAAGTATGAGATCCCTCTAGCTTTCTCAGCCAATGCAGAAACTACCTCATGACTGGAATCCATCGCGCTTGGCTCCTTGGCGCAAAGCATCCACATGTTCTCAAACCTATGTCCTGTAAAGGATGGCAGTTAAGATGTTGCTGATACTTAACTCCGTGTCATAGCTTCATGATAATGATCTACCATCCTGTCGTGCCATCCCTGGCGTGTACAAATTTTCGATTGCAGCTTTTCATTGACAAACAGGAAAACAGCACTCCCAGTGAACTTCCTGTGTTGCTAATGGCATCTTCTGCCTTTTTACAATGACTGTGCTTGTCGTCTGTGTTCACACATCTTTTCCGCAAGGAAGGTGAAACAATCCGTCTTGTTGCTCGATCTCGAAGAAAGCTTCTCCGAGTTACTTGGGTCTTACTGGTCCTTCACTCTTCTTTCTAATTCCTTGTCCACTTTTCGACTCTTGCCTCGGACTCGGACCTTGACCTCTGGTACACATCAAACACTGCTCCACCCTCTCGTACCCTGCGCACCATAGGAATTCCACTGGGATGTGTCTTCTTTAGCATAGTCATCAAATATCTTTGAGTGTGTGAGGTAGGGCATTGATAAGTGCTGAGCCATCAAATGATGACTGCATCTCCCTTGTTCCTGTTCTGCGATTTTCCTTGTCTTCAAGAATTTCAGCCAGCATGTGACTTCAAATTTTTTTTTTTTTCAAATTTTCCAAATATTTGGGATTTCCAATGGCTTTCCAATTCCAATGCAGATTTTGATCAGAAAGCCCTGCCAGAACAGAAATGCCAAATTTGATCTTGTATCATAATTCCAGATTTTTCTACTATCTATACCTACAAAGGATCTTCTCTCCCGTCGCAGAATGCACAGCATCGACATAGACATCAACTTCGTGGTCACTGAGCCGAGTGATCGACAAGCGAACTCCAACCACTGCAGCGACGCCTGCGTATCTGAAATGAAGAATGCAATAACAGACACATCGATTACAGTACCCGTCGTATCAAGATGACGTCACCACCTCAACTTCGTCTCACAACTGCACCGTTCACGTGATATTGTTGCGAATCTGGAAATCCATGAACAAAAACACATTCAGTTCCTATAGCTTTATTTCGTATTGTTATATATGAGTTCCTTCCCCTTGCTCATGGTGATAAAGTTAAATGCCTGTGAAGTTACTTTTAATAGTCAGGTTTTCTTTCTTTATTCACACACACCAACAAACGCCAGCATCTTTCACCTTCCCTCGCTCTGCCCGACGCCATTATCCGCACACCACCGACCACCGAGCGGGCGTGAAATTCGCAATCGGGTCTCCGCCCCACATGAGAAGGTGGGCTCCTCGGCCATCAAGGACTTCATCACCCTCAGATACCACGACCACGAGCGGTGCTGAATTCGCTCGGGATCGCCCACTGAGGGGGTGGGCTCCTCGGCCAACAAGACTCAACACCTCAGATACCACCGACCACGAGCGTGGGCGTGAATTCGCTCGGACTCGCCACAATGATAGGGGTGCTCCTCGGCAATCAAGGACTTACCACCTCAATCGAAAACGAGAGCGGAACATCCCCCCCCCCCCCGAAAAGGTGTAATAGTACGGGGCGCTCATCTTCATAGTGTACATTCAAACCATCTCGGGAGACACGAACGAAAAGAGCCACGAATGCTTGCTCAGTGAGCCGAGCGGCGTACGTCTGTTTCTTAGCAGTGACTGCATCGCACGCTTGCGAAGTCTGTCGATGCGCGTCTCTGGCCTGGTCGGCGCTGAACTGCATCGCACGGATTCCAGGCGTCTCGCCGCGCCTGCTTCATCGACGCGCTTCGCGACGCTGGTCTGTCGCTCTGTCGGCTCGAAGACCACAACGAGTGGACAGGTCCGAGCAGGTCTGCTTCCAAGCTCGCCTTCCATCCAGCTGGAGGCCTTAAATAAATGGTAATAATTAATAAAGAGTATAATTAACTAAAGAAGTAATATTAAAAGGTAATACAAAGGAGGCATAAGAAAGCTGGAGCGAAGTCCACTTCTGTCTGGGTGTGTGCGTATGTGGTTTGTGGCGCCGGTCCTGACAAAGTAGTAATGGTTAAGTGCTTTTCGTCTAATAATTATTTGCCTTGCTTGTTGATATTCGGTTTTAGGCCTCTTAGTTATATTTAACACTCCGCCATCGAAGATGGACGGAGGTTCTGTTCACCCCCGTTTTTGTTTGTGAACAGTATACGGAAAAACTCCTGGACGGATTTCGACGAAAACTTGTGGGGATTAGTATGTTCAAGGATCAGTCCATTAAGTTTATGACTTGGTCCAAAGTCCAATATGGCCGCTATGGCGCCATTTTGAAAAAATATTAGAATTTTTTGTTTTGATTTCTACATGTTTTAAAGTGATTTCCAACCAAAAAAACAAAATAAATTTTTGCAACTTTTTCAAAAAAATTCGATTTTATTTGAAAAATATTTGAATTTTTTTTTTTGCATTTCTAACATTTTTAAGTGAGTTTCCAACACCCCCCCCCCCTCCAAAAAAAAATTGTTAGAGGAAAAAAAACAAATTTGCACCTTTTTTTTCAAAAAATTTCGATTTTTTTCATTTACACTGCGCGATCGTCGAGTTTAGTTATATTCAATCGTGGTTCAGTAAGTCTAGTCTTTTGAGCTAACAATGATAGGTATGGTCACTTAATGACCCAGCAGTATTGGCGGTGGAGGTTTTGCACTCTACGATCTCCCCCTCTAGTATAAACTTTTAACACAGTTTCTTCAGCTAAAATGTAGGGTAAGGTCGAAATAAATTTCAATTTTTAGAAATTATATATTTTTATGATTTTTTCGAGTTTCCATGAAAAGACAAGGATGGTGGGGGGGGGAATAAAATATAAATCCCGGACCAGGAGGATCTAAGAAACATAAGAGGAAGACCATTCAATGCAGGATGCCAGTTCTACTGTATCACTGATGTGCAAAAGACAATAAAAGATAAAACTTGTTTTACAGATATAGTCTGAATGTTTTCTTATAGAACCTGTTGGATCATTAAACAAATGGACACATGCTGAAATTACTGTCAAGTCATAGATGTGGTGCCACACCAGTGCATATGCTGAATATAATTTAAAAAAGGTGTCACTAGATCACACGCTCAAAACGGTCATCAGCCAGACCCACTCTACTTTCAGCGGGCATCTGATCACCCTCCCCATCCCGCATGAGCACATCAAAGCGTTATTTGTCCTTGAAGCAGATATCATGCATCTCGCAGGAAACTTGGACTACTGGCACCGAAATTTTCATACATACACGGTGTGCGAACTTTCGATGGAAACAGAAATCTGCACGATTAGATAGCCTGCGAATCATCCTCTGCTGCAGCTAAATTCGCAATAGTTCGGCCAGAATATTCGCTCAAATGTGCGTGATCAAATCACCATAACAGTCACTAAATTTTATCGCTGACATACTTCTTACAATCC
>CM068963.1:56561612-56599377 GCA_035128595.1 Eptatretus atami
CTTTTTGGTTCACGAAAAAATTTTCATGAAAAAATAAGTGACCACTATATCTGTTATTGTGTGTCTGTCTGTCTGTCTCTGTCTGTCTGTCCGAGCATAGCTCCGTGGGTTTTGTCCGATCCTGATAAAATTTTGGTGGGTTTATATCATGATCTAATTGTGTTTTCCTGAGAAGGGCGTGTACGCCCATTATGGGCGGAGCCACGCCCAAAAAAACTGTTTTTAGGGGGTAGCCGATTTCAATTTGCATCTTCTCCTAGGGTTTGTCGAATCTGACAGGGTTCAGTATTTGGTTAGCCCAATGGCACCTGCATAGCCCACGGAGCTCGATTTCATTTTCGTCCCAAGGTCAAGGCCACAAGGTCACGAACTTAGAAAATTGCGAATTGTGTTTTTAGGGAAGCCGATTTCAATTTGTATCTTCTCCTAGGGGTTTGTCGAATCTGGCAGGTTTCGGTATTTGGTTAGCCCAATGACACCTGCATAGCCCCACGGAGCTCAATTTTCATTCATCCCAAGGTCAAGTCACAAGGTCACGAACTTAGAAAATTGCGAATTTTGACATTAAAATCCATCTTCTCCGAGGTTTGTCGAATCTGGCAAGGGTTTCTGTATTTGGTTAGCCAATGCACTGCATAGCCCCACGGAGCTCGATTTTTCATTTTTGTCCCAAGGTCAAGGCCACAAGTCACGAACTTAGAAAATTGCGAATTGTTTTATGGGAAGCCGATTTCAATTTGTATCTTCTCCTAGGGGTTTGTCGAATCTGGCAGGGGTTTCGGTATTTGGTTAGCCCAATGGCACTGCATAGCCCACGGAGCTCAATTTTCATTTTCATCCCAAGGTCAAGGTCACAAGGTCACGAACTTAGAAATTGCAATTTTGACATTAAAATCCATCTTCTCCGAGGGTTTGTCGAATCTGGCAAGGTTTCGGTATTTGGTTAGCCCAATGGCACCTGCATAGCCCCACGAGCTCGATTTTTCATTTTCGTCCAAGGTCAAGCCACAAGGTCACGAACTAGAAAATGCGAATTGTGTTTTAGGGAGACGATTTCAATTTGTATCTTCTCCTAGGGTTGTCGAATCTGGCAGGGGTTCGGTATTTGGTTAGCCCAATGGCACCTGCATAGCCCCACGGAGCTCATTTTTCATTTTCATCCCAAGGTCAAGGTCACAAGGTCACGAACTTAGAAAATTGCGAATTTTAACCATTAAAATCCATCTTCTCCGAGGGGTTTGTCGAATCTGGCAGAGGTTCGGTAATTGTTAGCCCAATGGCACCTGCATAGCCCCAGGGAGCTCGATTTTTCATTTTCGTCACGAATTTAGAAAATTGCGAATTTTGACAATAATCGTACGACCGCCCAAACTTTGAGAGCTAGGATGACATTATTTTTTATGCATAATCTTGGTCATTCCCCACCTAAAGTCTTGAAACCATTTTGCTCTATCTCGAACACCTTGCCGTGCGCCCCCTTCAACTTTTTTTACGCTGATTTCATAAATAGGATAATCCGAGGTGGAAATGGCATATAGCCTATATGACGTTATAATGTTCCAGAGGAAGTTTGCACCAAAGGTCATAATCCTTGACCTTTGACTTTAAAGTTCACAAAGTCAAATTTCAGAGTGTGGGAATCGAACCGGGTTTTCGACCTTCGACGAACTAACTCCAATAAGCTTAGCACGTATCCTGTTTCCTTATTTTAATGTCCACAACATTGTTTTGTGACCTTTAAAGTTATGCAAAGGTCAAATTTTGAAAGTTGTTGAACGAAACCGGTTTTCGACATTTTGCAGCTAATAACCTGTCACTCGTACCACATCATGTTGATCATTTTTATAAGTTGGTCAAACATATCACATTGCTCATCCTTGACTTCTGAAACAATCTACATCGTGAAATACCCCGTCGTAACCAGTCGTCTTCAGACTTGTTTAATTTAAATTTACCTGGCAACGCTGAGGTTAATGCACTCTGCACAGGTAAATTTGTTCTCCTTCCCTTCTCCACCACCCCCCCCCCCCCCCCCATGAAAAAAAACTGAAGGGCCTGTCATTGTGTGTGACATTTCTCAAGGGAAAGCACATCAGGATAGATGGTGGGTTAAAACACTCTAAGCACGGGTAAATTTTGTCTACTTTCCTTCTCCCTCTTGCCAAAATTTTTGGCAAACAGGACGACCCACTAATTGGTCTGTCAGCGAAGCGACGGGTCGGCTCTGTTAGTATGTAATATATCCACTGTGGAAATGATATGTTTGACAACCAATCAGCACTAGTTATGAAAGGTTGCTGGCCGACTCTGGCCCACTGGCTGTATTGTTGGCCAAACAACTCGAAGATTGGCCATCCAACCTCCGTTACTTCTCTGTCCAAACCCTGAAAGAAGTGCTGTATTCCCTTGAGCCCACGGCCTCCACTCAACCTGTCTTGGTGGACCATATCTTTAAACTGGCCTCTGTGAAGCTGTGGCTGTGACACTGGTATTCTCGGAGCATAGAATCCTCTGAGTCATGCACAGTGTACATACAAGGCCTTCATCTAGCCTCTGTCACGTACATCCACCAGGACCTTCCATCACAAAATAAAATTTGAAAACTGAGCTAAATCTAACCTGCTAATTTATAGAATACAAAGCTTATTGTTCACACATAACTTTCAGTAGAAATTGTTTATTTCTTTTATTAATAGCTCCTGAACCATTTGGGTGGTGGGGGATAATCTGTACTAAAAAGAAAAAGAAAAGAAATAAAGTAATTGTAAAGAACTTTATTAGTTTTAGATTGTTTTAAAACTGGGATATAACTGATGAAACCAACTTTAACTCGCATTCCAGTATTATTGGTCAATGGATTTGATGATGCCGAAGAATTTCCAGTCAGGTCAGCTTCAAAGATCAGCTGAGCTTCAATGTCCACCCGGCAAATGGGACACCTCTGTGGTAAGCAGCCATGGTCAACACACAGTTGATGGAATAAGTGCATGCATGGCAGTCGCCTGTGGATGGAAAGGCACAGAGGCGTTTGAGCACGAAACATCTCTCTCTTGTTTGACAACCAATCAGCACTAGTTATGAAAGGTTGGCTGGCCGACTCTGGCCCACTGGCTGTATTGTTGGCCAAACAAGCTCGAAGGATTGGCCATCCAACCTCCGTTTACTTCTCTGTCCAAACCCTGAAAGAAGTGCTGTATTCCCTTGAGCCCCACGGCCTGCCACTCAACCTGTCTTGGGTGGACCATATCTTTAAACTGGCCTCTGTGAAGCTGTGGCTGTGACACTTTTAGTATTTCTCGGAGCATAGAAAGTCCATTTGAGTCATGCACAGTGTACATACAAGGCCTTCATCTAGCCTCTGTCACGTACATCCACCAGGACCTTCCATCACAAAATAAAATTTGAAAAGCTGAGCTAAATCTAACTGCTAATTTATAAATACAAATGCTTATTGGTTCACACTAACTTTCAGTAGAAATTGTTTATTTCTTTAGAATAGCTCCTGAACCATTTGTGGTGGGGTGGGGGGGGCGGGATATCTTGTACTAAAAAGAAAAAGAAAATAAAGTAATTGTAAAGAACTTTATTAGTTTTAGATTGTTTTTAAAACTGGGATATAACTGATGAAACCAACTTTAACTCGCATTCCAGTATTATTGGTCAATGGATTTGATGATGCCGAAGAATTTCCAGTCAGGTCAGCTTTCAAAGATCAGCTGAGCTTCAATGTCCACCCGGCAAATGGGACACCTCTTGTTGGTAAGCAGCCATTGGTCAACACACAGTTGATGGAATAAGTGCATGCATGGCAGTCGCCTGTGGGATGGAAAGGGCACAGAGGCGTTTGAGCACGGAACATGCATCGTACACGGTGTCCCAATGTGCAACCAAAATGTAACGTTTCATTTCATCTTCGACAATACTCCGTTAACCACATTTTGACACACAAACGTATCGAAACTGGTATCGATGTTCCTCTCAAACGACGCAACGATCTTCTTTTCCATTACCTGACATCTTCCCCTTCTTCAATAATCGAGAGGCAGATGGTACATTTTTCATCGTTGTCATCAACTCCACCTGTTCCTCCCTCACGCTTGACCATCTGCGATTTCTTCTGTTCGCACACAAACTGACAGTCAAGCATAAAAGCACGGCACAAAGAAGATCCCAACAAATTGTCATTGTGAACCAGACATTAAACACCGACGACTTACCGTCATTTTTTAGCTCGCCTGTTCGAAGCACAGAGAGCTATAGTGATACCCCCGACGTGAGCGTGAGCGTGAAAATGTTAATTTTTGGTGCAAGTTATTTTTTCCTTTCTAATGTTTTTATCTCCCACTATTTTTTAGACGCCCGATATATATATATATATATATATATATATATATATATATATCGGGGCGTATAATGTGATACCGGTCGTCCGTCCGTCTGTCTGTCTGTCCGTCCATCCATTCCTGTCCGCACTCTAACTCCCAAAGTTGTCAACTTTCACGTTTCATATTTGGTACATAGGTACAGACTGTGGAGACGGTGTGCCGCGACATACGTTCATCTATAGTGGTTGCCATGGCAACCAGGATGCTGTTTTCCATCCGTTCCTTTCTGCACTCTAACTCAAAGTTTTCAACTTTTACGTTTCATATTTGGTACAGACTGGAGACAGTGTGTCACGACATACGTTCGTCATCTAAAGTGGTTGCCATGGCAACCAGGATGCTGTTTTCCATGTAGTAGCACAATTCTGTATATACCTTCTTGTTCGGGCGTATATTGTGCTCACTTGCGCTCTTGTTACTGATTACAATATACAAATACATATATTGCTTTTAAAATTATTTGGATCAGACTTCACTGCAATGCTTTATAAAAAAAAGATTAATTATTACACTTCTTTTAAAAACGATAAATGTATAAACAGGCGAGCATTGGGTGGCTTTGACACCAACTCTGGTTTTTTTTTGGAGTACAAGTCGAAACTTTGTTTTCCCCGAAAGTCCGGGCCTCGGTTTACTACTCGGAATCGACTTATCTATGGTTTAAGAGTGCCGATGATGTGCTGTACCTCTACATGACAACAAACATTATGAAGAACTCTTTACATTCATAATTTATCCGCAAGGTCGTCAAAGAAATTCAAATTGTATGCACAAGACAGCTAATTAATAATCATGATCCTGGAAGTACCATAGCTAGCGATGCGTTGAGTGTCAGGGAGGAATTAACACTTCTGTTGTCCTGCCTGACAGTTTTGCTAACGACCGCAGTCGATATCAATTATCCAATTCGACTTGTACTCCACATTGACTTGTACACCAAAAAACAAGGTAAATTACAGCTCTCTACTCAAATATCAATAGACTACAAACACATCTTAATGGTTCCAGAACATGTGTGACAATTCTTGGAATAATATATGGCATCCAAACAGCAAACAAAGGGCAAGACAATTTCCTGAATTGGACAAAAAATAAAATAAAATTGATAAAGCATTACAAATTAGCATGAGCAATGTGCATGAGCATCTACAAAATGCTTGTACCTAAATCAGATGACGAAACACCAAACAAACTCTTAAGGTGTACCGTGATTGTTTTACAATCTTGAGACGAGGATCAAAAAGGCCCGTTTAACATCTTGGCTGAATGATGATGTACACTGAGTTTTGGTTCGTTGCAATGATTTTGTGTGGATCTAAAGCCGACAAATGAACATTTACAACTGGAACGGCACTCAGTAGAACGCATACCTCTGCCAAGTTGAACAGTAGACGTTTTGTGTCTCACTAATAGGCCAGATCTGTATCCGGGCCTCATTCCAAACCTAATCGTCTTGTTCTTGTCACACACCCAACCTGTCCACCAAGTTTCTTCCAAATCCATCCATAACTTCATGAGATATCATGTTATACATTGTTTTTGGTACCATCTCTCAATGGTGAAGAATCACTTTAAAAACTCTGGTATCCGGATCTTCACCAAAATCTAATCAATTCGTCCTTGTCAAACATCCCACCGATTGACCAAGTTTCATCAGGATCTATCCATAACTTTGAGATATCCTGCTCAGACAGACAGACAGTGGTGAAAACATAACCTCCGTCCACCTTCGGTGGCAGAGGTAATTACGTACATAAGCGAAAGCACGTACATAAGCACCGACATCATTCTCAGTGATCAGGCACTTCTTGTACTTGTGGGGATACGTGTGCCTTTCAATTGTGCTTTGTGATGCACCGCGGTTGACGCTTGCCAAGCGGTCCAGCTGTAACAGGTCCTGCTGGGAGAAGGGCAGAACGGAAGACCATATTGGTATACCATTACAAAAAGCATAAAGGCTGCAATGATGAAGCCGCATCATTAACACTATGTTACTGCGTTCTGAGTGTATGCAAAAATACTAAGTGAAGCAAGATGGCACTTGTAAATCATTGCAAAGCAACTTGGAAGAGACAACGGACTGCTGAAACACATGAGTTGCACCTCTATCCCGGATAACAATACATCGTGGATGCCTGCATAAAATAAACTATGGGACAATCTAAATTAACTGCAGTAGGAATTTGCCAACCAAAAAAAAAAATCAGCATCTTGAGAAATTGCAAGTACGGCCAAACATCATATTTGTGGATTCCGCCATGCACTCTTACCTGTGAAATGTCTATATTGGAGGGCCACTGACTAGCGGCAAAAATAATAAATAAAAGTCGCACAACGAGAAAATTTGGTGGACTGTGGTCGCTCAAAATACAACTACTGCACAAGGCGTACAGAAAAGTCTTAACATGGGTGCACAGTTGATGCCGAGAGGAGACGACTCGGCTGGTACTGCAGAGGCAGTACACGGACATTGTCTGCTGAAGGCAACAGCACTAACAATTAAGATTCTAAGCTTCTGGAAACCGAGCTGACCTCAGAATAATTATCATATTGTAACAATCCAACTGGCTCATCAATAATGGCATTCATGGATAGGACCGTCTGCCTATCTGCCTGACATACCTGATCTGGTCCATATTAGGTATCAGTCCACCTTTTGTGGATCATCCCAAATGCTCTCAAAATAAATTGGGATCATCACGAACCAAAACGGTCCCAGCAATGGAAACAGTACTTGTGCAAATCCGACTATATTAAATAAGATGTATGGATGTATGAAAAAAATCATATAAGAAAAACAGGGATGGCCCGATCTCCACCAAATTTTGCATGTGTATGTGTTGGTAGTACCCAGGGTCAGGTCCATCCATCCATCCATTGGGACCATACTCTGTGTAGAGCGTTGGTGCTGCTTAAGCAGTCTCCTTGGCTATTGGACACAATCCTGGGCGGGTTTCCACCCCGACAGGATACCAGCAAGCTGGCACTCATTTTGCCGACCTCGGAAGGATGACAGGCAGAGTCAACCCCACCTGGTATTAATTCAACAGCCCAGTGGGATTTGAACTCAGGATCCTCGGATCCCAAGCCCAAGGGTCAGGTCATGGGCACAAAAAATATCCCCCCCCCCCCATTTCAACACCACCAAAAGAGCGGCTTCTTGGGATTTACTGCCACAAGGAGGCTTTTGGCAATCATGCTGGAGATGCTGAAAATAATCAGATTAAAACAAAAGGGAACTAGAACGGCACTCTTAGACGTCACGACATCGACAGATATGCCTCCACCCCCATTATTACATCATTACACATACTTGCACCAAGTTTAACTTGGATCCCTTCAGCCATTCTTAACTTATTGCAGTAACGTAAACTTATCATGGACGGACAGCCGGAAAACATAATGCCTCCAGCGACTTCGTAAGTGAAGGCATAAAAAGGTGAAGGAAGGCTGTCCTTTTGGAATGTGACAATACACATCTTTCTGGTGATGTTATTTGTGCTTGTGACGTAACTAACAGCAGTGTGAGCCAGGCTGTGGAATTGCGAAACAGAGATGACATAATTAAACCATGCTGCAGAGAAAAAAGAAAAATCCGTCATGGCAAACACTTCGGTAAACAATGTTCACTTCGGTATGTTCCAAAGGAGAAATATCACACGTCATCACCATTTCATAATTAGTGAGATGATGCATCAAATTTTGTCATGAAAATGGAGATCAGGTCAATGTAACATGTAATTAGAGGCTTAAAATCCTCCAAATTTCATACAAATCCATCCATAACTTTTTGAGATATCTAACTCACAGACAGACAGACACAGGTGAAAACAGCTCCAGGGTACAGCACGACTCGTCGAGAAACGTTATGAGGCTCGATCAAATCCTGAACGAGTCTCGCCACTCCGATGCAGGAATTTGTAATTTTTTCATGGTGCCGGCGATAGCTCGCCAACTTCTTGAAGGAAACCATGGGATCTTTAACGCCCATCAACGACTCGAGCTGGCAGAGGGGTCTTCAGGCCCAACGTCCATCAGGGGGATGGTATACATATTGATAACTCGCCCTGCTTGTGAACCTTTTAAGGTGACAGTTTATAGCTGGGCCAAGATTCAAACCCAGGCTTAGACAGCTCAGGTGAGTGTGTATACCCGCTATGCCATCATGCCAGCCCGAAGGTGAAACTCAACCTTGCTCCAATTTGAATACCATCATATTCGATACGCTCAAGGTGTGCTTCAGTTGAGTTCTTGTGAAATTGTCATTAGATTGCCTATTAATTACTGACGTGAGATGGAACAAAGGTCCACATAAATACCTGTTGAGGCCTTCTGCCCGACTCATTTCAGCCATGATGATTCGTGCTGGATCAGAGTAACAAACTACGCATGAGCCCCTGAGAGGTAACCTTGGCATTTGAGGGCCAAATTGAGCTTGGTGTACTAAAGTAATCAATTTTTCAAGGACTGGAAACCTAAGGTGCTAATTGGTAGTTCTGAAGAGAATATTTGAAGCTAATGCTGATTTGTGTTCACTGGGAATTTAATGGGTTTGCAAATTCAGAACCTGAGCTTCGGATCTCTCCTGATAAGTTGTATCGGACGGTGAAGCCTGCTTTACTTATATCAGGGATTGGATGGTTCTCCAAGCAAAACACCAAATCGGTATCCATCTCTCCTCATCACCATTCTTTTGTACCATCAAAGTGCATCACTCAGAGCCTCAACGAAGTATTCATTAGGCATGGTGTTGTCCTAATCAATCATTATGAGAGATTTTACAGTCGGCAGTGTGTGCGTTGCACTTTGAAAAGCGAACAATGGCACAAAAATCAAACCTGTGTGCTGAAGAAAAGACTGCGAATGCCACGTGACAAGAATGTACCATGAGCAGCATACCCTGTCATGTCAGGCAAAGCCTACGGGAGGAAAATAGGGAGGAGGTTAAGGTTAATGGTTTGGCAGTGGCTGGAAACAGACAGTAGTGTAGTGAGGATCACCAGGACAGGTATTAAATTTTTATTTATTCGTAAGCAGCTAGTGGCTGCTTCGCTGCATCATTTTCTGGGGGTGTGGTTGTGCCGCTGATGCAGTGCCCCTATTATCAGTAAGCTGGTACTCATTTCGCTGACCTCGGACGCATGGCAGACTGAATCAACCCACCTGGTGTTCATTCAACGGTAACAGGATCTTAAGCAAGCCACCTTAACCGTTATGCCAACACCAGACTTCAGGTGTTAAATAAATGAGCAGAACTCTACGAGGTTGGAAGTTTGAGGTACCACAGAGTCTGGGGATTCAATTCGCTTCCAAGACGAGAACTTCTGACATGTCATTGATGCTGTATGTGATGACGTGGTTTAAACAAACAAATTCCAAGAAAAGGAGGGTTGAGAGTGCTCGTGGAGCACTGTTGCGTCATGGATTTCAGACATGCACCAGTGATGAACAGATTTAATGAAGAGCTACGGAAGTGGCATGGACAGCTTCACAATTTCAACTACCAAGGTGGTGACAGAGAAAAATAAATAAATAAAATATCATATCCTGCATATTGATTTATAAAAATAGGAAGAAAAAAATAAACCGATTTGTAATGTATCATGCCAAAGGATTTTATTTTATCATATCAAAGGATTTTAAAGAAAGATAGTATATTTAAGTTCATTCTATGAACCCGTTTTCAACTTGACGCCATTGACAAAGTACCGAAAACTTTTCCATTTACTCTGTAATTTTCACGTTTACGTTTTTTGATGTGTGTCAATTTCTCCAAGCTGCACCACAACATCCATGCTGCTCTCCCCCACTGTGCATTCCACCAACTAGGTTCACTGAATCACCACGCATGTATCGCTTCACATGCCCAGGACGATCCATTCGGCCTCACTCTCACGGTGTCTGTCGTATGAAGTGGTATTGCTTGACCTTTGTTGAGTGCTTTTTCATCAAACCTTCCCAAAACCCTTCATCACAAGTGGAAGACGACCAGCAAATGCCCCAGCAGGTACTCCTGCCAAGAGGGCTCGTAAAGCAATTAGTTTGGACGTGAAATTGCACGAGTGTGGGGAGTGTCGGGTGAACATCGGCCGCGTGATCGGGCAACCTCCCTCGACGGTGAGGGCAATTATTACCAAGGCAGCAAAAATAAAGTTAAGCATTGAAAGTGTGACCCCAGGAAGTGCTGGTAAAATTATGAAGGGTAGAGACATGATATTGGAGAAACTCTTAAGTATTTGGATTGAGGATCGAAGTCAATGAAACGTGTCCAAGAGTTCGATAACGATCCAGCAGAAAGCCAAGTCACTGTGGGAGGACTTGAAAAGCACGTGCGGGAAGTTGCACAGAACCAAAAACTTTCACTGCAAGTCATGATCGGTTTGAACGCTTTAAGAAGTGTGCAAACCTGCACAATATTTGTGTGACTCCGGATGCAGCAAGTGGCAGCAGACCGCTTCCAGGACGAACAAGGAAATTATTTTTGGAAGGTGCATACTTGCTCAAGCAAATAAATCTCAACAGCAACCTTGGAAACACTATCAACAAGCAAAGAAACCCCACCAGCAACGCATGAAACTGGCCAGATATCTTGATAGGTCAGGTCAGGTACGGGAGCATGCACCAGAGCAGCGCGTCGCTGCGTCCACTTTCACTGCATCCGCTCCAGAGGCCTCTGTCTGGCCATCCCTCAGGCAGATGCCACAAATCAGCCCCATTTCAACCGGTTCACCGCAGACTGTGTTTCCACAAACGAAGGTGGGTCACAGTTGATTGGAGGGTCAGCAATAGGGATAGTAACACCCCGGACATCCAACTCAGCTGGTGGATTAGCCTGGTACAGCCTCTCAAAGTAACCGGCCCAGCGGGCCTTCACTTCAGACTCCTCTGCCAAGAGCCCACCACCCTCCGCTCTAACTGCAGTGTACCGAGGGATGGGCTTGGAGGAACGCAATGCGCGAATTCCCCTGTAAGCAGGACGAGAATCACTTGACCACAGTTGATGCTCTACCCCCCCCCCTCACAGATTCCTCGCACATAGGCCTCCTTGTCCACCCTCAGCGCACATAGTTTTACGCCTCAACTCCCTGAACAGCTGAGCTCTGCCATTAAGCCTCGCCCTGCGACTGGTCAATGGTATCCAGTGTCCCTTGACAAATTCTTAATTGCCCTCTGGTGAGGTCCAAGACATCCACCGGCAACATCAAGGATGGTGGTCTTGAAGGCACTCCACAACTCTTCAGGATTCACCAAAGCACCCAGACCCCCCAAATCCCCACTCAGTCTGTTCGCAAACTCCTCAGCTACCCTCTCATCCTTGAACTTGCCAACATCCAGCTGAGGCTGGGATGGTACCATTCTCCAGGATTGAAGGTGCAACTTCAGAGTTGCTACAACAAGCCTGTGGTCAATATTGAGGAAATGAGCGCTCCGGTGGACCGAGCTTGCGCAAGGGCTTTTGTGAATGCATCTCACACGTAAATGGAAGAATGCTCGTGTATCCCTCATATTAATGTATTTTTTTTTAAATAATAATAATAATAAAAATCTTCATTTGTAATGCATGAAATATCAAAAGATTTCAAAGAACCATGACAATAGGATAATGTAGAAAGAAAAATCTGACAAGTTTGGTATGACGAGGTAGAATATGCAAATCAAAGAGGGAAGATTGGCAAATTGTGCTGTTGGAAAAGGAGGTGGATTACATTCAGAATAGTTTAGGGCTAGCGAGATGCTGTAACAAAGCTTAGCATGAGATCTGTATTCAAATGAAAAACTTCCACCCAGCTGGGAAAGTGCATTACCACAGGCAAAGCGAAGTGATGAAGTCGAAGTGCACCATGCTGCTGGTGTGGAAGATGGGGGTATATTGGATGGCTCTGGGGATAACTGGCCTGTCCTGCAGCCCCTTGTTCCATATTCATGTTCCTGCAAAAAGAGATATCACAACACTGTCCACGTCGATTACATTCAATACCATCTACGACTTTCCTTATTCAATATACAACTGATGCTGAAGTCATGAGGGTAGTTATGGGAAGAATTTTCTCAAGTACCAGCATGTGTTGTCCTCTTTTCAACAGTTATCAAAACAAACGAACTGGTGGATAGAACAGCCAGCTTAATGCCTACACCAAGGGGATAACGTACTCTTCAATGCAAAACCCTGCCTGCCAAGCAGTTGGATGCTGGTTTGTCGTCATATCAAATTCCGTTGGGAATAGAACACAAAGCTAAGTATGATAACTTTGAGCAGTCCTACCAGTCCTCAGGAAGCTCAGACAAGTGCAAAAGGCACCTTTTTATGACGCAATAAGGAAATCCCTTTAAAGAGGGGCTGTTCAGCATGAGCATTTGCTGCTCAAGGTAATTGGTCCACCTATAGTCCTATACGATGGTCCTGTGATGTAAAGATTGCGACATCAAACATTTGTGTCAATCAATGGATTGAGAAATGCACTTTCAAAATGTCTGTCAGTATCACGTGTTTTATGATGTAGTGCGTCAGAATAAGAATTTGCCAATCGTCTCAACCTTTTCTAAGAATTGCATTTGAGCAGGGGTGCTCAACCTGTGGCCCGTACGTGGCCAAATGAGCAAACAGATGCAGACTATGGAGCGAAGTGCTTTAATTATAAAGGACTTGTTTTGCTTTTCCGGCTGCCCCCTCAACGCCTACGACTGCTGCGGTACAACTGTCTCATGAGTGCTGTGAAGGCGAAGTGTTAGAATGAAAAGCATTACAATCGATCTGTATTGCAACACTGACAGATACAAGTAGTATGCAAAAGACATCACTTCCACTGTGAGATGCATAATGCGGCCGCCGTTACGGGAGACAAAGCAAGGTGTTTACGACAAGAAATATATACACGTGCTGGTGTGTGGCGACCATTTCATCAGTGGTACTCGGAAATATTTCCCCGTATTATATGAATTGTATTAATGAGAAATCATCTAAATGTACATTTTATTCATTTGTATTCTCCATATTCTCATAATAAAGGTTTGTTGCATAATCGAGCACAATTAATTTGATGACAAAAGCCCAATTTGTTTAAAAAAAAAAGAAAAAAAAGATGATTTTCTCACTAATAAGGGCTTTCACATTTTTTTATTATTTTCTCCATATTCTCATAAAATAAGTTTTTGTTGAAAATTTGATGATAAAATCCAAAATGGTAAAAGAATGAAATAAAATAAAGTTGTGGCCTGGAAAGAGACGGACAGACAGACATACACAGAAGCATTGCAAGACCCATGGGGGGGGGAATTAGTGTATTTTAGGCTTGGTGTGTGCATGCGTGCACGCACCTGCCTGTACCGGCGGCTTAGTTGTCATGTTTGTTTGTCTCCCACAATGGCGGACGGGCTTTGTATCCCGAAATGACGTGATATTGCATACTTCCGATATCCAGTCACCTGTGCTGTTGTAGTCATGCATTGTGAGGGCACGGCCGACACAATGCACGGAGGGCTACGAGCATGCCTCTGAGCGATGGATGTGTCAAGAACCTCTGCACAACAGTATATAATCGAGTGCAAATTCTTTACTTAACAAATTATTGCAAATCACATGACACCAATGTTAAAAATGTGATTGCCTTTTATTAGTGTAGATATCTATACTTGTAAAAGGCTGTGTGTGTGTGTTTCCTCCATAACTCCAAAACCATAACACCAAACAGCTTGAAACTTTGCAAGCATACTAAGAAAACCAAGGAAGTGCAAGAGTGAAAATTGGGTGTTTGGGTTAATGAAAACATCCCTTTCGAAGATAATTAACGGCCTTATTTAATTATATCCTTCATCAGGCTATCCTCGGCCACCTCGCAGTCTCGGGTCTTCAGGCGTTTCCTGGGTAACCTCGATGGGGTCGGAAGCTGCCATGTTTTTTGGCCTGCTCAACCTTACCTTGACTTTGAACAGGCCACAACTTGGAACAAGCTGTTCAACATAGCTATGAATCGCTGGGTACATTGCAATGCTTAAACGCCCAGAAACGTCAGTGTTCGTTGCGATCGCCATGAGTATTTCTCAAACCAAGGAGAATTACAAAATTTAAGCTCCAGAATCAAACTTAGAGGCAGTTCCGACTCCTAGAAAAGTGTTAATTTGTCCAATTCGGACATATTTGACATTTTGGGCGTCTCCGGGAGGTGTATGTTTAATATGACGGTTCGGTGATTGCCAATTGCATGCCAAGGGAGCCGTTTCTTATCAAGCGTTTCATTGGAGCGCTTGCTTGAATGCTTAAGCCACTTGGCGAGTGCTCTCCAAGCTGCTTGGTTGTTCGTTTCCGGGAAAAAGTACACGTGCTTTCAATCTCGCATCGATTAGACATACGTTTCCGCCTTTGTTGGGTCCTGCGGTGCCGCGCGGTAGGTGACTTGAGAGGTGGCTCATCCACTGAAAATGTGCAATTTTATTTTTACAGGACATCGCTTTGTTTAACCTCTTTGTGCGATCTCCATTTGTAATCCACCTCACTTTGACATCGATACATGTTAAAAAAACAAGGTCTATCCGACCAGATGTTCGCCATGTTTGTTCCAGCTGTGAAGGCATGGAGTATCGGTTGACATTTTGTGTTCTGTGGCTTGGTACATTTTAAAATTGAATTTTGCTAATCACCCACTTTAAATCCTCTTTCAAAGAACTTTGTTTGAAGGTAAATCTTTGTATTTGTCGTTTTTATTAACTTGATGTGTATGTACATAAACTGTATTACCACAATGGCATTTGGCACCGGTGTGTGTGTTATTGGTTATTGGTCATTGGTTGTTATCTCCATATAGGGGTTTCAGAAAGTGGAACGAAGTCCTCCCAGGTTGGGCTCAAAGTATCCACCTTTATTTCAGTAAGGAGTCATGATTCATGGACCAAGCTGTGAAGTATTCTGTTCTCAAAGTTTTGTGCTGAGAGCTCTCTTCAGGATCGTTACTGAGCCCCGGACAGCTCTCAACTGTCGTTCGTTTGTAGTAATATTCCCCGAGATGGTTTTTGATACCTCTATGAGGTTATTTGTCATCATTCCCGGAGCTCCAACTATCACTGGTACAACTTTAGCATTCTTCAGCTTCCAGGATCTTTTCACTTCATTCTTGGTATTTGGTCATTTTCTTGATTTCTGGTCACCCAAAAATGTTATCTGGTCGCAATGCTTTGTTTTCGATGTTCACGCTCGATGGGATATGATGTCGTACGTGAGCGGTACTTCCATGTTTTCAGTCCATGCTTTTGGTTAATGTTCCCACAAATTTTCTAGAACTGGGAATACAAAGTTTTTCAGATCTGAGATGTGCCAGTGGTTAACATTACAAACTCTTGTGTGTCATTCTGTGTACATCTATTCTGACATGAGATTTTATTTTTCCTCTCCTCCTCCTCCTCCTCCTCCCCCCCCCCCCCCCCACTCACTCTCTGTCCTCTCCTTGCTCCCCCCTCTGAATAAAATGCAGGACTCTCCTCCCACACCTCTGTGTGTGTCTTGTGTGTCTCTCTCTCTGACACACACCCCTCCTTCCCGCAGTGTATAGCAACGTTTTATGAGGTGTCGCTCTCCCACCTCCACCCCCCCCCCCTTTCCTCCTTTTCTCACCTTCAACCTTCTTCCTCGTTCTTCTCACCTTCCTAGCTTTCTTTCCTTCCCTCAGTCATCTCTGCCTCCCCTCTCTCTTTCTCCACCCCCTCCCTTTCACACCCCCGCCAGCGAAGCGACGGGTTGTATTTCAAAATGTCAAAAAAGAAATGCCAAAATGAAGTTACATATTTTGTTTGGCCCCTTAAACCCCTGCGAGGGTTGTTTGGCTACGAGTGTACTTGGATGGGTGTTCAAGGAATGCAATACAAATATGATGATGAATCTAGGAATGAAAAAATATTTTTTAAAATGTAACATTTGGTGGAGAGCTTCAAAGCTGCTGAAATAACTTTCAACCCATGACAAAAATAAACTAGAACGGCACTCAGTAGAGACCATACCTCCGCCAAGCTGAACAGTTTACATTTTGTATCCCACTGATAGGCCAGATCTGCCTTCCAAAATCAAAATTTAATTGGCTTGTTATTGTCACCTAACCAACTCATCCACCAAGTTTTGTCATAATCCATCCACAACTTTTTGATACATTAGGCCATACTGTAGATATCGTTTTTGGCCCCATCCCTCAATGGTGAAGAATTACTTAAAATATTCTACGATCTGGATCTTCACCAAAATCTAATCAGTTCGTCCTTGTCACAAACCCAACTTGCCCACCAAATTTCACCCGAATCTGTCCCCAACCTTTCGAGATATCCTGCACACAAGCAAACAAACAGACAGACAGGGGTGAAAACATAACCTCCATCCATCACAGATGGCAGAGGTAACAACCTGACACCCCAACTACAACAGGCATCAACTTGGCCGAGTTTATACAATCGAGTAAGCGCCTCTCACTTTCTATTGGATAACCGATGGATATAGTGGAATATTTAATTAATAAAAATGTTAATACGGTAAAACACAAACCATAAACAGTAACTGTTACATGTAGCAATCTGGAATAACATGGGACGAAAGGCTTACCAAACAAAGTCTGATCCGTGCCGCACCTGGCCGGCCATGGTCTGTGGTACATGGATGTGTTGACCGTGCCCGTAGTTGGGATGCATGCGGTGTGGGTGCTGCGGGGGTCGTTCTCGCACTCTATGGTTACAGGCAGGTGCATGTGTGATATGAGAATCAAAACTGCATGCATTTGAGTAAAACTCACGCTCACCGAGCCATGGAGGCAACCATAACATGAAATGCACACAACGAGCATGTCATTGCAATTCTCTTACATCTAGAAAGATTTGTAGATTTGGATTTCTTCAACATAAAACGTTGGGAAAGTAAGAATAAAAGTCAAACATTGAGCAAAAGTAGCGTAAATAATGCTAATGCCTGCTACCGGGATCTGTGTACCTGGTTCGTGGCATTGCCCGCTCCCGTTCGATTTCCCGGAGACCCTGCTGTACAAGAAATTGCTGGTAAAGGTTTTGCCGAGGTGGTGCAGTAGGTGTGTTCGTAGGCCCCAGGCCACCTTGGGTGCCCGCCCCCAGGCTCGCGACAGTGGGATGAGACGTAGGCCCTAATGCTCGAGGAAGATTGCTCGATAGTAACGAGTTATGCCCGGTGTTAGATAGGCCGTAATCGTGCGTCGTGGCCTGCTGCGGTACCGGAGCCGGTGCCGTGGACGCCACCACCCCTGAATGGTGGTAGTGAGAAAGAGGGTAAGGATGCTGGTGCTGGTGCGAGTGACCAGGCCTTCTCATTGGACCACCTGCAATGGAACCAAAGATAGAAGTGTGAATGAGTAGAGCAAAATGGGCAGTCTAACATCATGGAACTCACATTTTACATTAAAATTGTACAAAAGCTCCATGCTCAGTAACTGTACAAAGCAACTATTTCTTGCAATGAGGGAAAAGATGGATGAATGTGAGCAAGACATGGTTGCAGGGTGATTGGTGTCGCACGAACTCGGCCCATCAAAGTATACCCGCCATGCTCCCAGGCCTGCCAAGACCATGACGGTGTATGCCTTACAGTCCATCTGTCAGAGCACGCTGTGCAGGCTCCCACAAAGCATAGGGAATGTTAATCGAGACTCCTGCTGGCTGCCTTCATACCCTCACTTTTCCTTCTCTCCTTTCTCTCCAGTCACCAATAACCAGTGTACAAAGCATTCCTTCTTTCAAAGATCATTTCTTCCTCTGGCTATTATTGCCTCATAAACCTAACCGTCAATCCTGTTGACCTCAGATATATTTGGCTTTCTATAAGCAAACGGTGAAATTAGAACACGATATCTAATATACGCAATTGCACGCCAAAGTATGCACAAGATACTGGACACTACACACAATAGGTTAGGAATTACATTGTCCAATTAGAGATTACACGATTGTGGAATTTTAACAGCCTCTTCCTCCTCCTCCAGCTCTCCCCATATGCCCTTTTACTCCCCTCCAAACCCATCCAGGACCTGGCAATTATCCAGTCTAGAATGCTTTAGGGGCCCTCTATTATATTCACAAATACAAAGGAAGTTTCACCTCCATATATGCCCCTCTCCTCTATCTCCTTTCCCTTTTCCTGCACTCCTCCATGTCCCCTACCCAATTTTTTCTGTCATCTTCCCTTCTCTTCCTTTTAAAATTTCTCATCTTAGTTTAAAGAGAGCACCACAAAGCAGCTCCCTCTCCATGTTTCACAAATCAGCGGGCCCTTATTGTACGTTGTGAACCTTTGAACATCAATAAAATATCTCTGCACGAGGCAAAGTATTTATTGCTTTCCTATTATGCAGAACTTTTTTTTCTTTTGCAGTTATCTCCAAGCTCCTTTGTCATCTCAAAGTGTCTGGCCCTTAGAACCTGTCCAAACAAATGGGGTCATACGTCCTCGATTACACCACTGCTTCATGTTCCCGGACAAAAGACATTTCAGTCACGAGTTGGTATCGTCTTTCACTGTGAATGGCATTGTTATCTTAGTGGTAACACTACCCTCAAAACCAGCTTTGAGGAGGTAACTTGCGATTATCTGATTTCAAACTTCATTTTGAGGTCTTCTAGGTTCACAAGTACAGTACACACATCTAATTGCCCGTTTAAACCTGCCATGCATCTCTAGCTGCCTGGTGCCCAGGAGCCACGAAAACTTCGAGGGAATACAAGTGGCAACAACGAGAAACGAAACTTCATGGTCGATGAAACTATCCAAACCCAAGGGCCACTGCAGGCCTCAATGACTGTGAAGTGAAGCCTGTCCCATGCTGATGATATCGTTTTGAGTAGACCAAGTCCAAAGGTGACAAACTGTTGCTTACATTTAATTTTGTGGAATTTCTGGGTACCTGGGTGTGAGTACTTGGTAATTACCTCTGCCACCGAAGGTGGACTGAGGTTGTTTTCACCTGTCTGTCTGTCTGCTGTGAGCAGGATATCTAAAAAAGTTATGGGTCAGATTCAGACAAAATTAGGTGGACAGCTTGGGGGTGTGACGAGGACTAATTGGATTTCATTTTGGTGAACATCTGGATCCAGATAATCGAGTTTTTTTTTTTTTAAGTTATTCTTCACCATTGAGAGATAGGGCCAAAAATGATGCATAGCATGATATGACAAAACTTAGTGGATGAGTCGCGTAGATAACAAGCAGATTAGATTTTGGTTAAGGTATGGGTGTCGATCCGGCCTATCAGTGGGATACAAATGTGAACTGTTTGGCTTGACGGAGGTATGCACTCTACCTACAGTGTGCTGTTCTAATTCTCTACAGATTAGTCACCCAGCTAAGGTTTGGTTATAAGAATAAAATCGAAATGAATGAGAGGTAGCAAGAAGAAAAACAAAGATTGCCAACCCAAAGAAACAGTCCACAACAGCCAAATTACTTTTCAAAGGATATTGAACATGGAGATGCAACATTCCCATCCAATGCTGTGGAGCCCTGTGGCAGCACAACACCAGAACCGATTTTTCTTTAAGTCCCATTCTATCTTGAGAATTGAAAACTAGATAAGAAAACTCAATGAGCTATCCACCACCCCCAAACAACTTAAACCCCTCCATCATTCAATATATGCCATTATAAGTACTGTATTTATTTATTTAATGGCATTAAAAACGAATTGGTGCCAATTTACCACCGGAAATGCAAATGAGTACAGTAAATGAAATCATAAATCATAGAATGAAAAGCAAGACATAACATGCACACTCAACTCAGAACCTTCACCACACCATTGTGGAATTGCAAAAAAAATAAAAAAAATTTCGGCATTTCAGACTTTGCTTATGCTACGTGCCGGGTAATTGCCTAATGTTGATAGGCCTGTCGCTATGACATTGCATATTTGATATAACAAGCATGCAGCAATTTAAACTAATGCTTGGTTAACAACACAACTGAAGACATTTGGGAAGAATCAATTGGTTATTTCAGACACTTTGCACAACTTTGGCTTTCATCAGAACAGAACACAGAACATTTTGGGATATGATGACAATGTGACAACATTGCCTGGGAAACAACTTGAGACATTTCACAGTGAAGGTCCGTGCCGGATTTCACGTTAAAAGTATTTATCATCGCGGAACTACACTGGGAAAAAGACAAAGACAAACAACTGAGCAACAAGGTGAGACTTTCTTTGGAGAAGCCTCACAAACTAGTAGTGTATCAGGCCAATAGCGAGCATTGTAATCGGGCAAACTCACATGTAGGTGGAAGAAGGTTGTGGCTTTGAGGCACCACCGGCTGACTTGTTGCAAGATGCCCATATGCAACCGCCGAGTTAATTCCTGGATCCATCTGGTCATGCCGTGGCTCAATGCGGGGTCGGGCTACTGCCTCCAAGACCAATGGTTCAATATCAGGCAGTGGAGGCCTGTCAAGGGGAGGGATTCCTGCCAGTGGATCGTGTAGCAGACCATTCGACCTCAGGAAATAATTGTCACACCGTGCTGAATCTCTATTCAGTTCAGAGGTATCGGCTGAGGGTGGATGCCAATCACGCGAATCAGTTGTTCTGGTCAGTTGCCTATTAAGAAAGGGTGCCGGTGGTGCTGGAGGTGCTGGAAAGAGTGGTACTGGTGGTGGCAAGATTATACCATCTTGCCATCGCAAGTGGGTGAGGTCATTGACTACACTGTTCCTCCCACTGATCTCGCCATCCATATGTCTGGTGAAGCTATCCGATTCAGGCTGCAAGATTCCACGAATGCTATGCCCACTGCTATTGCCAATGTTAGCACCACCACACCTTTTCTCACCCAGCAATCTTTCGTGGGAAGATGACAGACTATGCATGTTGCGTGTTGGGACTGCTGACTGACCGTTTAACCACTCCTCATGAGTAGAGGGTATAATGGTGCTGCCAGAGCTCCATCCCTGAAATCGGCAGCGTGGGTTCTCTGCCTGACCGCATGCCAATGGAGATCCAGGTATAGGGACTGTACTTTGAATTTGGCATCCGGAGGCAGAGTTGCTAAGATCCACTGGGTCGGTCTGCTGCAAACAGGGTGGGTGCACATGGGGGTCAGAATAAGGGAGAATGCATGGCACCAATCTTAAGTGCAGTACATACAATACTGAATATAACTTGATGATGCTGGTAATCAAATTAAATGGGACAAGACACCAGATGCTTCTGACTATGAAAGAGATGTGGGTTAAAAAAAAAAATCACATAAATACCAGTGCATTAATGTGGAATAAATATATTTTCTTTTTAAAGATACAAAAAAAAATCCAAAAGCAAAAACTGTAGACTTGAACCATGGTCCCAAGTTTATTCCAGAGAATTTCCAGAATGACCAGGAAAGAACATTCTATCAGAAGTTGATAACATTATTTTTCAACATGATCCTTGACTTCAAGGCAATTTATCCAACGTCGCTCTAGCAATGTTATCTCGCCTCAAAACAAACGTCCATCCTTCTACCCTGAAAACCTCTCTATAGCAGCAATGAAAGCCTCATCGGAGACAAATATCTTCACTCTTGAGCTCAGATTCCAGTCTGGGGGAAAAGGTAGACGTTTGAGGAAGTGAGATCAAGTGAACAAGCAGGATGTGAAAGAATTCGCATGGCACAATTCTTTGGAGTATCCACTGCAACGTGTATGGGATGTGCAGATGCATTTTCCTGGAGAAGCCAGACCAACTCTTGTGAGCTTTCAGAGGTATTTTTCATCATATATTTCCGAAGATGGCATAATTATTTTGCATAATTTGGCCATTAATAGTCATACCTTTATGCAGGTAGTCTACCATGACAATACCTTCACAGTCGCAGAAAACTAATGCCATGACCTTGCCGCCGGAGGCAGCAGTCTTGAAATTATTGGAAGGGTGCAGACGAATAACTTGTGGTTTTCCACCGTTTACTTTGTTCTTTTGATTCAGAATCAAAGTGGTCTACCCAGGTTTCATCCTGGGTCACAACATGGCCAAAGAAAGCCTGTGGATTGCATTCAAATTTACCAACACGTTGATGTGAAATTTGCATCCTGGCCCTCTTCTGCTCCAGTGCCGTTACATTGTTGAGCACCACCTTTCCGAGACCGTGCTCTCGTTTAGATTTTGAAGCAAAATCGTTTCAACTGAAAATATTGCTAATATCATGGACACAGGCTAATTGTCTGGTGGTGATACGCCTGTATGCCATCACGACGTCATGAACAGCATTCACCGTTTCTTCAGATGTCACCTGAGTTTGTCGCCCTGTTCTCGACTCATCTTCTGTGCTTAATCTGCAACCATTGAATCCAGCAGACAACTACTTAACTTGGCTGTATGACGGGCTATCTTGGGTGTGATTATTCCTTTGAGATGGGGAGACAGGATGGCCTAGAGGTATGCACAATCACTTCTAAGATGTATAACCTGGGTTAGAATCCCGATCCAGCTATAAACTGCCATCTTGGTGTTTCAAAGGCAGCGATTCAATATTGTGTGTATTGTCCCTTGGATGGACATTAAACTGGGTGTCCTATCTGCTGGCATTCGTTGGTGGACGTTAAAGATCCCATGTTAAAAGATGTCCTTCACTAAGAGTAGGAGAGCTATCGCCAGCACCATGGCCAAAATCCAAATTCCTGCCAGAACAAGCAGAGGGTATTACATCAGCGGCACAGTCGGGTCCTCAGCCAATGATGCCTTCTGCTGCATTTGAACAAAGAAGAAGCTACTGTAGATTCCTTTGAAATGCAAATATTTGATCACAGCTCGATAGTTGATGCATTCCATTCCCACAACTAGTTTTATAGATGGAAACTAGAAAATAAGAACAGATTCAATAAGTTTTCATAATTATAAATAATAAAGTTGAAGCAAATATATTGTTATTGTTAGCCTGATAGCTACCTGGACGGATAGCCGAACAATTTCCCTTGGAGGCTTACAGCAGAGATTCTCGGACATTATTGGTGCGCACAGGATAGGAGGGCGGTAAAGCACGTACCAGAGGTGTTCACCAGGACAGTAGCACAAGGGTTTATACTCAAACCCATGACAAATAGACAACACAAACAACTGAAATAAATGTGGGGTTTAATTAAAATAAATCAACTATTTACAATGCTAATAATTCAAAGGGTAATAATAAACCTACATTACTATTTGAGGTGCCTCCACACAGACTAATACAGACAAGGGGACAGAATAATAAAAGAAAAATCCCTCCTTTATCCCGGCACGTAGCTGTGTGCCCAGAGTTTATTTTCTGGAGCTTGATGTTCAACAAACCGTTTCGTCACTGCGTGGGAAAAATGCACCCAAAATGGTGCTAAGCCGCTCTCTGGGCGGAAAAACGTACAGGAGGCAATTCGGGCGGTGATACTCAACACCAGGGCTCAGAACTTGCCGTGCAACTTCTTTCGATCGATCGCACTTGCCGACGCCACTGCTCTGCAAAATGGTGCCGTCTCTTTCCCCAGTGGCACAACACAAAGCTTCGAGGTTAGTCTCACATGACCCAGCCAACAGTCAATGGCCAGTGTCTTGCTCCATCACATGGGCAAATTCGCCTCAGCACAAACACAAGAATCATGCAGCCTTCTTCACCGTGTCAAGGGAAAGCCAGTCGTAATGCCCTTCTCTTCCAACCGCCATCCCCTGCCTCTCTCGCTCCTGTCCCGCTCCGAACCTCATGGTACCGACTGCGATCCGAACCTAACTCCCCTCCACTCCGATGTCACACCCATCAATCATCCACTCCGGGGGCGTGGTTTGCTAGTTGTCACCCCTGGAGGTGGGGTTTCTTGCCTGCTTGGACGTGCAGCTCAGTTTTAAGGACGTGATCCCTTTTTAGCACTGATCTTGAAATGCCAAAACATAGGAAAAAGTCATAGGGGGCTGTCACATTCTGGGAGAAATTATCCTGAAACCCTACCTAATTTAACACAGCACCACCCCAGTTTCCCTACTTAAATTATGTTGTGATATCTCCGACACGTCCACGGACCAAGCAACTCGACACAATCCTATCATTCTTATGAAATTCCTCCATCTACCCCACAAATACAACAATATACTTCATCGGGTTCTGACACTTCTTTGAGAGGCGGGAAACTTATGGGAACATAACACAACACAATACTGTCGGAGCCCGCTATTCACAGGGAATACATTCCTGAAAAATGCCGCGAATGTCGAATCCGTGAATGTCGGGGCATTGTTTCAATGGAAAAAGGGGCGATAGGTTCTTAGCGGTTCGTGATTCAAGAGGAAAAATCAAAAATCGTGTGAAAAACCGTGAATACACCCACTAAAAAAACCTCCAAATACACGAAGCACAGAGCCACGAATGTCAAAGCAGGTCACATTTTATAAACCGCGAATACATGGGGTTCGCGAAAATCGAGGTCCGAAGTACCACAAAACACAAATATTTTAATAATAACAAAAGCAAAAGTCCATTTATGTGAGCCTGTTTGGTGTTCCCATCAGAGCAAGTACCTTAAAATAGCAGATATTAAACAGATTTGCCTATTTTTCCCAAAGGTTTGTGCAATTTATGAAAAAAGTACGAGTACACAGTTTAGTAACGTCCTTGTCCAACATCCTTCAGGATCACAAACTCCAAGAGCCTCAGAAACTGCTAATTCACCATATGATAACTGAGACAAGGCACACTTGCACTTGAGCACAGCGGTCTTTTCATTTTGATACATATAAATCACAAAAAAAAACAACAATAATACTAGAGCGGTCGATGGCATGCCATCGCAAATCCCCACACTTCCCACCTAAAGCAAGGTTCAAGGATGGCAAAAAGGTTTCACCAGGAATGACCCCATATCAAATTTTGAGTTAATTTTTTTTCACCGTTTGGACCCCTGTGACCCCAGGACATGGACTGGGGTGAAATCAAAAAAAAATCGTGACATTATTTCATGCATCCCTCAATGTTGATTGCATATATGGTTTCTTTTTTTTTAAATGGATAAAAATGGGACTTTTAACCCGGCCCCAGGGGGGTGGAGCCAAAAATGATGCTGCTCTTGCACATTCATGCCATGTAGTGATCATAACTACCAATTTTGATGAATTTATGCCCAACCGTTTAGAAGATAGGACAGACAGACAGACCCGATTTACAATATCCCTGTTCCTCCCCCCCTCCCCCCCCCCCCCAAAAAAAAAGCATGGTAATAACAAGCTATTGTTAATGACAACACAGCGGACTCAATATCTTGCTTGACGCATATAGATGACATTTGGCTTGCAAGATTAATTGTTTATGCAATGTAAAAACAAATAAGTGAGTTCAAAGGCCTCAAAAACTGCTTGGTTTCACGGCTGTGACGATGCTCGTGATGACCACATTGGGATGCATCTGATGATGGGAATGATGACCTGTCGGGTCACGGACTACATCCTGATGGGTGCAGATCCCATGAAGCGCTGGTGAATTTCACCAGGAACCATCGCTGGGCACATCACGGGCAGCTACAGTGGCTCTGGACCCGTTGGAAATCGGCAAGGGGGGTTGACCCCCCCAAGCGCCAATCATTCGGGGTACTGGAGCGCCTTCACAGCCTTGAGACCTGTGCAGTGCTCTGGGCCAGGCCCGAACTAGGTGCTAGTATGTTGAGGGAGAGGGGAGGAGTTCCCCGCCCCACCCCCTTGCAAGAATGGGATGGGGGGGGAGGGAGGGTTTTCTCAGCGCCACCTCCTGACGGCACTGAGGTGTACCTGATGGTGTGGCGCACGCTTATGTCACTGAATGCCTCATCATCATGCCCACAAATTGCTAGATACATAGCAATGCTTATAAACGCCAGGAGACGCCAGTGTTCATAGCTTTGTTTAGTTTCTGCAAATGCAAGAAGCTCTAGAATCTCTTAACCTGAGTGTAATTTCAAAATTTGAACTTTTTAATTGACCTCAGCAGCACTTCCAACAGCTTAAAAAAAAAAGTATTAATTTGTCCAATTCAGACATTGTGACATTCCAGGCGTCTCCGGGTGATGTTTGTTATAACCGATCGCTAATGGCTCGCCAAGCCAGCACAGTCATATTAAACACTGTCTGGAGACGACCACAGTTTCAGTCCTCTTGTTTGTATTTAAGTGTCTGTGGAGGCGCTTCAAAATTAGATTTAGGTTACCTCACGTCTTGATTTGTTTCCATTTGAACTGTTGATTTTCTGTTTATTAAATCATTATCTTACTATAATTCACCGTCTGTCCATCTGTCTGTTCCCAGGTACCACAAAAACGGCTGAACCAATCGCAACCATTTTTGGGTGTGTAATCCTGGGACCCCTTTGAGTAAAATAGGCATAAATATAATAACATGACCCCCTTGAATGGCTCCCGTAGGGAGCGGGTGCTTCTAGGAAATATAATAACACTAGCGATACCGTGCACATGCACGGGATAGCAGTACAACATAGCTGGTAGCAGACGACAGACCGTACACGGGGAATGACAAAAATACACATTGTGCAAAATGCAAGTGGTACTATGGAACGCCAAGACTTCAAACATTGTCGGCATGTCCGCTAAGTGCCACAGCAATTTCATAGGGATCGTGTGATGGCGAGCCGAGTTTTTAGTGTGCAAGCTTGGTATTATAATAGAGATGACCCCTTGACGGCTCCCGTAGGGAGCGGGTGCTTCTAGTTAATTTAATTTGCTGTGTCCATGTATCTGTTGTGGGTTCGAGTACAACCCATGTGCCTCCGTCCTTTGCCGCCCTTTCCTTCACGCGTGCGCCATAATCTCCGAGAATCTCAGCTGTAAGCCTCCAAGAGAACTGTTTGGCCATCCGTCCAGGTAGGGGCTCGACCCACTGGACACGACAGTATTAAGCAGACTAGGTTGCATGGTTACAAGTAAACGATGATGTGGTGCATCGTCCTGATGATCACCAACAATGGCGAAACCATGGTTGGTGACTCCACTGTCCTTTACCTTGACGTTTAAGCCTCGTTCTTTAAAATACACTGAGGTGTGTGCTGCTGAAGCTATCTGGGCAGGAAGCAAAGCGATATGCATGCGCTCATGGTGCATTTATCAGGTCAGAAGGGCTGGCCTCGTTTTGGTTTATTGTTATGCACAACCGCAACCCCACCTCCTGGTTGGTAGGGAAGAAAGGCAGAGGTAATATGCTCACATGGTAGAAGGACATTGCTGCTCGCAGATCGCGCAGCTTCGGCTGATTATGGGACACGAACTGTGCCTTTCTGCTCTACCAAGCTTGGAGGTTTCATATCTACTGTATATAATCAGGTATTGTTTGTTGCACCATGTAAAAGTCACGTAAACACACCAAATACAAAGAGAAGATTTCTCACTGACATTACACTGCTACATCAACCAACATGCTCACATTTTGTAGAAAAAAAAATGTAAACAGGAATAGCAAAATTAGTATTTAAGTGGAAATTAGCTTTTGCTTTAAGTCGGTCTGCATTCAAAAATGTAACCAGTTACATCCTTCAAAGGTACGGCAATATCATTTAACAGGACATTCGGTGACAATGAACTTACAACACTGGTGTTGTGTGCACTTATGTTCTCTCCACCAATGAGTGAGGTCAGTTGCAGATTGTGAGTAGTGGAACAAACCTGGTCACGTTGCTGCCGACCGTGGACTGCCCTGTTGAGTAAAACTGAAGATGACAATGCCTGGCAAGCAGTTGTAGAGCCATCAGAGAATGAGCACATCTGGCCATTCTGACCAGGCAGTGTACGACGGGAACATGATGGGCCAGCAAATGAGGTCAGTTGGCTTGGAGTGAAATGCTTTGGACAACATTCAGGAAGGCGGGGCATTGGTTCAGGAAGGAGGACAGTTTCATTTTGCTCAGCCGGCTCTGAATTTCGAATCTCTCCTGTGGAAAAACATGTCGAACAAGAAACAGAGTAATCAGAGATTGCTGACCCTCGCCGGGACTTGTTTTGTGTGGCGTTTGTGTACTGGTGTATTATATAATTAACGAGAAGGGCACTCGGTAGAGCACATACCTCCGCCCCGTAATGCCACGAGAACATATCTGGCCCAATACATTTTTGAAATATCATGCTCTATATATCGTTTTGAGCCCCATCTCTCAATGGTGAAGAATCACTTAAAAAAATTATCATAGTCTGAATTGGATCTTCACCAAAATCGAATCCATTCGTTGTGGTCAAACACCCAAAGTGTCCACCAAGTTTCATCCGAATCCGTACACAACTTTTTGAGATATCGTGCTATATATAGTTTTTGAGCCCCATCTCTCAATGGTGAAGAATCACTTAAAAAAAATTATCGGACCGGATCTTCATCAAAATTGAATCAATTCCTCCTTGTCACACACCCAACATGTCCACCAACTTTCATCCGAATCCGTCCACAACTTTTTGAGATAAACCTGTACACAAACAAACAGACAAACAAACACACACACAGGAAGGGGTGAAACCATAACCTCCTTCACCTTAAGTGGCGGAGGTAATGAGACAAAATTAGAAATGCCACTATATAACTGCTGGCAGTGATGACCGGGTACCAAGATGTCCTGCTTTGATGCAAGCCCACTTTGATTGGACACCTGATCCAGACCCATGACGTTTTTTTATTTTTATTCAATTGAATTTAGAATGGGATTAAAATAAATTCAATTCAAATCAAATGGAAGACCAAATAGGTACAGTCCTGCATTGGAGTAATCAGAAGGAGCCCGAACAAGAAAAAAGCAAAGATGAAGTCATCAAGAGGAACCTGGATAGGATTCAGGTTTCAGATGCTACTTCGCTACCCTCAAACCCATCCAGGCACAGCAAAGTGCCTTATTTTTATTTTTTTTAAATCTTATTTTATTTTAAAATCTTAGCCTCTTATTTTAAAAGGCTTAAATAAATTTTAAAAAGCCAAAAAAACATCAAAAAGAACATATATCAAAAAAAACTTAAATAATCCTGGCTGCCAGACCATGTATCCAATCAGGTTGAAATTTAAAGCATATATTCCCCATCACTACTATATCATAAGTGTGAAGTTTCACATCAATTGATTAAGCAGTTAAGGCCTTGTGTTAGCTTAACCGTTAAGGTCAATAGCTGAAGATTCTATCGTCTTGAGTTTAAGCTCCTGTCGTTCCGTTGAATTAACACCAGGTGGGGTTGACTCAGCCTGTCATCCTTCCGAGGTCAGCAAAATGAGTGCCAGCTTGCCGGTATCCTGTGTCAGAGTGGCGACCTATCCAGGATTGTGCCCAATAGCCAAGGAGACTGCTTTGGCAGCACCGTCACTCTGTACAGAGTATGGTCCCAATGGATGGATGGATTAAGCTGTTCAAGAGAAATATTTTTTGTAAGATTTTCACTCAATCCAATATGGCTGCCAGACCAAGTGACATCAATTGTTCGTGAATACCCTGGTAACCCCAAGGCTTGGTGAACATTTGTGTGAAGTTTCCCCTTGATATGTCCTGCTGTTCTGGAGAAGATGATTTTATTTCATTGGTTTTAGGGTAAATATGCCTGGTGTTGGCTTAATGGTTCGGGTGGTGGGCTTTGGATCCTAGGGTCCTGAGTTCAAATCCCGCTCAGCTGTTGAATTAATACCAGGTGGGGTTAACTCAGCCTGTTCCCCTTCCGAGGTCAGCAAAATGAGTGCCAGCATGCTGGAATACTGTGTTAGAGTGGTGACCCGTCCAGGATTGTGCCAATAGCCAAGGAGACTGTTTAAGCAGCACCAATGCTCTGCACAGAATATGGTCCCAATCAGTGCCGGATTAAGCCTCGGCTGGCCCTAAGCCACATTTTGAAATTTTAGAGAATGGCCTGAAAATTTTAAATTGGAACTCGGGCTCATGGAAATGGACCCCAGACAAAAGATGAACTGATTCAAGAACAAAATATTTAATACAAAAAAAGACATTTAATGTGAAAAGAATTTTTGGCCCAAGTTTTTGGCTGGCCTTAAGGCACATGCCTTGTCTGCCTAATGGTTAATCCAGCACTGGTCCCAATCTCCTCCTTTAGGGTAAATCCAATATGGCTGCCAAACAATGTGACCTATGATGTCATATGTGTGAACTTTTTGTTCCTCATGGTTAGGCGGTCATATGTGTAAAGTTTTGCCTCGATCTGTTCAGCCACTTCAGAGAAAAAGATTTTTGAAGGTTAAAAAATAATAATAATAATAATAATAATAATAATAATAATAATAAAACATACCCATCAGAGATGGGGAATCCCCCGCCATTGAAAAAGGTCATACATATTCCAGATAATGAGGGAGGTGAATTGGAAACAAGACACCATTGGTCATCATGTCTTTCGAGCCCTACTTCGTCCCATTACCAACCCTCCCAGCAAGTTTAGTTGGAAAAGAAAAAAATTTAGGGCCTATTTCACGATAATGTCATTTTTCAAGATGGCTGCCTGGCGGCCATATTTGATGTTCGACATGGCTGAAATTCAATAGCAACCTACTTCATCCCGTTACCTACATTTCCAGCAAGTTTCATTAGAAAAGAAAAAAATTAGAGCCTATATCGCGATAACGTCGTTTTTTTCAACATGGCTGCCTGGCGGCCATATTGGATGTCCGAGCGGGCCGAAACCATGTTGGAAAAAGTTCCCCAGGGGTGAGGAACGTAGTAACCAAAAATAATTGAAATCAGATAAGCGGTTTTCAATTTATTACCAAAAACTTTTTTCAAGATGGCCACCCATCGATATGGCAAGCAGTTTATGAGTTATCGCACTCACAGCTATAAATGTTGACGCCCAGCCAGCCGGACGGACGGACAGGCGGATGGACGACCCGGGTGACAACAATATCCCCCTTCCGCCACGCGGTGGGGGATAAAAACGGTTGCCGAATCACATGACTAATGATATAATCAATTTTTTTTTTCTGTGGACCATTTTATCCCGAAATCACCCTCAAATTTTTATACTGATCGGATGTAGCATTCTACATATGCAATTATGTCATTAAAAAAAAAATCACTTATTCCCCATAAGGAGTACTTGATATGTGCCAAGTTTCAATAATTTTTCCCTTGGTGTGGTATTAGAGCTACAAAAGGTCCAGTTTTTCTGTTTTTCCAACATGGCTGCCACACCACATGACCTATGACATCATAATTAGAACTAAAAGATTCTACATTAGTCGCTCCTATGTTGAAAATTGTCTCAATCTGACAAGCGGTTGTGGAGAAAAACACTCGAGTTCTGCGCGGACAGACAGACAGAGACAGACGAACAAACAAATCGACCCAAATTCAATATCCTCTCCTTCGTCGAGGGTACGAAGCAAGAGAAAGCAAACAGTCTAATGATAGTCACAAGGAGGCAACGTATTCTACTTTAAAAAGATCTAAAAAAAAAAAAAAAAGTTTTAAGGTAAAACTATTGCACGAGGACAGAAACAAGATGAGCAAGAGAGGCAAAGACAGAGGAAGCAATTGGTGTGCATTTTAACATTGGTACCACTCGAGGAAGTGCACGTTTTAAAATTGAATAAAAATATAAAAAATATCTTCTGATAACATAACATGATGGAATGTGTCAAATGCTGCACTCAAGGTTTTGGCAGTGCTGTTAACATAAGTGACATTATTCATACCATGGCAAACTCCCATGTTTGGCTGTGAATATATATCCACTCATTCTCCCTCACACACCATCATCTCAAAAAAAGATGACAAATATGAATACGTAAGAACAGTATCATCCTAACAACCTCAACAGTTTCAACAATCATATGATCGCGAACAATGTCTACAATTTTTGCTTTCTCCACCAAAGGCAAAGATGTTGTGTCAAGGTGTGCTAAACTGGTTGGTAAATGGTAAACAATGCAACCCAGGCTTATATATTCCTTTGTATGGCAACAAGGTACAGAGCATGCCTAGAGAGGAGGACTGCGCAGTGGCAGCCTGGTTAGACGACACAATGACAGACGTGTGGACAGAGCAGACGCTGGGCTGCAAGGCCGGAGATGAAACTTGGCTGTTCGATGAGGCCGAGAAGATGGGGGAGTTTGAAGAAGTACTTGTCGATTTTGGCTGCGAGGGAAGTACTACAACAGGGTCTGGAAATGGAACCAAGAGAAAAAACAAAGGAGGAAAAAGCGAGCAAATCAAAATGTGAAAAAGGAAGTGGGTTAGCACAAAGGATGGAGGCCTACGCAGCCACAAATACAATCTACATTCCCCACCACTCACGTCAGAGATCATGTCTAGTGGTTTGGGGTTGAGGCGTGAAGGAAGAGATGTGAAGGAAAAGGTGGTTTTGGTAGTGGAGAGACGGGGTGGGCGGGGAGGGTCCGGGAATTGGGTGGTAGGGGATTGAAACAAAAGTACATAAATTGAATGATGGACGTTTCTAAAACATCGGTGTTATGTGAGCCTACAGAAAGTGGACCGTGCATATTCTTACCATCTTCGTCAACTGTAAGATCCACAATATCACCCACACCTTCATCCACATGGCTGAGATCAACAATCTCTAAAGTGGAAGTTTGGAGCCTGCTCCCTTGAGCACAGGGCAAAGGAACACCTGACAGGCTGCAAAAAAAAAACACAACACCAGATAGAGTCAGTTTGCAAAAAAACAACATAATTAAATTAAATTAAATTAATTAAAGATTCAGAACAAACACCCCTTCAGCTCGTGATTTTCAATTTTAAGAGAATTGTTTGACTCCCTATCATAATATTAAACCGAGATACTATATTACTCAACTGATTCAAACTCATGTCCGATTGGATGATGCTGTGCACATGAACTACACCATTCTAAAAGAGTGTTGGGCTGAGAGTAAAAGAGCCCATGTATATAAATCTCTAAAAAAACATACCTTCTTTAATGTCAGTTATATGCAGACCACAATACATCTTGATCAAAACTAAACACTAGGTCTGGTTGTCTCTTGTCATGTTTCTATTTAAAAGCACAGCATTCTGTAATGTGGTCAAAATGAACAAGCTTCCAAGTTTAGTAACGCGAAAGGGTATATGGTACATACCTTACATGGCCAAAAGTATGCGGACACCCCCTTCTGATTAGTGGATTCGGCTAGCTCAGCCACACCCATTGCTGACAGGTGTATAAAAATCAAGTACACAGCCATGTAATCTCCACAGACAAACATTGGCAGCAGAATGGGCCATACTGAAGAGTTCAGTGAATTTCAACGTGGCACCGTCTTAGGATGCCACCTTTCCAACAAGTCAGTTCGTCAAATTTCTGCCCTGCCAGAGCTGCTCCGGTCAACTGTAAGTGCTGTTATTGTGAACTGGAAACGTCTAGGAGCAACAACAGCTCAGCCACGAAGTGGTAGGCCACACAATCTCACAGAACGGGATCGCCGAGTGCTGAAGCGCGTAGCGTGGAAAAATCGTTTGTCGTCGGTTGCAGCACTCACGACTGATTTCCAAACTGCCTCTGGAAGCAACGTCAGCACAAGGACTGTTCGTCGAGAGCTTCATGAAATGGGGTTTCATGGGCGAGCAGCCGCACACAAGCCCAAGATCACCATGCGCAATGCCAAGCGTCGGCTGGAGTGGTGTAAAGCTCACCGCTATTAGACTCTGTTGCAGTGGAAACGCATTCTCTGGAGTGATGAATCATGCTTCACCATCTGGCAGTCTGTCGGACTAATCGGGGTTTGGTGGATGTCAGGAGAATGTTACCTGCTCGAATGCATTGTGCCAACTGTAAGGTTTGGTGGAGGAGGAATACTGGTCTGGGGCTGTTTTTCATGGTTCGGGCCCCTTAGTTCCAGTGAAGGTAAATCTTAACGCTGCAGCATACAATGACAATTTAGACAATTATGTGCTTCCAACTTTGTGGTAACAGTTTGGGGAAGGCCCTTTCCTGTTTCAGCATGACAATGCCCCCGTGCACAAAGTGAGGTCCATACAGAAATGGTTTGTCTAGATCGGTGTGGAAGAACTTGACTCGCCTGCACATAGCCCTTGACCTCAACCCCATCGAACACCTTTGGGAAGAATTGGAACACCGGCTGCGAGCCAGACCGAATCACCAACCATCAGTACCCAACCTCACTAATGCTCTTGTGGCTGAATGGAAACAAATCCCCGCAGCAATGTTCCAACGTCTTGTGGAAAGCCTTACAAGAAGAGTTGAGGCTGTTATAGCAGCAAAGGGGGACCAACTCCATATTAATGCCCTTGATTTTGGAATGAGATGTTGGACGAGCAGGTGTCCACATACTTTTGGCCATGAAGTGCATCGTTTTTTTTTAACCTGTCTACACTTGTGGGAATGGTTATTTTCCTTCAATATAAAGGAATGATCTGTCTCTGTGTCTGTCTCTCTCGGAGTTTCTCTCCGAACAGCTTGGCTCCGGACGCATCAGGGCAGTGTTTGTCTCTGGGTGGTATTTATAGTATGACCGGTACGAAATGGATTTCAGACTTGCTCGTGTATATATATATATGTGTGTGTAAAAGGTAAAAGTTAAAATGTTCACCATAATAAGTAAATAGAATCCCGAACATTTTTAGTCCTTAGCAAAGATGTATGCCCAAAACATTAAGGATTCTATTTACCTATCATCATCATGAACATTTAAACTTCTCACACAAACACACACGGCAGACCTTATTTGTATGAACAGCCCGTGTCAGCATTTCTTGATCACAAAGTTTAAACCAACAACTTCAGTCAATTTTTTTTTTTAGTAATCATACTAAAATATGCAATTTGGTGTCTGTCTGTCTGTCTGTGTCACCGCGATACAATCGATCATTACTTATCCAATCCCAACCGAACTTGACAGAAGGACAAAGGGTCACATGATAGAGGTTGTAGCAACTCAATTTGCCCCTCGCCGCCTTGGGCGAAATCCATGTTAAAGTGCATGGATAGCTTATCATAGAATTTTTCCAAGGCCGCTTATAAAAACAAAAATAACAGCAACACAAATTAATTATAATGGCATAATGTTAATTATTATTACAAAACAATATTAACACTAATAATGTCCCCTCTCCTCCGAGTTTTTCCTTCCTCCTTGAGCAAATGCCATGTTAAGGTGTATAAATAGCTTATTGTGGTGTTTCGTGGGGCACCTCTACCGGAAGTAAAGAATACTAGCCAAACCCGTGCTCCGCGTGAAGTTTCGAGAGTGAGGGTTCGTTAGGACGTCAATATATCCAGTGTTCACAATGTGAAATATAGAATTTCTGTATATACAATGTTTCTTGTTACATTTTTGTGTCAAATTCACCTTCTGAGGTAGTCAGCATGTGCAGAAGAGGGTTTTACATTGCAGACGCTGTTTTCTAGGAGTGGCGTTACGCCTCTCAGCGGTGACGGTCTGTCGACGACAGACGTAATAACGTCAGCGAATGACCGATGATGTCATGACGTCATTACGCCTCTCAGCGGTGACGTCACACGCGCTATGCAAACGAATGTAAAAATTAGAAAATCGCCAAAAATTCCCAAACCTGTCCGTTTGGCACGACCTCACACAACCTATGCTGTACATTAGACCACAGAGCACCCGCATGCCAAAAGTGGCGACAATCCGTCCGGCAGTTTCGGAGGAGATACGTCCACAAAATATGGCTTTGTGTATTAATATAATAATTATAAACCACAAACACATGATTAGGCCTACCTTTTTAAACAGTCGCTACTGTTGTTAACAATAACAAAAACATAAGTAATAGTAATAATACCATGAGCCCTCCCTCCCCCCTTCCACTCACACAGGGAATGGGTGTATGGACGAGTAAAAGGATAAATGTAGTAAAGCACTTTTTGTTTTTTGTAGTCTCGGCTTGATTTGCAAGTCTTTGCTAAGTATATTGTACAGTCCTTGATACCCGCCCCCATTCATCCTTCCTCTCGCGACCTCCGGGATGCTGTTGCCCAAACTATGAATTATATTTAGCTTTCGCTAAAGTTTATATTCTCTGTATAAATAACTTCTATTTTGACAAACAATTGCGAGATAAACAAAAAAGAGCAATCAGAGATTGCAGAACCTTGCTCGGACTTGTTTTGTGCGGCGGTGAAATTTGTTGAAATCATCCAGAACGCAAGCATTAGCACATAGAGCCTAATCATCAGTAATTTATTCATCAATAAGCACCATTCGTAAAACAGTCAGCTTCTTCTTCTTTAATTTGCGGCACAAGGCTGTGGGGTAGCATCATTGACCGAGGGCATGGCTGCACCACTGATTTGATGCCCTCTGTAGGTTAGGGCAGGAAGTTGGAATTTGGCCAATTTAACGGCGATAACTCCCCTACTGAGCATCAGTAAGCGTAATCACGTAGTTTCTCCACAGCAGACTTGCAATACCCTCTCTGATCACCACCGGTTGGCACTATTTCTAGTTTGTTTCCAGCTGGTGGCGTAATCACCCAATTTCTCACACATTGTGGTTCGGTTAACACAAAAATGTCTTTTTCTGTTTTATTACATGGATTGCATAGAATTAATGAACCTGCTCATGTCCCAATCATACGTATTCACCTTCCATTAGTACGGATTAAATACACACTCAGGTTGCAATTGTACATAATTAGACGTACTTACGTTCTTTATATTTTGTATTCTGAACACCTGATCTGACCTTACATTACATTCCAATAGTATGTAATTAAAGAGTATTTATGTTCTATATGTTGCAATTAATAGACACTCACATTCCAACAGTATGTAATTAGTAGAAACTCACATTTCAATAGTATTAATTAGTAGAAACTCACATTTCAATAGTATGTAATTAGTAGAAACTCACTATCAATAGTATGTAATTAGTAGAAACTCAATTTCAATAGTTGTGCACTACCGGTCAAAATTTTAGAAACACCACCATTTTTCCTTTTTACTGAAATTTAAGCAGTTCAAGTCCAGTGAATAACCTGAAATGGTAAAAGCTAAGCGGTAAACTGCCAGAGGTTAAAAAAACAAGTTTAGGTTACCAAAAAACTTAAAAATAATGTAAATTTCAGAGTTGTTAAACAAGGCCTTTTCAGAGAAGTAATGGGTTAGCAACTGCAGCTGTTCTGCAACAATGGAAGTAAATTAAGCTTGAAAGTTGATGCAAACAATTCCTACAGGTGTCCCAACTTTTGTTGATCAATTACAAACCCTCTGTCTGTAGAAACAGTGTTGGAACAGACTGTGTTGCTACACCCTCTGAAGCATTATTTGGACATATTGCACTGCAGGAAGTAGTATATTGCTATCATAATGGCGAGAAAAAGACAATTAACAAACGAAGAGAGACAGACCATTATAACCCTTAAAAGTGTAGGTCTTTCCTTTGGAGAAATTGTGAAGCAAGCCAAGGTATCAGTGAGTACAGTTTCCTACACCATCAAAAGGCACTTGGAAACTGGAG
>CM068963.1:56599387-56609566 GCA_035128595.1 Eptatretus atami
AGAGGTCTGGCAGACCCAAAGCCACAACACAATCAGAAGACAAGTTTCTGAGCGTCAACAACTTGCGTGATAGGCGGCTCACAGGACAGCAGGTTCAAGCACAGCTTAACAATGGTCGAAGTAAGGAAGTCTCAGTTTCAACTGTGAAGAGAAGACTTCGAGCGGCTGCCGACGGTGGACTGCCCTGTTGAGTAAAACTGAAGATGACAATGGCCTGGCAAGCAGTTGTAGAGCCATCAGAGAATTGAGCACATCTGGCCATTCTGACAGGCAGTGTACGACGGGAACATGATGGGCCAGCAAATGAGGTCAGTTGGCTTGGAGTGAAATGCTTTGGACAACATTCAGGAAGGCGGGGCATTGGTTCAGGAAGGAGGACAGTTTCATTTTGCTCAGCCGGCTCTGAATTTCGAATCTCTCCTGTGGGAAAAAACATGTCGAACAAGAAACAGAGTAATCAGAGATTGCTGACCCTCGCCGGGACTTGTTTTGTGTGGCGTTTGTGTACTGGTGTATTATATAATTAACGAGAAGGGCACTCGGTTAGAGCACATACCTCCGCCCCGTAAATGCCACGAGAACATATCTGGCCCAATACATTTTTTGAAATATTCATGCTCTATATATCGTTTTGAGCCCCATCTCTCAATGGTGAAGAATCACTTAAAAAAAATTATCATAGTCTGAATTGGATCTTCACCAAAATCGAATCCATTCGTTGTGGTCAAACACCCAAAGTGTCCACCAAGTTTCATCCGAATCCGTACACAACTTTTTGAGATATCGTGCTATATATAGTTTTTGAGCCCCATCTCTCAATGGTGAAGAATCACTTAAAAAAAATTATCGGACCGGATCTTCATCAAAATTGAATCAATTCCTCCTTGTCACACACCCAACATGTCCACCAACTTTCATCCGAATCCGTCCACAACTTTTTGAGATAAACCTGTACACAAACAAACAGACAAACAAACACACACACAGGAAGGGGTGAAACCATAACCTCCTTCACCTTAAGTTGCGCGGAGTAATGAGACAAAATTAGAAATGCCACTATATAACTGCTGGCAGTTGAGACCGGGTCCAAGATGTCCTGCTTTGATGCAAGCCCACTTTTGATTGGACACCTGATCCAGACCCATGACGTTTTTTTTATTTTTTTATTCAATTGAATTTAGAATGGGATTAAAATAAATCAATTCAAATCAAATGGAAGACCAAATAGGTACAGTCCTGCATTGGAGTCATCAGAAGAGCCGAACAAGCAAAAAGCAAAGATGAATGTCATCAGAGGAACCTGGATAAGATTCAGGTTTCAGATGCTACTTCGCTACCCTCAAACCCATCCAGGCACAGCAAAGTGCCTTATTTTTATTTTTTTTAAATCTTATTTTATTTTAAAATCTTAGCCTCTTATTTTAAAAGGCTTTAAATAAAATTTTAAAAAGCCAAAAAACATCAAAAAGAACATATATCAAAAAAAACTTAAATAATCCTGGCTGCCAGACCATGTATCCAATCAGGTTGAAATTTAAAAGCATTATTCCCCATCACTACTATATCATAAGTGTGAAGTTTCACATAATTGATTAAGCAGTTAAGGCCTTGTGTTAGCTTAACCGTTAAGGTCAATAGCTGAAGATTCTATCGTCTTGAGTTTAAGCTCCTGTCGTTCCGTTGAATTAACACCAGGTGGGGTTGACTCAGCCTGTCATCCTTCCGAGGTCAGCAAAATGAGTGCCAGCTTGCGCGTATCCTGTGTCAGGTGGCGACCTATCCAGGAATGTGCCCAATAGCCAAGGAGACTGCTTTGGCAGCACCGCTCCTTGTACAGAGTATGGTCCCAATGGATGGATGGATTAAGCTGTTCAGAGAGAATATTTTTGTTAAGATTTTCACTCAATCCAATATGGCTGCCAGACCAAGTGACATCAATTGTTCGTGAATACCCTGGTAACCCCAAGGCTTGGTGAACATTTGTGTGAAGTTTTCCCTTGATATGTCCTGCTGTTCTGGAGAAGATGATTTTATTTCATTGGTTTTAGGGTAAATATGCCCTGGTGTGGCTTAATGGTTCGGGTGGTGGGCTTTGATCTAGGGTCCTGAGTTTCAAAATCCCGCTCAGCTGTTGAATTAATACCAGGTGGGGTTAACTCAGCCTGTCACCTTCCGAGGTCAGCAAAATGAGTGCCAGCATGCTGGAATACTGTGTTAGAGTGGTGACCCGTCCAGGATTGTGCCCAATAGCCAAGGAGACTGTTTAAGCAGCACCAATGCTCTGCACAGAATATGGTCCCAATCAGTGCCGGATTAACCTCGGCTGGCCCTAAGGCACATTTTGAAATTTTAGAGAATGGCCTGAAAATTTTAAATTGGAACTCGGCTCATGGAAATGGACCCCAGACAAAAAGATGAACTGATTCAAGAACAAAATATTTAATACAAAAAAGACATTTAATGTGAAAAGAATTTTTGGCCCAAGTTTTTGGCTGGCCTTAAGGCACATGCCTTGTCTGCCTAATGGTTAATCCAGCACTGGTCCCAATCTCCTCCTTTAGGGTAAATCCAATATGGCTGCCAAACAATGTGACCTATGATGTCATATGTGTGAACTTTTTGTTCCTCATGGTTAGGCGGTCATATGTGTAAAGTTTTGCCTCGATCTGTTCAGCCACTTCAGAGAAAAAGATTTTTGAAGGTTTAAAAAATAATAATAATAATAATAATAATAATAATAATAATAATTAAAACATACCCATCAGAGATGGGGAATCCCCCGCCATTGAAAAAGGTCATACATATTCCAGATAATGAGGGAGGTGAATTGGAAACAAGACACCATTGGTCATCATGTCTTTCGAGCCCTACTTCGTCCCATTACCAACCCTCCCAGCAAGTTTAGTTGGAAAAGAAAAAAATTTAGGGCCTATTTCACGATAAATGTCATTTTTCAAGATGGCTGCCTGGCGGCCATATTTGATGTTCGACATGGCTGAAATTCAATAGCAACCTACTTCATCCCGTTACCTACATTTCCAGCAAGTTTCATTAGAAAAGAAAAAATTAGAGCCTATATCGCGATAACGTCGTTTTTTCAACATGGCTGCTGGCGGCCATATTGGATGTCCGAGCGGGCCGAAACCATGTTGGGAAAAAGTTCCCCAGGGGTGAGGAACGTAGTAACCAAAAAATAAATTGAAATCAGATAAGCGGTTTCAATTTATTACCAAAAACTTTTTTCAAGATGTGCCACCCATCGATATGGCAAGCAGTTTATGAGTTATCGCACTCACAGCTATAAATGTTGACGCCCAGCCAGCCGGACGGACGGACAGGCGGATGGACGACCCGGGTGACAACAATATCCCCCTTCCGCCACGCGGTGGGGGATAAAAACGGTTGCCGAATCACATGACTAATGATATTAATTTTTTTTTCTGTGGACTATTTATCCCGAAATCACCCTCAAATTTTTATACTGATCGGATGTAGCATTCTACATATGCAATTATGTCATTAAAAAAAAAAATCACTTATTCCCCATAAGGAGTACTTGATATGTGCCAAGTTTCAATAATTTTCCCTTGGTGTGGTATTAGAGCTACAAAAGTCCAGTTTTTCTGTTTTTCCAACATGGCTGCCACACACATGACCTATGACATCATAATTAGAACTAAAAGATTCTACATTAGTCGCTCCTATGTTGAAAATTGTCTCAATCTGACAAGCGGTTGTGGAGAAAAACACTCGAGTTCTGCGCGGACAGACAGACAGAGACAGACGAAACAAACAAATCGACCCAAATTCAATATCCTCTCCTTCGTCGAGGGTACGAAGCAAGAGAAAGCAAACAGTCTAATGATAGTCACAAGGAGGCAAAGTATTCTACTTTAAAAAGATCTAAAAAAAAAAAAAAAGTTTTAAGGTAAAACTATTGCACGAGGACAGAAACAGATGAGCAAGAGAGGCAAAGACAGAGGAAGCAATTGGTGTGCATTTAACATTTGTACCACTCGAGGAAGTGCACGTTTTAAAATGAATAAAAATATAAAAAATATCTTCTGATACATAACATGATGGAATGTGTCAAATGCTGCACTCAAGGTTTTGGCAGTGCTGTTAACATAAGTGACATTATTCATACCATGGCAAACTCCCATGTTTGGCTGTGAATATATATCCACTCATTCTCCCTCACACACCATCATCTCAAAAAAAGATGACAAATATGAATACGTAAGAACAGTATCATCCTAACAACCTCAACAGTTTCAACAATCATATGATCGCGAACAATGTCTACAATTTTGCTTTCTCCACCAAAGGCAAAGATGTTGTGTCAAGGTGTGCTAAACTGGTTGGTAAATGGTAAACAATGCAACCAGGCTTATATATTCCTTTGTATGGCAACAAGGTACAGAGCATGCCTAGAGAGGAGGACTGCGCAGTGGCAGCCTGGTTAGACGACACAATGACAGACGTGTGGACAGAGCAACGCTGGGCTGCAAGGCCGGAGATGAAACTTGGCTGTTCGATGAGGCCGAGAAAGTGGGGGAGTTTGAAGAAGTACTTGTCGATTTTGGCTGCGAGGGAAGTACTACAACAGGGTCTGGAAATGGAACCAAGAGAAAAAACAAAGGAGGAAAAGCGAGCAAATCAAAATGTGAAAAAGGAAGTGGGTTAGCACAAAGATGGAGGCCTACGCAGCCACAAATACAATCTACATCCCACCACTCACGTCAGAGATCATGTCTAGTGGTTTGGGGTTGAGGCTGAAGGAAGAGATGTGAAGGAAAAGGTGGTTTTGGTAGTGGAGAGACGGGGTGGGCGGGAGGGTCCGGGAATTGGTGGTAGGGGATTGAAACAAAAGTACATAAATTGAATGATGGACGTTCTAAAACATCGGTGTTATGTGAGCCTACAGAAAGTGGACCGTGCATATTCTTACCATCTTCGTCAACTGTAAGATCCACAATATCACCCACACCTTCATCCACATGGCTGAGATCAACAATCTCTAAAGTGGAAGTTTGGAGCCTGTCCCCTGAGCACAGGGCAAAGGAACACCTGACAGGCTGCAAAAAAAAACACAACACCAGATAGTCAGTTTGCAAAAAAACAACATAATTAAATTAATTAAATTAATTAAAGATTCAGAAACAAACACCCCTTCAGCTCGTGATTTTCAATTTAAGAAATTGTTTGACTCCCTATCATAATATTAAACCGAGATACTATATTACTCAACTGATTCAAACTCATGTCCGATTGGATGATGCTGTGCACATGAACTACACCATCTAAAGAGTGTTGGGCTGAGAGTAAAAGAGCCCATGTATATAAATCTCTAAAAAAACATACCTTCTTTTAATGTCAGTTATATGCAGACCACAATACATCTTGATCAAAACTAAACACTAGGTCTGGTTGTCTTCTTGTCATGTTTCTATTATAAAGCACAGCATTCTGTAATGTGGTCAAAATGAACAAGCTTCCAAGTTAGTAACGCGAAGGGTATATGGTACATACCTTACATGGCCAAAAGTTGCGGACACCCCCTTCTGATTAGTGGATTCGGCTAGCTCAGCCACACCCATTGCTGACAGGTGTATAAAAATCAAGTACACAGCCATGTAATCTCCACAGACAAACATTGGCAGCAGAATGGCCATACTGAAGAGTTCAGTGAATTTCAACGTGGCACCGTCTTAGGATGCCACCTTTCCAACAAGTCAGTTCGTCAAATTTCTGCCCTGCCAGAGCTGCTCCGGTCAACTGTAAGTGCTGTTATTGTGAACTGGAAACGTCTAGGAGCAACAACAGCTCAGCCACGAAGTGGTAGGCCACACAATCTCACAGAACGGGATCGCCGAGTGCTGAAGCGCGTACGTGGAAAAATCGTTTGTCGTCGTTGCAGCACTCACGACTGATTTCCAAACTGCCTCTGGAAGCAACGTCAGCACAAGGACTGTTCGTCGAGAGCTTCATGAAATGGGGTTTCATGGGCGAGCAGCCGCACACAAGCCCAAGATCACCATGCGCAATGCCAAGCGTCGGCTGGATGGTGTAAAGCTCACCGCTATTGGACTCTGTTGCAGTGGAAACGCATTCTCTGGAGTGATGAATCATGCTTCACCATCTGGCAGTCTGTCGCGACTAATCGGGGTTTGGTGGATGTCAGGAGAATGTTACCTGCTCGAATGCATTGTGCCAACTGTAAGGTTTGGTGGAGGAGGAATACTGGTCTGGGGCTGTTTTTCATGTTCGGGCCCCTTAGTTCCAGTGAAGGTAAATCTTAACGCTGCAGCATACAATGACAATTTAGACAATTATGTGCTTTCAACTTTGTGGTAACAGTTTGGGGAAGGCCCTTTCCGTTTCAGCATGACAATGCCCCCGTGCACAAAGTGAGGTCCATACAGAAATGGTTTGTCTAGATCGTGTGGAAGAACTTGACTCGCCTGCACATAGCCCTTGACCTCAACCCCATCGAACACCTTTGGGAAGAATTGGAACACCGGCTGCGAGCCAGACCGAATCACCAACCATCAGTACCCAACCTCACTAATGCTCTTGTGGCTGAATGGAAACAAATCCCCGCAGCAATGTTCCAACGTCTTGTGGAAAGCCTTACAAGAAGAGTTGAGGCTGTTATAGCAGCAAAGGGGGACCAACTCCATATTAATGCCCTTGATTTTGGAATGAGATGTTGGACGAGCAGGTGTCCACATACTTTTGGCCATGAAGTGCATCGTTTTTTTTAACCTGTCTACACTTGTGGGAATGGTTATTTTCCTTCAATATAAAGGAATGATCTGTCTCTGTGTCTGCTCTCTCGGAGTTTCTCTCCGAACAGCTTGGCTCCGGACGCATCAGGGCAGTGTTTGTCTCTGGTGGTATTTATAGTATGACCGGTACGAAATGGATTTCAGACTTGCTCGTGTATATATATATATATGTGTGTGTAAAAGGTAAAAGTTAAAATGTTCACCATAATAAGTAAATAGAATCCCGAACATTTTAGTCCTTAGCAAAGATGTATGCCCAAAACATTAAGGATTCTATTTACCTATCATCATCATGAACATTTAAACTTCTCACACAAACACACACGGCAGACCTTATTTGTATGAACAGCCCGTGTCAGCATTTCTTGATCACAAAGTTTAAACCAACAACTTCAGTCAATTTTTTTTTTTAGTAATCATACTAAAATATGCATTTTGTGTCTGTCTGTCTGTCTGTCTGTCTGTGTCACCGCGATACAATCGATCATTACTTATCCAATCCCACCGAACTTGACAGAAGGACAAAGGGTCACATGATAGAGGTTGTAGCAACTCAATTTGCCCCTCGCCGCCTTGGGCAAATCCATGTTAAAGTGCATGGATAGCTTATCATAGAATTTTTCCAAGGCCGCTTATAAAAACAAAAATAACAGCAACACAAATTAATTATAATGGCATAATGTTAATTATTATTACAAAACAATATTAACACTAATAATGTCCCCTCTCCTCCGAGTTTTCCTTCCTCCTTGAGCAAATGCCATGTTAAGGTGTATAAATAGCTTATTGTGGTGTTTCGTGGGCACCTCTACCGAAGTAAAGAATACTAGCCAACCCGTGCTCCGCGTGAAGTTTCGAGAGTGAGGGTTCGTTAGGACGTCAATATATCCAGTGTTCACAATGTGAAATATAGAATTTCTGTATATACAATGTTTCTTGTTACATTTTTGTGTCAAATTCACCTTCTGAGGTAGTCAGCATGTGCAGAAGAGGGTTTTACATTGCAGACGCTGTTTTCTAGGAGTGGCGTTACGCCTCTCAGCGGTGACGGTCTGTCGACGACAGACGTAATAACGTCAGCGAATGACCGATGATGTCATGACGTCATTACGCCTCTCAGCGGTGACGTCACACGCGCTATGCAAACGAATGTAAAAATTAGAAAATCGCCAAAAATTCCCAAACCTGTCCGTTTGGCACGACCTCACACAACCTATGCTGTACATAGACCACAGAGCACCCGCATGCCAAAAGTGGCGACAATCCGCCGGCAGTTTCGGAGGAGATACGTCCCACAAATATGGCTTGTGTTATTAATATAATAATTATAAACCACAAACACATGATTAGGCCTACCTTTTTAAACAGTCGCTACTGTTGTTAACAATAACAAAAACATAAGTAATAGTAATAATACCATGAGCCTCCCCCCCCTTCCACTCACACAGGGAATGGGTGATGGACGAGTAAAGGATAAATGTAGTAAAGCACTTTTTGTTTTTTGTAGTCTCGGCTTGATTTGCAAGTCTTTGCTAAGTATATTGTACAGTCCTTGATACCCGCCCCCATTCATCCTCCTCTCGCGACCTCCGGATGCTGTTGCCCAAACTATGAATTATATTTAGCTTTCGCTAAAGTTTATATTCTCTGTATAAATAACTTCTATTTTGACAAACAATTGCGAGATAAACAAAAAGAGCAATCAGAGATTGCAGAACCTTGCTCGGACTTGTTTTGTGCGGCGGTGAAATTTGTTGAAATCATCCAGAACGCAAGCATTAGCACATAGAGCCTAATCATCAGTAATTTATTCATCAATAAGCACCATTCGTAAAACAGTCAGCTTCTTCTTCTTTAATTTGCGGCACAAGGCTGTGGGGTAGCATCATTGACCGAGGGCATGGCTGCACCACTGATTTGATGCCCTCTGTAGGTTAGGGCAGGAAGTTGGAATTTGGCCAATTTAACGGCGATAACTCCCCTACTGAGCATCAGTAAGCGTAATCACGTATTTCTCCACAGCAGACTTGCAATACCCTCTCTGATCACCACCGGTTGGCACTATTTCTAGTTTGTTTCCAGCTGGTGGCGTAATCACCCAATTTCTCACACATTGTGGTTCGGTTAACACAAAAATGTCTTTTTCTGTTTTATTACATGGATTGCATAGAATTAATGAACCTGCTCATGTCCCAATCATACGTATTCACCTTCCATTAGTACGGATTTAATACACACTCAGGTTGCAATTGTACATAATTAGACGTACTTACGTTCTTTATATTTTGTATTCTGAACACCTGATCTGACCTTACATTACATTCCAATAGTATGTAATTAAAAGACGTATTTATGTTCTCATAGTTGCAATTAATAGACACTCACATTCCAACAGTATGTAATTAGTAGAAACTCACATTTCAATAGTATGTAATTAGTAGAAACTCACATTTCAATAGTATGTAATTAGTAGAAACTCACATATCAATAGTATGTAATTAGTAGAAACTCACATTTCAATAGTATGTGCACTACCGGTCAAAAGTTTTTAGAACACCACCATTTTTCAGTTTTTACTGAAATTTAAGCAGTTCAAGTCCAGTGAATAACCTGAAATGGTAAAAAGCTAAGCGGTAAACTGCCAGAGGTTAAAAAAAACAAGTTTAGGTTACCAAAAAACTTAAAATAATGTAAAATTCAGAGTTGTTAAACAAGGCCCTTTTCAGAGAAGTAATGGGTTAGCAACTGCAGCTGTTCTGCAACAATGGAAGTAAATTAAGCCTTGAAAGTTGATGCAAACAATTCCTACAGGTGTCCCAACTTTTTGTTGATCAATTACAAACCCTCTGTCTGTAGAAAAGCAGTGTTGGAACAGACTGTGTTGCTACACCCTCTGAAGCATTATTTGGACAATATTGCACTGCAGGAAGTAGTATATTGCTATCATAATGGCGAGAAAAAGACAATTAACAAACGAAGAAGACAGACCATTATAACCCTTAAAAGTGTAGGTCTTTCCTTTGGAGAAATTGTGAAGCAAGCCAAGGTATCAGTGAGTACAGTTTCCTACACCATCAAAAGGCACTTGGAAACTGGAGGAAACTCTGACAGGAAGAGGTCTGGCAGACCCAAAGCCACAACACAATCAGAAGACAAGTTTCTGAGCGTCAACAACTTGCGTGATAGGCGGCTCACAGGACAGCAGGTTCAAGCACAGCTTAACAATGGTCGAAGTAAGGAAGTCTCAGTTTCAACTGTGAAGAGAAGACTTCGAGCTGCAGGTTTGACAGGTCGAGTGGCAGTAAGAAAGCAATTGCTAAGATGGCAAAATAAGAAAAAGAGGCTTGCCTGGGCCATGAAGCACCGCCAGTGGACTACTAAATAAACG